>JABSTR010000962.1:835000-1225000 GCA_013339765.2 Haemaphysalis longicornis
AGTCTCACTACGGCGAAAAGTGCATTACGGCTAAACGTCGCAACACGGCGGAGAGTCTCACTACGGCGAAAAGTGCATTACGGCTGAACGTCGCAACACGGCGGAGAGTCTCACTACGGCGCGAAACGTGCATTACGGCTGAACTGTCGCAACACGGCGGAGAGTCTCACTACGGCGAAAGTGCATTACGGCTGAACGTCGCAACACGGCGGAGAGTCTCACTATGCGAAAAGGTGCATTACGGCTGGACCGTCGCAACACGACGGAGAGTCTCACTACGGCGAAAAGTGCATTACGGCTGAACGTCGCAACACGACGGAGAGTCTCACTACGGCGAAAAGTGCATTACGGCTGAACGTCGCAACACGGCAGAGAGTCTCACTACGGCGAAAAGCGCATTACGGCTGAACGTCGCAACACGGCGGAGAGTCTCACTACGGCGGAAAGTGCATTACGCTGAACGTCGCAACACGGCGGAGAGTCTCACTACGGGCGAAAAGTGCATTACGGCTGAACGTCGCAACACGGCGGAGAGTCTCACTACGGCGAAAAAGTAGTGAGACTCTCCGCCGGGGTTGCGACGTTAAGCCGTAATGCACTTTCCGCCGTAGTGAGTCTCTCCGCCGTGTTGTGACGTTCAGCCGTAATGCAATTTTCGCCGTAGTCAGACTCTCCGCCGTGTTGCGACGTTCAGCAGCAATGCACTCTTCGCCGTAACGCGACTGTCCGTCGTAGTGGGACGATGCCGGCGGGAAATGGTGCAGTAGAAATCCGAATGGACTAAAAGCAGCAGTGTCTTGCAGCGTTGGGTGAGGTGAAATCAAAGCACTTCGGTGACACCTAAAGTATCAGGATTGTTCACATGAATTTTAATATAACGCAAAAGGTGAATAGAAGTAAACTAACAACGTTAATTTTTAACATCTACTACCGAAATTGGGTCTTACACGCTGAAGCTCCGCCGCGGTTTAGCAGTCGTTTCCGCGCAAGCGGAGCAAACTCAACTCTCGAACGTAAAATCATATTGACTAATGAAATTACAATATTAAAGCTAAAATGGTTTTAAAAGGATGCGTGGGACATCCCGTACACCGAAATGTCCGCACCGAGACGTCCTGCACCGAAATGTCCGCACTGAAACGTCTTGCACCGAAATGTCCTACACCGAAATGTCCTACACCGAAATGTCGCTTGGAATAAACGCTTGTATTAAACTGGCTGGTGCTTAGATTAAATTGGATGGTGGTGAATTAATTGAGCAGGAAAAACATATAAAGAAAAGGCAGTTGAAAAGAAGCTAAAGGTTTATTTCACCGATTTACTCGAAACATTAGCCAATACAGGATTGGTCGTTCATAACCGGCTGCTTTTCAGCAAGTTCCCTCAGCAGGTTCTCCATGCTTGAGCTTAGAATGATACTTGCAGCTGAAAACAGACTTCTGACAATTGTAAAGCTAAAGGCTGGTAGTACAGACAAATATGTTAAGTTCTTCAAGGGACAGGCAACCGTTTTTTGTGGAGTGTATGCTCCATTCAAAATAAAAGGGCATCAATTAAAACAACTCGAACCGAAACGGTTTTCCTTGTGCGGCCCTGGAATGTTTTAAGGGAAATAAATTTTTTGGTAAATCAAAAGTTATGTTGGCAACCATAACACTGAACCATGCTACAATGTACTTTTCGTGTGTGTGAGATGCAAAGAGGCATTTAAGGCCTTGACAGCCAGAGAAGGTGGGGAATACTAATGACAATAGAGGGTGGTTGTTCTGTACTGTACCGGCAAATACCCTGTAATTCCGTGCTGTTCTGTCCAACCCCAGCGATTCCGTGCAGTTGACAAAACTGCACAGAATTTTCAGGGGAAAATTACAAGAGAAGCCTGAGAGAACAGAACGCATGGAGCTGTCAACTCAGCACTTGCTAGACAAACCCAATTTCATGTGATGACATTGTCTGGTTCCCCAATCACATTAAAAGGTAAGCACATTGCCTTTAGTTACCCAAAAACCCTTATTTTGGAATGTGGTTATGCTGTCCACAAATCTTGAGGAACTTTGGAATAAGATACAGCTAGTGTTATGTCTGTTTGAGAACCTGTTTTAATGGACATAAATGTCCATACAAGCTGAGCTACATGCTCTACTTTCAGACTTTCTTTTCTTTTAGCACCTGCTTTAATATCCGATGACCATATCCTTGAGCCCATCAGTAACGAATGCATGGAATTCTATTGCTGCCTTTTGGAGGCAGCGCGCAAACAACCAATAGTATTTACGTCGAAAAGCACACTAATCATGATAAGCACTACTAATTACAATTCACATATAGACCACAAGTGTTGACTTTTCATATGGCATCGTTAGATCTCAAAATTATTATAATTGTACACCTAGTTCAGTACAAGTTGCAATCTTAATGCTGGAGTCCAGGACCGCGTGTTATGAAACCCGCACATCTGTATTCCAATTTTCCGCTTTTTGTAGAGCATCCAATAAAATTGCCCACTGCACTGCCATACCTTGAACTGTATGATATAGCCATCTGGCTCTCCTTTCCCCCAGTCAGTATCTTGAGACCAGGGAGACCAGCGTGCCTCAAGGCTTTCTTCGTCGATGACAATAACAGAGAAACCTTTCAGCACAGGGTACACTGTAAGTAGTGAAATGGGGGAAAAAGAAAGACGTAGTTAGGTTCTATAAGTCGCTCCCAGGCAGCTACGTGCACTCACTTTCATCACAGTACGGCTCGTCCCTGTAGCCCTCTTCACAAGCGGGCTGGGAACACACCCCGAACTGCGGGTGGCAGCCGTCGTCCGGTTGGCAGTGGCAAGTTCGATTCTGCTTGCAGTTCGCTCCGTAGGTCCCTTTGCTGCATGCTAAGTGGGTAGATTAAGTCTATGGAGTGCATTTTTGAAAGCATTGGCCATTGCATTATTGCGCATGTATCCCCAGAAAAAGGAGTGAAATTTCTAATGATGTTCAGCTTACCTTAACATTGATCCTGGGCCAAGTTGTTTAACAAACAGTACGAACCGCTGTACTATCGCGGTCACACTTAGTGGGAACACGGGAGGGCGTGGTCCCAGCTACTACTAGAGCTTCCTAACGGCGCCGCGCGGAAACAGCACACATGCGTGTTGTGAGGGTCCGGAGAGTACAGAGCTCATCGCGAGCATCGGCGTCACCGGGCGGCAGCGCTTCGTCTGCTATATGCCGGCGCTAAACGAGCAGCATGCGTTGCCAGCGGCCGTGAACCGCAGTAATAAACAACTGCAGATGTCTATGGTTTTTTTTTTTTTTTTGCAGATAAGAATTGTCCCCGCGAGCTCCGCAATAGGCAGAACCATAACTTTACGAACTTTGTTTAAAGGTAAATACATTTTGTATGCTTTTCAAGGCGAAAATGTATCAGCGACGGGCTTATCGCTGACGCGAGCGCGCAAATTATTAACAAATTAAAAAGTAACAAAGGTGCTGTAAAGTAAATGGCCGAGAGAAACACTTTATTTAAAGCTTTTCTAATAAAATACGGTGGTCTGGGCCATTAAAAAATAATAAGGAACCGGTTGAGACGCCCTTACTAGTGCGTCATGTCGCCGTTGACTTCCACGACAGCAGACATTCCTGGCGGGAGCAATTCGTAGAGCGCTGTCACAAGTGAGGTGTCGCTTGCCAGCCGCTGCCATTCGGCGAGCACTGCGGCCCACAGCTCGTCCTCAGTGGCCGAAGGCATGGGGGTCCGGTTCAGCGCCACTCTCACGCGACCACAAACATTTTCGATGATGCTGAGGTCGGCTCCCTTTCGCACCCATGCCAGCTGCTTGATGCCGGTCTGCTGAAGGTGTGCCTGCACCGAGGGGGCCGTATGGGTGGGGGCCAGGGCCAAACCCCAGGCAATGTGGCCTCGAGGTGCGTCCCGGATTACGCCTTCGTAGCGGTATGCTTGGACAGTCCTATTCACCGTATGCAGGGGCCTACTCAGGAGCTCCCTGATTGGTCGCTGGCAGTAGCCCTTCTTCGACAATTCGCCGATCCGGCACCTGTCTTCTTCAGGATCTCTTGACATGTTGAGATGCTACGGCCCTTCCGTCACTGGCGCGATTGTGTGCGCATTTTATAGCGTCTCTTAACCCAAAGAACTTCCGGAAAGCGGGGGCAGTTTGTTGATGAAGAAATAACATCGACAAAAGATATATACGCGCAGATCCCTACATCACTGTCGTAAAATGTATTTCAACATGACCGGCGTTTTGGGCATATTTACATCCTCAAAGACAAATCTTCCGTTAAAGATGACACCCCCATAGACGATGCAGGCAGTGGCCGCGCATAGCCAGTGTGGTCACGCATCAAATATTCATCAGCTCGCGGTGACAATTCTTGCTTGTGAACGCCAAGGCGGCAGAATAGCGGTGCGCATCTGAGGAACGAACCGCGATGTTATCTTGATTTCTAGCAACAAATTGCTGGGTATCTGCAAATGCGGTTCACGGCCGCTGGAAACGTCTGCTGCTCGTTTAGCACCGGTAGCTCGCATTGAGCAGACGACGCGCTGCCGCCCGGTGACGCGATGCGCGAGATGAGCTCTGTACTCTCCGGACCTTCACAACGCGCATGCGTGCTGTTTCCGCGCGGCGCCGCTAGGAAGCTCTAGTAGTACCTCGCGCCACGCGCTCCCGTGTTCCCACTAAGTGTGACCGCTATAGTACATTTATGTTAGTTACTTGGATGACAACTTGAAATAAAAAAATGAAGTAAGCAAAAACCTCCCTTTCACAAGGGCGGTAGACCCAATAATACAAGTTAATTAATAATTATGCAATTATATATAATAAATACATAAATTATTACATATGGGAGGAAACTGTACCTTGCAGCTTAATTTTAGCCACCTTACTAATAGATTCGTATGAATGGGATAAAAAGTTGAAAAAGCTGGAAAACATGTACTGGTGGAATTGTTGGGTATTCAGGTTTATTTGAAAAACACATCATTTTTTTTCAAATCTTACAGGCAATATGTAAAGAACAAGAGAACGCAAGCGACAGTTGATACTAGCATAGCCCAAGTTTGTGTTGAATACATGGAGCCCTTTCTATCCTGGCATTTTGTGCTCGTGTATCCCAAAAACAAAACTCTGCCAATAAGGCAGTGCTGAAGAATTGGAATATTGGAATGCCGAAAGGTGCTAGAGTATTGCAAGCCCAACGACGGTCTCTATTTACTTTTGCTTTTCTACGTTAATTTTATTTACTTGTTTCACAATTTTTCGTTTTTTGCAAGAACCTGCTCATGTCTCCAAACAGGCTTGGCATGATCCAGGAGCTTGTTTCTGAATGATCAAGGCACATTTTAAAGTTGGCTTACTTTGCTCTTCGTGAAATCCCCCGCATTTTCGCGATCCTTACAGGTCTGCCCCAACGTTTGGCGCTCCCAGCCGAGAACAACATTGGAGGTCCAAATAGGCCTGCCGAAAGCGTATCATTGAAAAAATTGGAACCAATTGCATTACCAATCGGTCCTATGGTCTTTCTAGACGGTTCATTTGGACCTCCAATGGTTTTTTTGGCTAGGCTCACCTGCCAATCCAGAATATCCTGCTGTGGTTTACATCACCCCATCACCCATGTAGGGCCAGTTTGAAGTGGCTTGTTTGAAAATTTTATGCTGCGATATGCACGCTGCATCCGTGCTCTTTTTTTACCTATGCACAAGTACACAAATTTAATCATACTGATCGTGGTGTGATGAACCTCAATCACTTTTGATGCAACAAAACATAGAGGAGACGGGAGTTCTCCCTAATAAACCAAAATAACACTTTATTATATCCATTACTGTTCCAATATGGAAGAAGAGTCCGGCCCCGCACTTCTTCCGAAGTTATCGAAAGACTTGGAAGGAAAGTTCAGGTTTTGCGCAGGCCTATATGCACAGAAGTATGACTAACCATTGGTATTAACAAGTCTGCAGAATAGTAAGATCCTATAAGTCCCCACTTGCTCATGGGAACGTATTGCAGCAGTGTCCTCACCTAACTCTCTGAAGAAATGGCGGTGTACACAGCATTTAGGATGCTCACGTGAGTAACGACTCACTCGAGGTGCAGTCGATGCCAGAGAATCCGGGGTAGCAGGAGCAACCATAGGGGTCAGGCAGGCAGAACAGCATGCCCCCACAGCGTGCATCTCCTCCTCCGGCCACGACTGCCACTTCCGTGCAGTTGTGGCTGCAGTGCTGGCCAAAGTGGTAAGGCTTGCAGGCTGCGAGGCAAGGGAAACATTCGGGATCCTTGAGCACAAGGGTTTTAGAGGCAATACTACAGAACAAAACAGCTAACAAAACCAGAATTCACTGTGGATCATCGTACTTTAAACGCACGAAATGTTGCCCTTGTCTGTTGGCTGAAACAGTTGATGAGGGGTTTTTTCTGTAAATGTTACACTTGTACTATCATTCCAAGCACTGGTCGTGCACTGCAATGACTTAAAGGGGTCCTGAAATACCTTCCGCCGATGCGTGGATGTACATGTAACCAAATAAAGCAATGTATTAGCAATCTCCTCCCGCAAGAATTTTGTTCAAGCGATGAGTATTAGCTGAGAAATCGTAAATCAAAAACCGCGCATTATCGTCGCGCTGCGTTCCTCCTCCTTTCGACTTTACTCTCTCCGCTGTTGACGGGCGAGCGAAGCCTTCCCTCCCATGATGCTGGCGCTCCTCGGCGAGGTGTACGTACTTCCACTCCGCTATTCCGCTGCTCACACAGGCGGTCTGACTACGGGCAAGCTTTGTTGACACCATGAAGTCTCCCGCAATCCGCCCTCAAGTGGCTGAAAAACGAACGAAAAATCTGGCCCAATGTGTGCGGCGGCCTGGCCTTGCCCTTGGGTCGTCTGTGTAGGTTGCTGCCACACTTTGCTATCGGCGGCACGCCGACTTTTTATCGGCGGCCGAAACTCGGCAGCCGACACGGGGAGGATCCTTGCCCTGCGCTCCCTTGGATGCACAGCGCACTGTATTATCCAAAAAGCGCCGTATCAGATGTGGCCCCGGTGGTGCAGGGTCTTATTTTGTGGCGGTGGTATTACTTCCTGCCGGCGGCATGTGAAAAAGACATTTTAAATCGATACAGAACCCGTGCACGAAACGCCAGTTCAGCTTGGGGCGGCGCGTGGTGGAGAGCGGCAACGTTGGCAAAACATGCTCCGCCACGGCTATGAGCTTCCTCGCGCTGGAGCGAGCACCATTTCTTTGACAATATCAAACATCGGTTGCCCTGGCAACAAGGCACAACCGCTCTAGAAGTCAGTTACGGTTGCGTGATCCCGGTTCAGCTTGGCGCCCCACCTCGCGGCATATGGGCACTGCAGGCATACTACTCACTCCCATTTGGAAGTGCGAGATGCCTTTGGCATACAGGAGGTGATGGTGTGTGTGTTGTGGACGCCTTTGTTTCGCGATGAATGCGACGTTGTGCTTCTGCGGGTGGATAGTGCTTCCCATGGTCTGGATTATCTTTCTCAAGCGGCGTACGACTCAACCTCGCATCGGGTATGTGCAGTGTGCGTGGCTAAAAGCCCATCTCGGCTTGTGCGCCAGAGTTAAGTGACTTGCTGTTCGTCCCCGCAAACGCCGCGCGAGGTGAGTGCCGAATTTACGAGGGGCAGGAGGAGGCAACCCATCGTCTGTCAATCGCGGTTCGGACTTGCAACGTATGTTGTGACGTTGTGTTCGTTCGAAACGCATCTCTGGATTGTTTGGAAGTTGAAATAAAATGTATGCGTCAAAACCCGGCATTCGGCTCAAGGCGTTCTCTGCGATTGCAAGAAAGAAGTGCCACGGGACTTCAACGCTTTCTTTATGGAACGTACTCAAGTACGAGAATATTCATGTCGTGTTATGGCCCTGTTGCATTCAATACAAACGGTTAAGCGTTTGTTTACACTTGTTTCGTTGTCGTAAAATGTCCAAGCACTCCGGCACTCCGCTGGCAGATCAGCCGGCGAGCCGACGCTGAGCAGACGACTCATCTCTTTGCCGGAAGTGCGTGAAAAAGCCGCCCAATAGCAGGATGTCTAGCTCATGACGAACATCTGGGAATCGATGATGTAGACATGTGAAGATGGCGGCGTCCTAAAAACACGAAGGAAAGGGTGAGAAAAAAGCGACAACTTTGCAACAAAGTGTGAGCTTTCCGCTGCGCGTAATAAGAGTAATACTTGGCACAGATGATGTTGACGACCCAATCTAACGATTGCGCTAGTCAATTAGTGTGCTCAAAACGCCTTTCAGGGCCCCTTTAATCTGTGTTCCTGCAGAAAGATCTAGTCCTGTGACTCCAGTTCTGATAAAACAGGTAGTGGTAATAGTGCATCATTTTATATGTAAGCAGAAATTGTTAGCGTCATCGAATTTTGTTATGGTGGAAGTACTTACCCAAAAAAGTAGAAATATCATATGAATGTCGGAAAAACTCACTAATGTTCAAATGCCCAACTACTCATCCCCTTTTGGTTGAATGTACACCTGTGTGTGAATAAAAACGGACATCCAAAAACAAATGAACAAATTCTACGTACTCCTCGATGTCCAACTAGTCCCTACTCATGAACGAACCCAATACCCGCTGAGCCTAAAATAACATAAATTCAATAAAAAATCAACATAGATGAAATTAGTTCACTCTGCTATTAAATACAAAATTATTCTGGTGTTTGTAAGCGAAGAAAGCATTTGCGTACTGCACCAAGACTAAGACAAAAAGAATTTTTGCATGATCTATTGATACCCAAATGTGCGTGATACATCAATATCCAAAACATATCCCTTGAAGAACCAATTTCATAAGTGACAGAGATGCACAACAACACTACTGCACATGTATTGTCCTCGTCACTGTACTGTACCTCTGTTCTACATCTGAAGAACATCTTTTGGATCTTAGCGGATGTCTTTCGGACGCTCACAACGCAGAACATCAACTGGTTGCTTTGGTGAAGCTACAGTTCTGTTGCAAGAACCTGTTTGTATTGCTCGCTCCCAATTTCTAAACCGTATACACCTGGGAAAGATGTGGGCTCATAAAAATATATTACGTTGAGATTGCGAAATTTTTTATTTGGTTCTTATGAATAAACTAGTCAATGCTAGGTGTATGACATTATTTTTTTAACCAAGAAGTCGTTCTCACGTTTTTGAGTAGCCCTGATACAATCAGACAGGGGATAAAAATGTGAAGAGAAAAGATAGAGTAGTCCCAAGTAGCAATGCAAAGCTTGTGTGCGCTTAAACAGATTGGTGCCGTCTGTCTGATGCTATTGTGATCGCAAAAGTACATCACTCACTTTTTTCACACAGTTGACCTGCAAACCCCGGAGGACAGATGCAGGCCCCAGTGATGTCGTGGCAGACTCCACCATTTTGGCACAAAGGACAACGTTTTTTGCACTCGGAGCCGTATGCGCCACCTTGGCATGCTGAAATGGTTTGGGAAGAAGTCCTAGATGCACCTTAGATAAAAAGTTGCAGATGACATCTACGTTTAGGTCTTAAGATGTATGACGCGAATAGCGTTACTTAACGTCAACGAAGTGTTTAAGAAACTGAGTTGCTGCGTTTACAACGCATGCTTTCCAGGCACAAATGTTCAGTGAAGAGAGCGAAACTAGCAGCAACAATTTTTATTCGGCGTGGTCCAGCAAGGACAGAAGCCATCTGCGGTGTGTAGCCGAAAAAGCTTGCGAGAAAAGTTGCATTTGCAGGATGCTGTTCGAGAAGGCGACAGTGCCAGTCTTTCAAAGTTTAGATGCAACGCATCTCATGCTCGCCCCTCTGTCCTTCCTGCGTCTGTCTGGCGTTGTCCGCACAGCTGCGCCTCTCTTCCTCTCCTCTCTCCGATAGCGAACACTCTCTCCCAAACAGCTGCGGGTTGGCGCAGTGCGCTCTCACTCCGTTGCTAGGCGCCGGTGGGCGGCGCTGCGCATGTGCAGTACTCTTTGTCTCCGCGCTCTCCTCTCCTTCGGGCGCTGTGAATATAAAGCGGCATGCGGTCTCCGGCGGTCTCAGCCGATGGTCGTCCGCCCACCTCCCCTTCGCGTGAGAATCCCTGCTATAAGCGTAATCAATACGACGGAAAACGCCAATGGAACCCTAATGAGATGCATTGCATCACACCAGGGTTCCCGCGAGGGGAGGTGGGCGTAATTTTTATTCTCTAGCGCCATGACCAGACTGAACTTTTAGGTGCGGAGTACCTTAGGACCTCACAATGTCCGTCCACGTCCATGCGCATAGCATTTAGATTCGCAAAAAATCGCACAGACACCGCTAGGATTTGAGCCTGTGTCTGGTAGACCAGACAGAGTTAGTGTCAGTCGTCTTACCCTCTGGGCTACGACCGTGAGTTAGTACCCGAGAGTCAAACGGCTTGCTCCTTCGCCCGTAACAGTACCTTAGAGTCTCCCAATGTCCGTCCGCGTTCATCCGTGTGCACACAACCATCAAGCCATTGAGGAAATAATCAAGGTGCAACTCACCGCCCAAATCAAATGACGGTCGAGGCGCAAATCGGAAGTCACTCGGGGCGCAACTTGGATGTCATTTCGAGTCCCCGAAGCACCCTCGCCATCATCCACGAATTCCAGATGCTGCCATTTTTTTGCATTTCTTTTTAAGTGGAAGGAAGGCACAGAGGAGTGTTTTGTTGTGTAAAATGTGGTTGGTGTTTTGGAAAAGGGGGTAAACAGATGGTAAGGGGCTGAAGGGTTGAGCATGAATTGCAAGGCTTTAGATGCAGCAGCACTTTTCCTGGTTCTCTTGGGGGTCAGGGATGCTTCTCATGTTTTGACTAAGTGGAATACATAATGTTTAACTTGTTATCTTCTGTTCGTATATTGAAATATTACCAGGTTGCGTTTAAAAAATTGGAACTTTTCCCGTACATAGCAAATTTACAGCATTGTTCGGAATTTCTTGCAAAAGATGTTTGCCCATCTATATTTGGCGATATATGTGTTGGTTCGTATCCTTTTCAGAGCTCGGAATTCTTTGACGGTGACACCCAATTTGGCACGGGCCAAAGATGATGCGTGTTCACGTGCTTTTTGTCAGCTGCAGCGTAACCTTCAAGACTACCGTATCCGGGGTCAATGTGTTGGGTATTCTGCCTCCAGAAACAAGTTCAATGGCCTTTTGAGAGTGAGTAATGATGCTTAAGCTGATGTTTGGTAGTTCTGATAGGCGGGTCGCCGACCTCCTTAGTGATCGCGAGAAGTAGGAGGTTGAGGGCTATGCTGCCCTCGTGATGGTGTTAATTTAGTTTGACTCAGTGCAGGAAAATTTCTGGAATGGCAGGTGTAATGAGTGTCTGCATGAGTGCTGGCTGTTCTCATTCTAGATCTTTTGGTTAGGTGTATTACAAGGTGGTCCAAATTGGTAAAGATTTCCATTTCTTGAGGATCGCGAGGCCACTTTTACCGCTTCCCTGTAGTGCCATGCCGATGATTTTCACGGGACCGTCCTCTCGGACGATATTCAGACCAATTTTAGGGTGATTTTTAAATTGACCTCGTGGTGCTATCCATCTTTTTTCGCAAAGAGCGTGCACAGGTGACAGAGCCGCGCTAAATTTCAAAAGTAATCGAAAAATTGGCCTATTACAAGCCGTGTGCCCGGTTCTATTTCTTGTTAACAGGCGTTTCTGTTCGTTTGTGGTCTTATACCTCCCTTGCTTTTTGAGAGCTTGACGTTATTCGTTCGCCCGTTTCTCAGTCAGGTGACACAATGTTCGCGCCGAATCAGTTGCAGGGGTCCTTTGGGGTGATAACGTAAGTTGTAGCAGCGGCTGGGCACCGCATCTGCGAATGTGTGTCTACCGACACAGCCAATAACACACTTTACTGCGCAGAGGCAACCCGTGCTGAAATCACGGATCGTTTCTTGTCCGCTCCACTATTATTATCCTCCTTTCCCCATCCCAGTTGCCGTTCTGCCGTATTCGTGGTTCTTGTTAGTGCTTGTACCTGGCTTCACAAGTAGTAGTTTCCCGTTGCCAGCGGTGACGAATCTGTGAACGCTTGATGAGCACGGCTGATAGTGGACGGCCAGCAGGCACGAGGAAATCGAAAAAAGAGCTGAATAACGCTATCGCATTAATAACTTCCAGCTATAAGGAGTCATGGTAATGTGAACACTGTCCCACTCAACACAGGTAACTTAGCATGCCTGCAGTGTAGAGAGGCTTCAAGTGTATATTTTCGTAGAAGTGTGCAAATGCTATATATAAAATATTAATTTTGAATACAACTACATTTGGTGCAACGAGCATAAGCCTCATCATTCCAAACAAGTAAAAAAAGGATAATACGAAAGTTCCCAATTTTTTGCGTATGCTTTCACAAGCTAGTACTCAAGAGAACAAATGAGCGAAAGTGTTAACTGAAATTTTCAGATGGTAATGCAGTGGAATTAACAACTTGAGCCAGACGCTGTCACAATGAAATGAACATTTTCAATGCAGAGGCGCTTTTTGATTAGTTTTATTGCTCCAGAGACTGACAAGACTAGCCAATTTAGTAAGTCACCAAGAACTCTAGTGGCTAACCTCACTGCAAGGATAGCCTTTAGGCAGTACTTTGTATGGTTGCATGTGAGTACATGCGTGTTTGTGTGCAGCACTTCGTCTGAGCGCAACTGTTATGATGTATTTGAGGCACTTATGGCAGGAAGCCAGACAGCCATTCAGGCAAATGCAACCAGGATTATAAAGCAAAGAATGCTTTGCCTTAAAAAGCACTAGTGTGGCCCGGCTTAGTGTGAATTAGGCTTACCTAATTGAGAAAATCCTTTGAGTCTGTGGAGCAATAACAAGTGATCAAAAAGATTCTTTGTATTTAAAGCATTACGTTTCATCGTGACAGTGTCTGTGCCAGGCATTTTTATTCTACTGCGTTACCCTCTGAATTTTTCGGTAGTTAAAATGTGCTCATTGTCCAGTTATATTTTTTCTACAGAAGCCACACTTCGTACACCTAGCTGTTTAAGAGCACCTCGATGATGTTACTTATCCCTTACAAGCTGCCCACTACCACAGGTATTGGGAAAATGGCATCAGGGACAGCAATGAGAAGATCTGGACAAATTTAAGGCTGCTTTTCTGTTGTTGTTTATTTCAAGACAAAAATTAGCTTGATGCTTACTAGCATTCTGGTGTAGCTTTCAGTTTCAAACAGCCTTTCGACGGAAGCACTAACACTTGGCTTTGCACGGAATACAAAGATAAAAAACAGCACTTTGTTGTTTCCCTCTCTCATCCTTGTCTTTTGCACTGTTTATTTTCATCATTCTTCCTTTCGTGTCTAGCTAACAGCTTTCTAAGGGAAAGATAAAACTAATATTTTTTTTCTGAGAAGCACTTTAATAAGGCAGTTGAAATTTCAGTGCGCAGTAGCATGAACCTGGGCTCTGAGGTTTGCTATTGCACACAAGTAAGAACCAAGGTCTCGTAAAGACATGCACAGAATGTGGCTTCACCTTAGATGCAGCGGCACGACTTCAGCACTGGCTGCCGATTGTACAGCCACTTCGAAAATTCAGCTCCATGAGAACCCTGACCGATCTAGCTTGGTTTGGAACCAGTGACCTCGGATAAGGCACATCACTGTGTCTGAACACAGACAGATTGTGCTCCGCGCCTGCCATCACCATAGCCTAAAGACCCTTCCACACATTTCTGTACAGTCATTAAACCTTCCTGGACATGGCTGGGGATACTATTACTCACCTCTGACAATGACCCTGGACACCTGGACAGGCATTGCATGTCCATAGAATGTGTATAGTCCGCTGTCACCCAGTTGGCCATCTGAGATCTCAACCCAGTGAGTTTCCATATCTCACGATACGTGATGTTGCTAGCACTCCATCTTTGTACCAGGAGACGGAACCTCCGATTACGTTCTCCACTCCGGCCGTCTCACCCTTGTTGATAGTCTGGCTCAGGGGTCTCGGGTAATACCCTGGAACTACAAGCAGGGCAAGGTGCGTAAAACATGGGCCAAGAAACTTCCTGCTTTGCACCCAACAGCGACGTGTTCCCTCGCTAATATAGATAGGTAACATGAACACGTCCGTGTTGCTTCATACTGGCTTGATATCCGCCCAACACCTGCATGAACTGTGTCACTCTCCTCCTGTGCCTTGCATGTGCGAAAATGCAAAAGAAAGTGTACTGCGTATCTGCTTGCTTCATTGCAAATGTCGTTGAATTGGCCTTCTACCACCCCTACCATAAACTCTCCCTCCACCACCATCCCTCATGCTATTTCACTCCTATGTCCTTCCTCTCATGAAGAATTCCATAAACGTTTGCGCATTGCAACTGTTAGTTTCACGCCTTCGCAGTGCTCACATGATCTGTTGGGACGGTGAGCATCTTTTTTCATGTTGTCACGCAGCCAAAAACGACGCAGTTGTCTTGAAAAAAAAACAAGTTTATTGGAGCGAACTTGTGCTCGACTAACAACTCAAAAAATACACATGCGGCGAAGCAGTAGTCAGCAAAGTGACGTGCGCAAGCGAGCGTCGGGGTTTTCGAATGCGGCGGCTACTGCTCCGCAGACTTTTATCTTTCGGCGCGAGTGTTTCTGGAACCGTCGATTTACATTCAGAACTACATAGATCAAATTAGATTATTCTGGGCTAGTGACGTTATGGCGAAACAGTCTGTTATCTGAATGAGATAGCCCGTGCTTCGCTTGGGACACACTTAGCACTTCACTTGGGACGCACTTCGCTTGGGACACAGATAATAGACCCGGGCGTGGCCGGGCAGTAAAAACAAACAATAAATAAACAAACCCATGCATGGTTCGCGGCAATATCTTTTGTTTCCGGTTCTGCCTGGAGCAGCAGCATGAGCTCTAACTCTGTTCCTTTTGTGTTTACTTTTACATCACCTTTCTGCCGCTTTCCGTGGGCATGCAGCTAAAGGACGTTTTAGGACCATGGGCTTGTCCCAAACGTGCTTTACGGGCTACCAAAGCTCTGACAGAGTACCTGCAACACACAGGTCTAGACCAGTCGCTGTGAATAACTCGCGGTATCTGTACGCATCAACTTCTTGAACATCACCGCCATCATTTTCCCCAGGTCATCAACTGGCGTAGCAAGTTAGGCATTTTAGCCCAGCTAACATCGCCAGACTTCATTAAAGTTCTCTCTCTCTCTCTCTCTCTCTCTGTGCCATTTTTAATGGTTCTTTTTTCATTTTCTTTTTCTATTGTTGTTTTCTGGCAAAGAGTAAATCAATGTCTGTTCTTCATTAAAAGAACACGCGTGGCCTCGGTTGTGTACTTATATCTTTATTGAAATGAGCCTCAGAAATCCCTGCTTAACTCAAAGTCTGCAAGCAAATTTTGACATGAGTGGAGTTTCTAGTTAAGCAAAATGCCAAAAATTGGTGGTCAGGTCACCGATATAAAAACTATGTGCTGGTAACGAAACTTTCATTGCACAGGGCTGGATTCGTAAGAAAGGCAATATAATTCGCTGGAAAAACAATTTTTTATTATTGCGGAAGAAAGAACTGCGTGGTGCTTGCCTGTTTCCTATTCACATCTAGTCTCGGAAATGCGTTCTCGAGCTGCTCAAGGCATAGCATCAGTCGCTCGTCTCCACAGTCACATTCTAACTTGTTGTGAAGCAGGCGCAGCCAGTTTCTTGTTTCTGCCGTTGTAGGCATTTCTAGAGGCTCCTCATAGTCCGCATGAGCAGCTTCATCATCCCCAGCTATTCCAACGATGTTGGCGTCGGACAGCATTCCGGTAAGTGGGTATTCGGCCTCGTACAGTGCACACTCGGGTGTAAATTTGTCGTTCACGACCGCATTCGGAGCGTAGGGGACGCTAATTGTTCGAACGGAGGCCCTATAACATCCCTGTAGTGGATTTTGTCTTGTGTCCTCTCTGTCAACATTTCAAGATATCCGTCGTCCTGCGAAAGAAGGCTTTGAGATAGAGATGGGGCAGATAAATAGCACGTGTGGGATGTAAATGATCGTGGAGCAAAAGTTTCAAATTAGCCGATATTTCGAGATATCTGAGGTTGGGTTAACGAGGGATTACTGCATATTGCAACGAACCATGTTTTGGGTTTGTTTGTTCATTTTCCTTTCTGCGGACCGGCTGCGCCGGGCTCTTAACTGTTATCCGTGGGCCAAGTGAAGCGCATGTTCTATTAATTATGCCGCACGTGTTATCTCCTTTGATAGCGTGTCGCGAACTAACGTCACCAGCCTAGAATAGTCTTCTATGATCTACAGTGTTCTGGGTGCAATTCGACTTTTCGAGAAGCCCTCGCGCCCAGAGATACATGACCGCAGAGCAGACGCCGTGGCATTCGACCAGTCTGCGCACGTCACTTTGTTAACTGCTGTTTCGCCGCCTGTGTATTCTTTGAGTTGTTAGGGGAGCACAAGGTCGCTCCAATAAAATTGTTTTGCTTGAAGACAACTGCGTCGTCTTTGGCATCGTGACATCTGGTGTAGGTTGCGCCTGCAAGAATTCGACGTTACAGTAGTCTACAAATCCGGCAGGAAACCCGCCGATGCCCACTGCCTGTATCACGCCCCCGTCGACCCACCACCACAAGATTCCGACGAAGACCGTGCACTCTTCGGAGTCCTGACGGAAAGCGACCTAGACGCCCGGCAGACTGACGACCCCGAGTTACGCGTCATGATCGACTACCCCGAAGGACGCAACGTCGTCGTGCCTAGGGCCTTCAAACGGGAGTTACCAGCATTCAGCCTGAAAAACTCCGTCCTCGTGAAGAAGAATTTCACCTCCGGAACGAGAACGAATTATCTTTTTGTCATCCCTGCAGAGATTCGTACGAAATTTTCGAAGCATGCCACTACGACCCGTCTTCCGGACATCTCGGCACAGCTCGCACTATTGGAAAAATCAAGACTAAGTATTGCTGGCCCCGCCTTGCATCCGGTGTCACCCACTACGTCCGGAGCTGCCGTGACTGCCAGCGACGAAAAATGCCACCGTCGAGACCCGCCGGACTTCTGCAGCCGATCGCCCTCCCATCGAGGCCCTTCCGACAGATTGGAATGGACCTTCTAGGCCCCTTCCCTACGTCACGATCCGTGAACAAGTGGATTGTCGTAGTAACAGACTACATGACGCGCTACGCAGCGACCGCCACTCTTCCGAGGGGTACTGCACAATAAGTCACCAAGTTCTTCATAAACCAATTTGTACTGCGACATGGAGCCCCTGAAGTCCTAATCACGGACCGCGGAACGGCCTTCACTGCGGAGCTCATGCAAGGAATCTTACGCTACAGCAACACGGATCACCGAAGAACCGATGGTATACCAACCCTGAACGAACGGACTAACGGAACGTCTGAACAAATCGATCGCGGATATACTTGTACGTCGACGTTGAACATAAGACTTGGGACGAAGTCATTCCGTATGTCGCGTTTGCGTACAACACGGCTATCCAGGAAACTACACAGATGACACCGTTCGAGGTTGTCTACGGAAGACGGCCGACTACGATACTTGACGCCATGCTTACGCACGTAGAAGACGACGACCTCAACGCCGACGTCCAGGGATACCTTTAACGTGCGGAGGAGGCCCGCCAGCTCGCTCAAGTCCGCACAACGGACCAGCAGCTGTTGGATGCCGGACGCTACAACCTCCGACGTTGAGACACCGAGTACCACCCAGGGATCGCATGTGGGTTTGGACGCCCATCCGATGACGTGAACTTATTGAGAAACTTCTGCGATGGTATTTTGGACCCTGTCAATTTTTACAACATGTTGGCCAACTGAACAACGAGGTGACCCCGATGGTGATTCCGGAACATCACGACGACGCACGCGGCCCGAAGTCGTCCACGTGGTTCACCTGAAGCCTTACTAAGCACGATGAGGAACTTTTTTATTGTTTGTCAGGATTGTCTTTAATTTTAGCATCGGGTCGATGCCCTGCTATAGAGGGGGACGGCAATGCCACGAAACATGTTTTGGATTTGTTGTGTTTTGGATTTGTGTTTTGGATTTGTTGCCGACCGGCTGCGCCGGGCTGTTATCGTGGGGCAAGTGAAGCGCATGTTCTATTCTTTATGCCGCACGTATTATCTCCTTGATAGACAGACCCTGGTATTCTGACTCTTTCCTCCACTCGAGCCTCCAGTGGAGGAGATCCTTGAAATCGATTTCCCCATGCATAAGCATTGCGGAATCCTCCTCTCAGCCAAGTGGAGGGAGCAAAAGGAGTGGAGGAGGGACTCAGAATACAGCCCAGAGTGTCGTGAACTAAAGTCACCAGCCTAGAATAATCTTCAATGATCTACAATGTTCTGGATGCAATTCGACTTTTCGAGGAGCCCTTACTCCGAGAGATAAATGAGCACAGAGCAGACACCGTGGCATTTGATTAGCCGACACCAGTCTGCGCACGTCACTTTGTTGACTGCTGTTTCACCGCCTGTGTATTCTTTGAGTTGTTAGGGGAGCCCAAGCTCGCTCCAATAAACTTGTTTTCCTTGAAGACAACTGCATCGTCTTTGACTTCGTGATAATATGATCCATTTCAGCCATCTCACCGCACCTTGCTGGCTGTCATCCCTGCCCTGCTCGCGCTATGAACATTCTGCCAGCTTGCAAGACTGTTTTTTTTTTCTTGTTTCCTAAGATTTTTTTTAACCAAAAGACATCTTTCTAACTTCCCTCTAATGTTTAGGGTGCATTTCCGGAAGACCTCAGTTAGGCATTCTTCTTCTGTGCATTGTACCACAGCCCATCTTTTTACTGTATCGCATAAATGTTTGCAGCATGCTGGCTGGTTCCTTAAACCATTTTGTGGGCCTCCTATTCTGTGCCAAATAATTGCTCTAGGCCATCCAACGAACTCCTAAACATCATAATTAGCATCTGTGGCACGACTGCCCTTTAAAGGGTCACTATAAAGTGTAAATGCAAGTGCAGCATCGATAAGTATATATCACTCGCAGCAATCGCAGTAGCTTAATAACGCAGGAAGTAACAAAAGCATGAAAACATTTCTGGCCTTTGTCCTATGTAAACCGACCTGACCAATCAATTGACCAATTCAAACCTGCCAATAATTCAGGTTACGATTTTTAATCGGCGCCCAGCCACAAACAGGGCCACTGCGCTTCATTCTTGTTTCTTTCCTCCCCACCTTTTCACTCACCCCAGATTAAACAGATGCGAGTGTTCTGGCTTCAACCAGTCCAAAACACAATTTATTTTTAGGCACGTCAAGTCAAGAAAAATATATTTTGACCAGAAGCAAGGCAAACTCACCTGCATCTAATCTAGCCATGGCAAGGGATGTGGCAGAAGACAGGATGCTTTCATGCACTGAGCACACAAACGCTCCAAAAGCATATGGATATGTGCCGGTAGGCCAGTCTACCTTGAAGACCCCTGCGGCCGGAGAAAAAGACGAGAAAAAAGAAAACAATGAAAATAAATTGAAATTCCAACCTCCCTCATCTCTTTGCAGTTGGGACTGGTTCGAATGTGCCCAATCGAGGGCATGCACCCTTGAAATTATACCCCTATAACTGCCAAATGAATTCACGAAAAAAAACATCAAAATCACCAAAATTTCTTTTAAGTGGCCACAATTTTTATGTTTAATCCCAATTGACAAAATATGTTCTTTTGTTGTTTTCTCGTTAGAACTCAAAAATTAACGAAAGAAAAAGCTGCTCTTGAGTGTGGCTTTCTGACAATGCATCTTGCAGTTATAACTGTTTGATCCAATGTGCCGTAACACACTGAAAAGTGCGTAGACGCTGCTTTGCACAACTCAAGCAGAGCTTCATAATTAGTATTCACACTTTGTGTGATATACCGCAAAACAGGGAGATAAATATGTCCAATATATATGCTAAAACGCGAAACTTCTTTTAATTGACAACTACTGCCCTCTAGCAATGCAAATTGCAACCAATGCCCAACAACAAGTGTAACGTTGTGCTTGACGGCAAGAGCCATGCGACACCAGCCTGGACAAGTGTGACTTGTCTTTTTGATACTGGCACAACCTCACATGATGCACAACCTCACAACGTCTTCAGTGTTGGCAGTCAAAGGATTAGGGGCACCTTTCAAATCTTGGTGACACCTTCCCAAGCCTCAGCTATCACTTTAGTCCATCGGGTGCATCAATGTGGATTGATGCTAAAATGTAGAACATTTTGAGGTACCGTTTCGTTTCTGCTAAAATCGCTTTCCCACGTGTAATGAAGTTGCACAAACGTTTTGCTTAGGGGAGCACTGACACTTGTTTAACACAGTACCCTACTGCAAGTGATACATGTGCAAGGAAGGATAGGGATATTGATTTTGTACATGTACTCATGGGCGCTTCAACAAAAGTTCTTAAGAACCAGATTTAGGAGTAGATGACAGGGTGTGTAATCATCTATCTCTGTATTGAGGAGCGTATTAAGGAGCACCTGTTTATGTATGTGGTGAATGTGTATCATAGTATTGAGATACTCGATCTTTATATCAGCTACAGTGAAAGATTACTAAGACTGATTTTTAAAGCACAGCTTTCTACTTATACCAGTCAACGATTCCTTCGTGGCGTGCGGGACACGATACTCCGAACGCGGATGAGGAGGGGCACGGCGGTTTTCCCTCCCGGAGCACAGTGTAGATGGCACGGCGATAGGACGCTATTACCCAGCGTTCCCCGTGCGCCGCTGCCTGCTCGTACTAGCAGGTGCGTTGGAGGGACGGCCTTTTTGTCGTCTGCTTAAGCGGCGGTTGTTTTTGGCCTGTTCTTCCGTGCTTCGCGTTCATTGCGTGTTTCCTTCGCACGGCTTGATTAACTTGTTCTACGGCACCTCAAGGGTAACCCGGACCCGACGGAATTAAAGTGGTCGTATGGCAAAGATGCCTTAAGGATTGGTTTGTAGGGCGGGAAAACAAAACGTAGAGACCACATACAGACATCTGGGCGCTAGAGAAACGCTACCCTTTGCGCACTGCTTGCCACGAATGGGACTCCGCTTTCTAAATTGGTTGTGCTTTAATTCGGTTGTGCTTTAACAAGTATTACAAAATGCGAAAGGAGCAACTGATCTGATAAGTAGCGATTATAAAAGTTCCCTCAGCTTTCTCGCCATTCTCAAGCTTACTAAAGTAACGAGTTTAAATTGGTATAAATGGAAATCACTGAGCTCACATGCCGAATTGTTTCGGTGTCCGCGCTTCTGTCGCGCGTTGGTGTAGCCCCTAGCTAGCACATCAGGATGGCTAGTTTCCGCTAGTTTCGAAAGGCGCTCCTCTCCGTTTTCTGCCGACGCACGGCCGAGCTACAGCGGCGTCGTCGTCCGCCGCTCTTGCCCGGCCATGTGCCGACGCTCCTGCGCTCGGGACGCCGTCCCCGTGAATTCCAGGTAACGGCTGCACAATCTCTGGTTTCGCTCTTTGTAGAGCCACGTGTGTGAATTCAAGTGACGTTACGCGGGCAATCGTTGTGGGTGTCGTTTAAAGCTTTGCTTTCCAACCATCGTCACAGCGTGGATTGGAGCCAATTTCTTTTTAAAGCGATAGACTCAAGCGCCAAATCGTGCGAAAACCGGTGTAGTCCAGTACAAAAAATGGCTGCTGCTTTGAAGAGTAGAGTGAACAAAAAACAGATTTGAGTTCGCATGGGGTATGAAACCTGGTTTCCAGAGTATGAACCGAGGGCGCTACCACCGTGGTATCTCAGCACATTGCCAGCCGTGGAACAAGGGCGTGCCGAGCTGGCCGTAGTTCTTCAGTGTACACCATTTTCGAAACTCCGCGTCAGGATCGAGGCAGTGCGAGCCTCCCAGCTCCGTTGAAGATGAGGGGCCAGTGTATCTAAGCGGCACCTAAGGAACAGAAACTGGACTTTGCTAGACACTTACTTAATAACAGAGCTTCAGAAAATAAAGCCTGCTTTTCAAATTAGAAAACATAAATGAGGTAATGGCTGCCCAAGTTTTCGCGGTTTTTTTTTTTCTTTTCGCAACTTTCGGCAGCAGCCACAAGCTCTTGAGTACTACTTCAACTTTCTGCCGACAGATAACTGCATTGTGAACTTGTCCAGTGCTTGCAACTTTTTTCCACAGCACACGGAGGTCCATCAGGACTGGCTTTTGATATGTGGAGCCTATGGAGAGCTTCGCCACTGGTATACATTGAGTAGTTCTGGCGCTGGTGTCATTTCACGTGACAGGTGAACGTGACAATAGATGAGAAAAACAGGCGCACTCCAGCCATGGAGAACTGCAATTCTGAGTAAGCTGTTGCAAGAAGTGTTGTAGTCTGCTTGTCGAAGCAATTCGAGGCAAAAAACAAAGAAACGAAAGGGAATAATGAGACAGGACAAGGAGGTAGCAGTGGTATGTATCACTAGGCTTTTGCCTTGAAAACAGCACGCAGCAGATATATGTGCCCCGAGGAGTTTTTTTTATGTTTCTTTGTTGCTGCAGCACCAATAAATGCTTTGTAGTGTCATACAACTCATCAGGTGACAAGTCTGTTCACAAGCTCCTCGGTGTGATTGCGCTACCAGGCGAAAAAGTAATGAACCAATACTTCACGAAATCAGTTTAGATTATAGGGCTTAACGTGCCGAAGCTACACTACCGAGAGCTTCGAGCCGTGTTGTAGTGGAGGCCTTTGATTAATTTATACCAACTGGGGATCTCTGACGAGCGCCCAAATCTCAACACATGAGCATTTTCACTTTTCGCCTCCATCCGAAAAGTAGTCAGGACGGCCGGGATCAATTCCCTGTCCTATAACTCAGCAGCACAACGCTTTAGCAACTGTGCCACCGCGGCGGGTACGAAATAAGGTTGGTTTCAATTTAATCATGCGACACCACACACCAAAGTGTCACTCACCATCATACATTTGGTTCCTGTGTATGGCCAAAAAACTGTTCTCGTATTGAGCAAAATGAATCTTGCGTCCCGGCGGACCAAAGCACACCTGCTTGTGGTTCTTATCATGAGGACCATGACGGAAGTGCACATGAACCGACGTAAAGTCCAGCACTGGTTCTGTTAGCAAAGAAAAAGACAATCACACACAGAAATCACAAAGTTATATAAGCATACCGGACACCCACAACATTAACACACAAAGTCCAATTCATGAATATATTACGTTGAAAAGTTGACTCACCTTCAATGCGTGGGCTAATAAAGCGGAACCATCCATCATCTGATCGCCTCTCCAATGTTTGTCCATGGCTAAATCAGAGAAATTAAATAGCTTTTTATCACTACAGTTGGCAATCCAAACTCTAAGTCATCGCTAGGAGCTGTCGCACATATACCTAATGGAAGCTCGGAATGAGATGCAAAAAATGTGATGTGAAACGCTTCAAAATTTTATAACTCTGCTCGATTACCATTAACCTCCGTTTTAAATGCGCCATTATCAATACTCAGACCATGAGCATTCAGTGGAGATCACCCACTATCATAGGTCAAGAGGCTCACCTAAACCTCCATAGTATCTGGACGTTCGTATCTAAACTTTGCCTGTGAACGTCCCAAAATGACTACTGAAACAACGATTCCAGCTGCAAAAAATAGATGCAATTTCTTGCGAGTGGGCACAGCATGCTCACAAACATTGCCCACTCACAACGCATGCCCGCGATAAGTTTCCGCCTGATTTCTCTTTGGTAATCCCTATGCAATGAGTCTGGTGGTAAAGGTGGTGGCAGTGGTGATGATAATGGTGGTGATGGTGACCATGGTCAGCAGACTGGTTTTAGACAATGGAGGGTATTTTTTCCACCATTGTTCAGGCAGTCAAGATGTATGATATTAGGACCAGCCCGGGACATATCAGACCTCACCTAACCTAACTTAACCTTCCAGACAACTGCAGCAGAGCTGTGAAAGTGCGGGGCGTTGAGCACAGAGTGGTAATTTGGCTTTCATTGGCCTAGAGAATGTCAGTGCACATTACGAGTATTAATTGGTTGTAGCTAAAAATAGTTTTACACTCGAACTTTCATTCTTGCAAGGCTCACTTGCTCAATAGCAAGCATAAAAACTGGGCTGGTTGATTTGCTAACATTCTTGACGAAACAGCACGACATAGATGGGGCAATAAGTATCTGTGTATATACACGTTGTTTTCCAAAATAAAGCTGTACGTAACAGCCAGTGCTAGTTTATCTTTGGTTACTAACCCCTCTTGTTCCGTCCAAATCGCGCTATTTAGTCAACAATCCCACTTGATGTTGAACAGAAAAACAACTTGTATATTTGATCTTTTTGCTTATTTTGTTAAATTTCTGAAATAAGCGCGCCTTGCTCGTGTGCTTAAAATTTTTCTTTTTCCCAAAAACACCTTAATTTATAATGCAGTACTGTCTGTTTCATCTATTAAAGCATATTTATTTATCTGCGATTTCATGTGAGGGATATTAACTTCGAACCCAACAGTTTCCGCAAAAACAAAGTAAAAGTACCAAAACCCATAGGAAATTGGAAGTTTTTTTTTATGGCATGGAAACAGTTAAGGTAAAGGAAAATTACGAAGGTACGGGTCTTTTTCCTAAGATCTGCTTTCAGTGCTAACACAAGACTGCACGAAAACCAGAAACAATTCGTTTCTTCACAAAAAGATGAGCACATTGTCATTTCAGCCTGAAGATTTAAGCAGTTTTGGAGGACTTGTGTTCTCATAACCAGCACAAAGCAATGCATACGATTTGCACAGAAGTCAATTTACCTGAGTGACCTCAGTTGGCCGCGCCAAGATCCACGAAAATCGCCGAATCCATCTATTGTACGCTCAATGCGATGGTGAGTGTGCTCGCATTCCATGGAGACAGCCGCAGGTCGTGTAGCGCGGCCGCACATATTTGGGAGTCCTGCGGGGACCGAGACACACCTTTAGATCCGACAATTATTCTCGAAATTCGATTTTCTGCTCTCCACGTATCCGCACTTAAATGATTTGGGCCGAATTAAACCTAACACAGGTTTTATTTAAAGCACCATTGGGTGCTGCTGAACACGAGGATGCGGGCTCGATTCCCGGCCGCGGCGGCAGCTTTTCTGATGGATGCGAAAAGCAAAAACGCCCCTGTGTACGAGATTTCGGAGCACGTTAAAGATCCCCAGGTGGTCAAAATTAATCCGGAGCCTTCCACTACGCCGTGCCTCATCGCATGCATTGCGTCGGCGCGTTAAACTCTAGAATCAATCAATCAAAGCACCATTGGGGGCCTTGCGTCAAGTAATCGAATATTGTTTGCATGCTCCTGTTATAAGACACATGCAGATAAGCTGCTTCTTGCTGTCACTGCTCCAGCAGTCGAGCAAGAATCAGAGGGGCAAAGAGGGGGTGAAAGATACAATGATAAAGAAGAATTACAAGGCCTTTTTAAAAAGATCTGTTCTCTCTTTCCCCAAAACATAAAAGGGCTGCTGGAGCACCCGTAAAGCACGACCAGACAATAAGAGAACAAACGAGATAAATAAAGTAAAGTTACTTGGTACCACGGAGCAAGAACAAGAAATGGGGGGAAACCCCGATTCCTTGGACGGTCCGATAACGTCGTAAATGCGTGGTTAAATTTAAGACAGCGGCATCTGTCCCGCGAAAAGAAACTGAGTTTCCCATGCGCAATCGGCATTTCCCTGCACAGCCCCGGAATGAATTGTGTCCGTTATAAATTTCGACCAACAGATGCCACCACCCCTCCGCCGTCGCAGCGTACCAAGCTTCGTAGTCACCGTTGGTTCTTATTCTGCCGTTGTCTTGCACTTGCATGCGCCAGCAGCGATTGACCGTTTCCCCTACTATACATTCTTGCTCCGTGCTTGGTACTGAATGGGAAAATGGTGACACGAGATTTAAAACAAACAAACAAACAGACAGACAGACAGACAGACAGACAGACAGATAGATAGATAGATAGATAGATAGATAGATAGATAGATAGATAGATAGACAGACAGACAGACAGACAGACAGATAGATAGATAGATAGATAGATAGATAGATAGATAGATAGATAGATAGATAGATAGATAGATAGATAGATAGATAGATAGATAGATAGATAGATAGATAGATAGATAGAGTAGATGATAGATAGATAGATAGATAGATATGATGTGATTGATTGATTGATTGATTGATTGATTGATTGATTGATTGATTGATTGATTGATTGATTGATTGATTGATTGATTGATTGTAGTGTTTTACGCGCTGACGCAACGCAGGCGATGAGGGGCGTCATAGGGGAGGGCTCCAGATTAATTTTGACCACCTGGGGATCTCTAACGTGTGCCGACCTCTCGTACACACGGGCGTTTTAGATGCAAAGCATCTCTTGCTCTCGGCTCCGTTGTCCATCGTCTGTCGTCCATCCATCCACCGGCCCAGGAAGACGCCGGCAACACTGTCGCTCCAGCATCTCATGGTCGGGGCTATGTCCCTTCCTTGTTGTGCCGCCGTCCACACCCCCACTGCGCATGGTCGGCTCATCTCGGGCCGGCCCAGGAAGACACCGGTAACACTGTCGCTCCAGGAGCCATTAAAGGGTAAGACACCACCGGGCGTTCAGCAAGCCGAGCATGCGCAGTGGGGGTGTGGACGGCGCAACAGCGACAAAGGATGGATCTAATGGACAAGGGATGGATCCGATCGCATCTAATAAAATTACACCATCTTTCCGCAGGGGAACCCTAAGTAGTATGCGAAACAGCCATGGGCTCAACGCAATTTCCCATTTCGTAGTTCCGGTAAGTGAAAAGTGTGGTAGTCACCATGCAAACAAACTGTAAATATAACGGTAGCTACGTACCTCAACCTAACGGAAACGACGAACTGAAAACTAGTGGGCACTAGAATCGACCCCATGGCTGCATTGCATACTACTCAGGGTTCCCCTACGGGAAGATGGTGTAATTTTTTTTTTTTTACTTTTCGCCTCCATCAGAAAAGCGGCCGCCGCGGCCAGGAAATGAATCCGCGACCTTGTGCTCAGCAACATAACACCTTAGCCACTGAGCCACCACGGCGGGTTAAAACATATTGTCCGGGCTGTAAACAGACTTCAGAACCACGGCACTGAATCTTAACACAGGATTTGTATAAACACAGCCACGCTGTTATCATTTAGAGGATTGCGAGAAATTTTTTCAGAAACTTTTTTTTCGGTGTTATATGTTGTTGCTCAACAATTCTGCAATAAAATATTTCGGTTGAAGACTGTCCATGCCAGTTTGAATGGGTATTAGTTATACTTTCGCCGGAAATATACCGTTTTTTGTTTTTAGGCCCCTGGTCCCAGTAGCATGAAACTACCCCTAAAATAACTTCGTCGTGTTGACATCCATTTAGAATTTTGTTAGTTCATAACCAGCCTAGAGCTTTTCTTTCCTGGTTTTATATTCACTAGCCCTTGGTCTCACGTCTGTCATTTGAACAATGTTGAAGTATTAACATTGGTGATACCCCGTGTACCTCGATAACATGTACAATTTCCATGCCCACAACTTAAACGAAAATTCTGGGCTCCGAATTTGAATTGAAAATTTTTCTATTCAATAATGTTCCGACCATGCACATGTTAAAGAGGGTAACGCGTAACTCACATGGGTGTATTTTTCAGTGCCCCACAACTTCACCTGCACATCTGGTGTAGGGCAATCGGCCCGGCATTTCACCCTAGCAGAAAAAGGTGAGCGAAAATATGTGTAACGCAAACACTGGAGTCGCCTCTTACAGCAAATAAGTTGCACTGAGAGTTAGAAGCACGACATTAGCTGCAGAGGCGTGACGTCAAGCAAACACAAAAAAAGTTAAATGCGTGACAGTCATTTATTATATTAGAAAAAAAATCACAAAATTCTCCACACCCCCTTAGCTTACAGAGTGTAGGAAAGAATCTGCATCAAGAACAAAATAATAATAATTTGCATTCCCCTGAATCGTAACCCCTGAACTCATATATTCCCGGGGTATTCGGGCGGAGTGCCATAACCAGACAATTACGTCTTCAACCATGGGGGTGAGAGCTATAAGTTCTGAACAACGTTAATGGCGTAGCTGCTACATTGTTGTTCCAGCATTGAACTCATGAAGTATCAGTACAAGTTCTACAGACACATCATGCGGGCAATGTGCATCCTGCGAATGTTTTAATACTGCGGGAGCGTCGAACGGCGGGTGAGTCAGCGCCTTGTCATGGTGGAACGCGGCTAAATGAGCGAGGGTAGACGGCATACGCAAAGCTATCCAGCCAGTACATCGTGAAGAGACTTCCAAGTAAAAATCTATTTGTGGTAAATAATGTACTAGGAACGCTCGTGCGAATACGCAAGAAAGTATACGCCTCGAGCGCGGCCTGTAGGGGCGCCACTGAAATCCCCCTAGCGGCCCGTTTCGAAAGCAGCCGCGGGAGTCTCCGCCCGGCTCCCCACTGTCGCCGTTGCTTTTGCGGCACGTTCACGACTGAGATTTACCGTTTGCAGGCGTTGGAAATCCATGTTTATGTGGAGCA
Organism: Haemaphysalis longicornis; assembly: GCA_013339765.2. NCBI lineage: Eukaryota > Metazoa > Arthropoda > Arachnida > Ixodida > Ixodidae > Haemaphysalis > Haemaphysalis longicornis. The sequence goes on from JABSTR010000962.1 coordinate 863,595, forward strand.
GTCACTCTGTTCGCAAATGGGGTGTGTTTACGAGAGTGTAAATGTTTGTGACACGATCTTAGTGTGGTATATTCGGTCTGTATAACCGCCAGGTGCGGGTCACAGGCCAGCGTCGCGGAACCGGTGTATGCATGGAGCTGAGTGTAGTTTCACAGCCCTGAAATTTATTAGCAGTGTCTCCATAACCACCGTTTCCTCAGACGTTCATGCTACGGCTATACACTACGATGTAAATCGGTTTTGTGCGCTTACATAATCAGCGGAGCACTCATACCTGACAGTACGCCAGTTACGTTTGCCAATATCATACCTCAGACATTGATCACCACCATTTACAAGCCAGTGTGTGTTAATTTCGGGAATATTCAACGAACGTACGATGGATAATGCAGAATAACGCGACTAAACGCCTCTTCGAAATATTGTCATATGGCACAGGGAGCCTGCAGAAAACTGAAATCAGAAAGCCTTATCACATACCACACTCATCCAACGACACCTTTCATCGCTTGTGAACTGTCTACCCTGTATACTTCCAAAAAATGCGTCCGCCGAACGATCAGCTGTTCGTTGAAGTTAAAAACAAAAGGAAAGTGAACGAGAGATTTGTGTGTGTGATTACTAAAGCGTTCATTGCTTGATTTCGCTCCGCATTTGTACACACAGTCCTCCTCCCCTACCCCTGCCTATGGCTTGCGAAATAACCGTGCATTTCGCGTGTAGTTGGTCTGGTGAGCCCTACCTGGCTTAAGTTTCGACGAACGTCTTTAGCATGTCAGAAGCTGCACTGGATTTTTTTTTGCATTTCCTCTAGAGCTATTCTGTTTCTTCCGGACATGCACAGCATTTATTTTTCCGTGGTTTCATTAACTTCACTTGGTTCTTGCTATAAGGCGTGTGCGGGCCCATATTTAACGACGCACAGCCATGGAATATACTTAACATTTTCACATGGTTTTATATTCTTATAACAGGCATAAGTTGTCCGGGATTGGGTAATCACACCCCCAAACATTTTTTTTCTGCGACGTATATATTCGAAACGAAGCCACATTCGTTGTCTACGCTGCAAAATTAAGCCAACCTCTCACTGTGCCAGTATCAGGCCTAAGGAGGCGACAGTAAAATTCATTTGTGCCTGACGTATTTGGAGGTGACAGGGGTGATATGCTCTACCGTCGCCGACGCCCGGAAAAGCGGCGACGAAGCGCGCAGAACCGCGTCCCCTGGTAGCTCTTGCAGGCGATCGCGTACTCCACGAAGGCGCAGCTGCTTTTTAAGTGACCTGACCGTACTCTTTACTTACAGACGTCACCATAGCAAGTTTTTTTAGGGCGCGGAAAGGCGAAAAGAAGCGAAACAGAACCAAAGCACTGCACTAGCCCTTATCAGCCAAGCAGCGCACATCCCGCCAACGCCGCGAAGAAGCGGCGGCAGGCGGCACAGCGATCGCGAAGCTCGAGGCGTATAGGCCTCGTGCGCAGGTATGGTGGCGCCACTGAATTTGCACCAGTGGCGCCCCTGCCGATCCGCGCCGCATATTTTTCTCCTCCCGTGCTACGCAGGTCCGCGTACCCTGTAAGCAGGGCCAGCGTGACTGCGCGCAGCGGGCCGTGCGTGAACTGTTCTGCCGTTTTCATTAAATAGGAAACCCCGAGAAATACCAAAAAATAAAGACTACTTCACCCACGGAAAAAAAGCTAGACGCCAGCAACCACAACTTCGCCATCAACGAAGAAATTCAGACCGAAAGAGGGCCGTACACATATCCCTTGGACTATGGTGTGATTCAAATGAATAGTTTAAAATACAAGTGCGGCTGGGAGTACGCGAAAAATATGGAACATAAATTTTAAAGCGTCAGCCTTTTTTGCCAATACGCCATAGCACGATCTGTGTAATGTCTGGCATTTGCACAATAACGCACAATGGGCGATTGAAGTTAACTCGTTCAGTCGTAATAGTGTGTGTGTAGACCATTTGTCGAAATAAATTAAGAATACATAAAGTAAAAAAATGAATAAATATTGTCTCGAAGCCAAGGACGACGCAGTTGTCTTGAAGGAGAAACAAGTTTATTGGAGCGAACTTGTGCTCCCCTAACAACTCAAAAGAATACAGAGGCGGCGAAGCAGCGGTCAACAGAGACTTGCGTCGGCGATCTTTTTTACGAAAACCAAGGTTATTACAAAAAGCAGTCCGCTTTTGATAGTGGGCGATTTTAATGCGCACCATCCGGCATGGGGTTATAAATTCACGCAGGTTAAGGGCAGAAATCTATGGAATAAAATTCAACAACATGGACTGATCCTCATTAGATACCCGATGAAGCCGACGAGGAAGGGAAATAGCGTATCTGCAGACACGACACCAGATCTAACTTGGTCGGTAATGGCATCAAGGCCACGTGGTGCAACACCGGGGAAGACCTAGGTAGTGATCATAGGATTCTAGAGGTCATAGTTGAGAATGGCCCACCGGTGGTCAGTAAGAGGAGAGTTAAGGCCACAAATTGGAATACATTTTGGAAGAATAAGGACGGGACAGGACCCGATAAATAATATTAACGATTGCAGTAAGGGGGTGATTCAATCTGTTCAGGACGCCAGCGAAGAGATTGAACTTGAAGATGATCAGGACGTGGTTGATAGCCATCTTGTGAGTTTATGGAAAAAAAAGAAAGAGTTGGAGCAAAAGATCAGCAAGAAAAGAGGTGACCGGAATCTCCGAAAGCAACTTGCTGCATTAAACAAAGAAATCGAAGAGCATGCTTTAGAACTCACGAAGCAAAATTGGGGTAATATTTGTGATCAAATGGATATTGAAATTAGCAGTGCCAGAACATGGCGGCTACTCCGACATCTATTAGATCCAGAGAAAACCAAGTCGGAGGCTCGACAGCAGCTTCAAAAGCTCGTGTATAAATATGAAGGTCCGACGAAGAAACTGTTAACGGAGGTTAGGGATCGATACCTCAGTTGTGCTGGAGTTGAGAGTCTCCCTGAGTACGCGGGCTCGGAAAACCCGGACTTGGACAGTCCCATCACGGTCGCGGAAGTGAGGGCTGAAATCAACCGCCTCAGAACCAAAACGGCTGCCGGGCCGGATAAAATCAGCAACAGGATGCTCAGGAATCTTGACGACTGCTCCATTAGTAATCTAACAACGTATATGCAAAAATGCTGGGACAAGGGAGAGATACCGCAAGAGTGGAAATCTGCGAACTTGGTCTTGATTCCGAAGCCAGGGAAGAAGCTAAGCTTTGAGCACCTCCAACCAATTTCCATCACATCTTGTGTTGGAAAATTGATGGAGCACGTAATCCAAACTAGACTGAATAGATTCATGGAAGATCAAAACGTGTATCCTGATACTATGATAGGCTTCAGATCACACCTGTCGGTATGCGATGTCATGCTGCAGCTGAAAGAGGAGGTTATCGACAGAAAGACTGTTGATACTAGGGTAATTGTGGGCCTGGACGTCTCTAAAGCGTTTGATAATGTAAAACACGCAGCAATACTCGAGAACCTTAGCGTGCTAAACGTAGGCGTGAAGACGTATAACTACGTAAGGGATTTTCTCTCCAATCGGACTGCAAACATCAGCTTGGGAGGAGAGGCGCTCGAAAATATTAAATTGGGGAATAGAGGGACACCGCAAGGGTCCGTCCTCTCTCCGACCTTGTTTAATGTAGCGATGATCGGGCTTCCAGGGCGGCTGGACGAATTAACAAACCTGAATTACACCATAAATGCGGACGACTTGACGCTGTGGGTGAACAGGGGTAGCGACGGCCAAATTGAAAGTACACTTCAGAAGGCCATAGATACAATAGAAAAATATCTTGAGCCGATCGGGTTGAAATGCTCGGCAGAAAAATCAGAGGCTCTTTTTCTACCATCTCCAAAGAGGAAAAGGAACAGTCCCCCTTCCAATAGCTACGATATTGCTTTACGAGTGAATGGAAATGCCATTCCGACCGTAGACACTATTAGAGTCCTAGGGCTGCGCATACAAACAAATGGCAAAAACACTGAAACTATCAGGAGACTTGAAGCGAGTACCAGCCAGACGTGCCGGTTACTTAAGCGCATTTCTAACAAACATGTGGGGATGAGGGAGGCCAATCTCTTGAGATTGGTTCAGGCTTTCGTCATAAGTCGTGTAGTATTCGTTGCACCCTATCTCAAACTTTGTAAAACAGGGAAAGATAAAATTGAAATCATACTCAGGAAAGGGATCAAAACCGCACTAGGTCTTCCTCCGAACACCCCTACGGTAAAGCTTCTAAGACTAGGTGTATCAAACACTCTGGATGAGCTTATAGAAGCCGCCACGGTGTCTCAGCATCAAAGACTTTTGAGAAGTAAAACTGGAAGGAACATCGTGGAGCGCCTGGGATTCGAGCCGTCTCAGTGTTCTAAGCAGACTGATATCGTACCTAGACCAACTAGGAATAGACTCATGATTATACCGCTGCCTAAAAACATGCACCCGGTATTTCACAAAGGCAGACGAAAAAATAGGGCTATCGCCTTGCAGGCCAAATTTGAAGGGAGGTCTGATGTGCTATACACGGACTCTGCCGAATCGCACACACAGCGGTAGTAGTTCGTGAGAGTGGAGACCCGGTCTCGTGCTGCACCGTCAAAAACACAAATGCAACGGAGGCAGAAGAAGTTGCTATTGCTCTAGCAATAGCACAAACCGGTACAAGGGTGGTTGTTAGTGACTCCAAGACAGCCATTAGGAATTATGATATGGGCAGGGTCTCTGCTGCAGCCGCCAAAATTCTCAGAGAAGTCAAGTATCAGCAGATCAAATTTCACTGATATGGTGCCCGGCCCCGAGGGTCTGCGGGGGAACGAGAAGGCGCATGCGACCGCCCGAGGCCTCACTTACCGGTCGAATCGCAGCTTGACTCGCCCGCCTCCCACGCGAGGAACCCCTTCCTTCACGTGACAAACTAACGACATTCCAAGAAATAATTTCTCATTATAAGCTCGGTCGCAAGATCTATCCAGCGGCGGATAAACAGCTCAGGCAAAAAAGAGGAAGTTATGTGGAGGAAATTGCAAACCGGGGTGTTTCCGAACCCTCAACTATACAGCAAATGGCATCCGGAAGTCTTTAATTCTAAGTGCACTCACTGCCAATAACATTGCGGACCTAGCCCACATGGTCTGGACATGCCCTTTCTATAACGACCGAACAGAAATGTGGAATCCTGGGAGATCTTATTACTCAACCATAAAGCAGAAGAGCAACGCAAAGGTCATCCGGTCTGGCCCTGACCGCCGCCGAATCCCAAGGGATTCCGGCCGACGGTTAGGGGGTGAACGGGGGTCTAGGCTAATGCCCTCTCCCTCGTCATTTTAGACGGGTGCAAATAAAAGTTAATTCTCTCTCTCTCTCTCTCTCGGCGAGCGTCGCAGAATCGAATACCCCGGCGTCTGCTCTGCCGGCTTTTTATCTTTCGGCGCGCGTGGTTCTCGAACCGTCGATTCGCATCGAGAACATTGTAGATCGACGAAGATTATTCCGGGCTGTTCAGGTTAGATCGGAATGCTCTCCCTATCAGAACAGTAACACATGCGGCACAGAAAGAAAGAATGGAACACGCCGCTTCCCTTGGCACAGAGATAACACAGACCGGCTGCAGCCGGGCGGTAAAGCAAAAACAACAAATAACAAACCCAATGCATGCATGGTTCGCGGCAATTACCCCCCCTCTAAGAGTGCATCGACCCGATGCTAACATGAGCGACAGTCCGAAACAAATAAAAATAAAAGTTCGTCATCGTCTGTAGAAAGGTTTTAAGCGAACCACGTGGACGACTTCGGGCCGCGTGTGTCGTCGTGATGTGCCGGAGTCACCGTCGGGGATCACTTCGTAGGTAAGTTGGCCAACACGTCGTAGAATCTTGTAGGGTCCGAAATATCGTCGCAGAAGTTTCTCACTCAGTCCGCGTCGTCGGATTGGAGTCCAAACCCCACACACCTATCCCCTGGTGGTCTCGGCGGCTCGGCGTCGGAGGTTGTAGCGGCCGGCATCCACCAGCTGCTGGTTCGTTATACGAACTCGAGCGAGCTGGCGGGCCTCCTCCGCACGCTGAAGGCATCCTTGGACGTCGGCGTTCAGGTCGTCGTCTTCTACGTGAGGCAGCATGGCGTCAAGCATTGTAGTCGGCAGTCTTCCGTAGACGAGCTCGAACGGTGTCATCTGCATGGTTTCTTGGATAGCCGTGTTGTACGCAAACGTGGCATACGGGAGCACTTCGTCCCAAGTCTTATGTTCAACGTCGACGTACATGGACAGCATATCCGCAATCGTCTTGTTCAAACGTTCCGTAAGTCCGTTCGTTTGGGGGTGGTACGCCGTCGTTCTTCGGTGATCCGTGTTGCTGTAGCGTAAGATTCCTTGCATGAGCTCCGCAGTAAAGGCCGTTCCGCGGTCCGTGATAAGGACTTCAGGGGCTCCATGTCGCAGCACAACTTGTGTTATGAAAAACTTGGCGACTTCTTGTGCAGTCCCCCTCGGAAGAGCGGCGGTCTCTGCGTAGCGCGTCATGTAGTCTGTTGCTACGACAATCCACTTGTTCTAGGATCGTGACGTAGGGAACGGGCCCAGAAGTTCCATTCCAATCTGTTGGAAGGGCCTTGATGGGACGGCGATCGGCTGCAGAAGTCCGGCGGGTCTCGTCGGTGGTGTTTTTCGTCGCTGACAGTCACGGCAGCTCCGGACGTAGTGGGGTGACGTCGGATGTAAGGCGGGGCCAGTAGTACCTCGCCTTGATTTTTCCAATTGTGCGGGCTGTGCCGAGATGTCCGGAAGACGGGTCGTCGTGGCACGCTTCCAAAATATCGTCACGAAGGTCTGCGGGGATGACAAGAAGGTAATTCGGTCTCGTTCCGGGGCTGAAATTCTTCTTCACGAGGACGGAGTTTCTCAGGCTGAATGCTGGTAAGCTGTGTTTGAATGTTCTAGGTACGGTGACGTTGCATCCCTCGAGGGTAGTCGATTATAACGCGTAAGTCAGGGTCGGCACGCTGCTGGGCGGCTAGGTCGCTCTCCGTCACGATTCCGAAGAATGCGCTGTCTTCATCAGAGTCTTGTGCTGGTGGGTCGACGGGGGCGCGGGACAGGCAGTCGGCGTCGGAGTGTTTCCTGCCGGATTTATAAACGACTGTAACATCGAACTCCTGCAGGCGCAAGCTCCACCGCCCAAGACGGCCAGAGGGGTCCTTCAAATTGGCGAGCCAACACAGCGCGTGGTGGTCTGTCACAACCTTGAATGGTCTACCATACACGTATGGGCGAAATTTGGAAATCGACCATATAATTGCCAGGCACTCTTTCTCAGAGGCAGAGTAGTTTTTCTCCTCCTTCTACAGACCACGGCTGGCATAGGCGATTACCTTTTCGCACCCGCTTTGTTTTTGAACGAGGACGGCACCCAAGCCTATATAAATGGCGTCCGTGTGTATTTCCGTTTCGGCGTTTTCGTCGAAATGAGCGAGCACGGGCGGGCTTTGCAGGCGTTTTTTCAGCTCGCCGAATGCTTTTTCTTGGTCGTTGTCCCAGCTGAAAGGGGTGCCATCTTTCGTCAAGCGCGTGAGCGGCTCTGCAATGCGTGCGAAGTTTGCGACGAAGCGCCGGTAGTATGCGCACAGTCCGAGAAATCTTCGCACGCCCTTCTTGTCTTTCGGCCTTGGGAAGTTCGCAACGGCTAAAGTTTTTGCTGGGTCAGGTAGGACTCCCGCGGCGTTGACGACGTGGCCCAAGAACTTGAGTTCCTCGTACGCGAAACGGCACTTTTCAGGCTTCAGCGTTAGCCCCGACGTACGAATGGCCTCGAGTACAGACTCCAACCTTGCGAGGTGTTCGTCGAAAGTCCGGGCGAATACGACAACGTCGTCGAGGTATACGAGGCAGGTGTGCCACTTCAGGCCAGCTAGCACCGTGTCCATGACTCGTTGAAACGTTGCTGGCGTCAGCATCACCTTGAACTCGTATAGACCATCCGGGGTTATAAATGCAGTCTTCTCTCGGTCTCTCTCGTCCACTTCAATTTGCCAGTAGCCGGTCTTCAGATCCATCGATGAGAAGTACTTCGCATGGCAGAGGTGGTCGAGGGCGTCGTCGATTCGTGGCAGGGGGTACACGTCCTTTTTGGTGATTTTGTTCAGTCGCCGGTAGTCAACGCAGAACCTTAATGTGCCGTCTTTTTTCTTCACGAGTACGACCGGCGCAGCCCACGGACTTTTCGATGGCTGTATTATGTCGTCGCTGAGCATGTCGTCGACTTGAGTCCGGATGGCTTCCCGCTCGTGTGAAGAGACGCGGTACGGTGACTGTCGGGTAGGTCGGGCTCCATCCTCGGTTATAATTCGGTGCTTCGCTAGGGGTGTCTGACGTAATTTTGAGTTTGCCGAAAAACACTCGCTGTAGCGACGGAGCAAATCCAGTAATCTGTCCCGATTTTCTTGCGGCAGCGCCGGGTTCACGTCGAAAGGTTGCGGCGGCTTGGAAGCATCTGCGCGTGCGCATTCAAAGTTAGCGACCGCGATCACTTGACTTGCTTCTTGCGTTACTTCGAAGACCGCCGTTGCAGCGCCCTTGTTTAGATGCTGGTACTCCTCGGTGAAATTGGTGACCAAAACATGGGATTTGCATTGCTTAAAGCACACAATGCCTCTTGCGACGGAGACACCGCGGTTGAGAAGCAACCTTTGGTCACCCTCTACGATAGCGTCGATGTTAGGAGCAGCATCCTCACAGTAGACGGCGATCATCAAGCTTGCGCGGGGTGGCAGGGTGACGTGATCGTCGGCGATCCTTACAGCAGCACGGTGATCGGGGTTCAGTGGCGGCGTCGTGGAGTGATCAGAGAAAAAAGTTATCGCCTTGGTCTGGAGATCAATTATTGCGCCGTTGTCCGTCAAAAAGTCATTCCGAGTATTACGTCGCGGGAGCAGTTAGGTAAAATTACGAACGCAGCAGGGTACGTGATGCCGTCTATGGTGACGCGGGATGTGCACGTTCCACTTGGCGTTACGAGATGGCCTCCTGCTGTGCGTATATGCGGACCGTCCCATCTTGTCGTAACTTTCTTCAGCTTAGACGCGAATGACCCGCTCATCACCGAGTAGTCGGCTCCCGTGTCGATGAGGGCGACTACGTCAAAGCCGTCGATGGACAACTGGACGTCGGACGCTGCCTTCCTCGAGTTCCGGGTGCGTCGGGGCGTCGCATCTCGGCTTGTGCGTGTTGACGGTCGGGTACTGTGCGTCGTCGTTGTCGTCGTCTCAGCGGCAGGTTTGGTCATGTCAAGTACGCGTCGCGCCGTGTGGTTGTCGTCGTGTTCAGGAGTCACGTCAGGGTTAGGTCGGGTCGTCGGGATGAGGGCATGTCGTAAGTCACAGTCTTCGGCGAATCGTTGCGTCGTTGGAGGGTTTTCGGTTTTCCGCCGTTGTGCAACTTCACCTCCAGAAGTTGCCGCCTTTAGTTTCCCCCGCGTGGGCTGGGGGACCTTCCACGTGCGAAGTCAGCACTGCTACGGCGGGCCGGCGACTGGTACGGGTAGGGCGACGGCGAACGGTTGAAACGGGCTGGTCCACGGCTGGTGTTGGACAGGTATTCTTCAATGTCAGATGGGCGCTGGACGGGTACGGGGCGTGGTGCGTGGACGGAGAAACCACGAAGTCCGAGTCTCTTGTATCCTTCGCTGCGTTTCTGTACTTGTCGGCAAACCCAACGCGCGTTTTCCTTTTTTTTCCCCCGAGTAAGCTGCATGAAGGTTGTCTGCCGCGGCCGGGGCTGACACACGGCAACGGTGGCTGTTTACGTGAGTAGCCACGAGCGCCGAGCACAAATTGTACACGGAGTTCTCGCGAGCGTAGGATAAACCATCTGTGTGTCCAACGCAGGACACACAGCAGCAGATAAAACGCTTATTTAAATGTTAGCACGACGAGCGCTATTGAAACTCTGGAACATGGAAATTTGTGTACACACCACCCAAAAAAGGTACCCGCAGAAATTCGCGATGTTAAATGCGGTTTTGCGAGGGCTTCCACGAAAATGTACAGCCACATAGGGTCCGACAGACGCTGTTGAAAAAATGCCGAAACCAGGCGTTGAGGTGATCAGATGGCTACTCGGAGCGCACCCTGCGCCCTCCTTAATAACATTCGCATAAAAGCGAACATAATTTATTCTTCGGCGATGTTCCAGCCTTGTTTTTGTAACTGTTGAGCCATCCGCAAACATAAAAGTAGGCACAATTGCTTATTTTTCGCCCTTAAAGGCGCCGTTCTGTGATACCTCGACCGCAACATCGCCGTCCCCGAACGAGCAAAATATGCCGCCGTGGCTGCCAGAAGGCGCTGCCTGTGCCGCTGTTTGTGCCGCTCAGGGCGAAGTATATAATGTATTCACAGGGCTTCCGACCGCGCGGCGGCGCTTCCTGGGCGGCGGCGCCGACGCCATATGTGCGGTTGCACTCCGCCGCGCGGGTTTTCGGCGTGGTGTTGGCAAGGACGTTGTTGCGGACGATGTTTTAGATGCGACGCTGAGAGCATCTCTTGTCGGCGGCCTTGTCCTTCCTGCGTGCGCCGTTGCTGTCCGCGTGCGTCCGTTGTTGTCCGCACCTCTGCGCCCCTCCTCCTCTCGCCGTGATAGAGCGCCCTCTCCCCTAACATCTGTGGCGCGCGCAGTGGGGCGCGCTCTCTCCCTCCGCCGGTGGGCGGTGCTGCGCGCGGCGCAAGCGCGCTTTGCGCATGTACAGCGCCCTCTCTCTTCGCGGTCTCCTCTCCTTCGGGCGCGCTGCGCATGTAAGCGGAGTGCCGCGCTCCGACCAGTCTCTCGGTCGACGGTCGTCCGCGCTACGTTGCTCTCTCTTTCTCTCTCTCGCATTACCCGACGATTGCTCACGCAATTCGAGTAATCGACACAACGGAAACGCACAATGGAACCCCTTCAGCGTCGCATCACACCCGGGATCCCGCGAGGGGAGGTGGGCGTAATTTTTATTCTGCGTGATTCGTGGGTTTGCGAATGCCTTGTCGTAAGGAGTGGCCAGATTGTTTTCTCTTCGAAATTCCGGACTACCCTGTTGACGCGTCCTACAACCGCAGACCCAAAGCAGGCCGCACGACAAAAGCAAGCGCGCCGGTTTTTTTTTTTTTCTGATATGAATCAAAAACTAGGGCAGTGCTTAAAGACTATCTGACTTTGTTTGACAAATTTATGGATGATATGCCTAATCAGTACCGAACCTGTTGCGCCCCGTTGCTTCATTTCAGGTGGGCCACGGGACGATGGGCGTCGAAGCTTTCACCTCGCTCCTCCTCACATGCTCGAAACATTGCGTAGTGCTTTAAATCTTCCCACATTAAGGTATGCGGCATACATTATGGATAAGACGACTTAGGCTGGGCACCCAGCCTCAACATGGACTAGCGAGTGCTTTGAGCTGAACGCCCGTACGTGCAATGCCGCTTCTCGGGTAATTGTGGGCATCCCAACTTTCTTGTCGCGCTCGACTCTTCTCTAACGACCAAGCAGGTTCCGAGGTAACATAATAAAGCTGGATGCTGGTACACAGTTTGACTACTTCCAAAACAATGCATAGACGAATACGTATGGAGTGACAATCTAGACCGCTCTTGTTTGGCACCTGCTCTGTTTTTGTAATTAAAGCATGTTCCGTGATCTTGTTCTGCTTATAATTTCCGTTTCGTCTACACCTATAACACAACACTCGAAAATCATCGGTGGAATCTTTGTCGTCGCCGCCGCACCTAATTTTATCTCGTACTTACCTCGCTATCGTTTCCGCCCCGACACTGTGCGTAATCGCTCCGCTCTATTGGGAGCTCAGGTGGGGGACGGTCATGTTAAAGCACCAGAACACTGTTGCCGGAGCGCCTCACCGTCTCTCACACCCCTCAAGAAGCGCGCAGCATGCCTGGGCGGCACGGGAAAACCAGCGCCTCGTTTCCCAGGCCACCGCCACATAAAAATACCGCCGCAGCCTTAAATGGAGAAATTTTCCTAACTGGAGCTGCGGCCATTTGAAGCAAAGCAAGAAATAAGGAAATCAGTGCACGGGGATGACACCCACACAGCGCGAAACAGACCGCGCACCTGTCCAACAGTAGGACAGTGGCATTCTTAGCGCGAATTCAGACCGCCTTCAAGCACTGTCTTAGCTCTCGCTTTAAAACAGCAAAAAAAAAACAGTGCGTTTGCTTTCGTCGTGCGGCCTGCTTTGGGTCTGCGGTTGCAGGAGGCGTCAACAGCACAGTCCGGAATTTCGAAGCGAAAACAATTCTGGCTACTCCTTACGACAAGGCATTCACAAACCCACGAATCACGCAGAAAAAACATCGTCCACACCAACGTCCTTGCCAGCACCCCACCAAAAACCACGTTCCGCGTCGGCAAACACGCTGCCCGCGCGGCAGACTGCAACCGCACATACGGCGTCGGCGCCGCCGCGTGGTCGGAAGCTCAGTGAATACACCCTATATGAAACCTGGAAGTGCCGGGGAAACGACCAAGGCAGTAAAAAAATGAAGTGAGAGAGTCAGAGACAACGACCTGGCAAAAGAGGATGGACGCGAAGAAGTCCATAGATATCTGCATGATCGGGAAGCAGGAGATCACAAGGGGAAAATTCTTCGATTATACCAAAGGGAGTGCATTACTTTTTGAAGACCGGGCGGGTTGCTCGCGGACAAAAACGCTTATCTGTGAGCCGGTACAGGAAGAACTGTGCGCAGGCTGCGGTAGGGACCCAGAAACCATGCCACATATTGTAACAGAGTGCAAAGATATCTATCCAGTTCTCAGTTAGGGAGCCATCCAGCTTCCGGAAGCCCTTGTCTTTAAGGTTAACGGAAAAGTGAATTGACACGGTAAGGTTAGTAAAAAGAAGGTTACAATGGAAAAGAGCAGAGACCAATCTGCGAGGGAGGGAGCCATCCAGCTTCCGGAAGCTGGATGGCTCCCCCGAGGTCCCCGAAGTGAGGGACATCCCCAGAGCATGTGATCTCAGTTGCTACGTTCGCCACAATCTGTGCAGTCCGGTTCAAAAGTGTCCGTGTAGAGCTGAGATTGCATAGACGATAGACCTGGACTGCAACATTCGGAGCGTGGCTGGAGAGTTTCTCGTGCGGAAGAGGAAACGTTCGCCTGCCAAGCCTATAGTGCTGAATAACCTCGTTGAATGTGAATAAAGTGTCTCTGAAGACCTCCCAACCAATCCCCGGGGAACCGCCTCCATCCGACCCGGCGCGGTGGGTTAGCTCCCACGCGTGGGAGTGGGTGACCTCGTTGAGGTTAGTTACGCAGGACAAGTGCGACCATCGCTACGAGACCGAGGTCGAAAAATACTTGCATGTGGTAACAAAGCTTGATCACCCGATATGAGCGTTCATAAACTTCACTGTACGCGATAAGTATTACTTCCCCAGTCTAAAATCACAACAGGAATACCGCAAAAGCCTAACAAGAATTCCTGTCGTACAACAAAAGACTTTGTTGGCACAAAAGAAGTCCTGTTGTTACGACAAAGCCCTCTGTTGTTCCGACAAACATTTCTGTCGTAACGACAAAGTCAATTTTCTCAACGACAAACATTTCTGTGGTCACAACAAAACTCATTTACAATACTTTTCAGAATGGGCAATAACATTCAATCCGTGTGCAACTTCTGATGGAACATCAGGATCACAACAAGTCGGGAATTCTGCATGACAGAACTTCAAAATCTGGACAGGAATACGACACACGACAGAACACCAGAATCACGACACGACAAGAATACGACAAGACGACAATACGACATGCGAAAATACGACAAACTACAGATAATTTTCTTGTCTTTTTTGACTGGGTCCCGATTTGCGCGCGATCGTGCCTAACGTTAATAGCCACGCATATGCGATTTTTTCCGTCCACTCTATGCGCCTATATGGCACTTTCAACATGTTTGTTTCCATAGCTGCAAGTTAGCAGATACCGAACAGGCAAAAGGATAATGTGGAACAGGTATACAATGCAGACCACGCCAGCTGTAAGTCAGCCGACAATTATAACGTAGAGCGCTGCAGGTTTTTCATCGCACGTCGAAATATATGATGATGATGGTTGGGTTTTTAGGCGCAAGGCCAACAAGGGCAAAGAGCGCCAGAGGAGAAGTTACTGAATTTTTGATGACAACTTAAATACTAAAACATGTGAGTAAAAGCAAAAGTAAAAGTGACGGAAAACAAAAGACAATGGAGATGGCTGGTGTGTATGGCCAAGATGATTACACGTGATATGACAAGAGCTGCAGAAATTTTACCTCATCTAAAAACTTAAAAAACACATTGACAAGAAAACATTGATTCGTATTCTAAAAAGTATGATGGGTGCAGTGGAATGTGTCGTCTGTATAATTCAGGGAAATATTTGTGTCGTATTGTGTCAAGTGTCTTGCATGTCAATAGTATGTGGACTGCGGATAGACCCTTTCCACACCTCCTACACATGGGTCCAGAAGTTCCAGTGAGCAGGTGGGAGTGCGTTACATGTGTGGGGCCTATCCGCAGCCCAGCCAGGGCGACTTCAGTGTATCTGTTGTGTGAGTCTGTTGTGTAGCGTCCTAATTGTGGTTTTATTACGTGGAGTTTGTTGTCTCTTTGTTGACTCCAGTGTAGTTGCCATGTGTTACGAAAGTGTGATGTGTGTCTTTAGGTCGGTGTAAGGTACTGTGTTATGTCAACTGTGGTCATGAGAGCAGCAGCACCAGTAATTTTATCAGCGGTCTCTGATGATGATGATGGTTGGTTTTTAATAGCGCAAGGCCAACGAGGGCAAAGAACACCAGAGAAGAAGTACTTAATGAAGAGAAGTGATTACCACAAAAAGGTAGGTATAAAAACGTGTAAATCAGACATAGTAAACTCAATTAAAGATAATGGTAATGGCTGGTGTATAGGGCAAGATTTCATTGTGCGTGAGGGGAAATGAGGTTTAAAAACTTAACGTCGGACAAATACTTAAACACGCGTTTCACGGAAACTATGGCATCGTCCCCCGGAAGCAATGATGGATGTAGGGGAATATGTTGTCTGTACAGTTCTCTGAAGTGTTTGTGTCATGTTGGGTTGAGTGCCTTGCATTGAATGAGTACATGAACTACGTATAGGGCCTTTCCGCACCTACTGCACTGGGGTCTTGAAGATCCCGTCAGCAGATACGAGTGCGTTGCATGGGTGTGCCCTATCAGTAGCCGTATCCGTATCCGTGTGTCTGTTGTGTCAGTCAGTTGTGTACCGTCTCAAGTGTGGTTTTATTACACGTAGTTTGTTATATGTCTGTTCAGTCCACTGTGCTTACCACTTGCTACGAAGGTTTTGTCGAATTTGTGGCTTAAGGTCACTGTGTGGTAGTATTGTTATATCTACTGTGTTCCTGAGTGCAGCAACAGCGGCCTTCTGATCAGCAACCTCATTGCCAGCAATACCACTGTGGCCTGGAACTCAGCACAACACCAGAACAAGTTTTTGGGCATATATGGACATAATATTGTTGAAAAGCATACTGACAAGTATGTTTTTGCATGGCTTGTGTGATGCCAATGCGCGCACAACGCTCAAGGAATCTGTATATATGATGTACTTTGAGATTTTGTGTTCAAGAATGTGTTGTGCGATGAGTAAGATGACATATGCATCAGCTGCGTAAATTGTAGTGTATGTGCTCATGGTTCTGCATGCATCAACGTTTGGCCCATGAACAGCGCAAGACATCATCGTTGCTGTTTTTGATGCGTCACTATAAAACTGTCGCGAAATTCGGGTCCCTCCATGGCTGTCTTTTTTTCGCTCGCTATATTGGGACCGAGCGGGGGGATGCCGGCGGAGCAGGAATGTCTTCACCGCCATTTCGGCCCACGGGCCAGTGGGCCATGTGTTTCGGCGAGAGAGGGGCAAGAGGGCCGCGGCCAACGGAGGTCCCACCCGCTTGGTTCTCGGAAGACGCGCTGTCCGAAAGACTGTGTGCTCGGTGCAGCGCGGGGCTTGCGACTCGCGGGGAGAAGGAAGTGAGAAGTGGCTGTGGAAGGTCGTGCGGTTGTGACGCGGCGGCCGGTTCTGAGGGCTGCGGTGTAGGCCCGCGTGCGACGACAGCGGCGACTTCGGGCCACGAGAATTCCCCTCGAGGAGGGGACTGTGCGGGCCCAGGTGAACCCGAATTGCGTCGCCGATCAACGGGACTCACCGCAGACGACCGGCGGACCGGCGCATCTACCCCGGCGAGGCCTCCGACCAAACCGAGCTAAGACATCCTCCCCTTCTCCGCTCTTCTGCAGACTCTAAAATCGCCCTCTCTGTTATCGTCCTCCTTCACGTAGACTGCGCGGACTTGATTATCTTCCTTTCTTACTGTACGGTGTTGTGTGTACGGGTGTGTGTGTGTGTCTAGCGGGCCTATTGTTAGAGTAGTTGGGTGGGGGAAGCTCCCCAGCACGCCTATTGTCTGCCTTACTCCTTCCCTCGTGTTACGGTCGCCTGTTTCTTAAGCCGAGCTTCGTTTTCTTTGTCTGTATTGATGATGATGGTTTACGTTTAATGGCGCAAGGCCGACATGGGCAAAGAGCGCCCAACACAAAGTTGAGGGAAAACAAAATCAGTTAATGACTATGAGCACGGCTGGTGTAAAGGGCCAGGGTGAAGAACATGAGTGGTTAAAAGATAAATAAGGTGGCTGGTGTATAGGACCAGGGGTAAAATTATGGGTGGTTTGAGATGAGTTGTAAGAAATGAACTTCAGATAGGAACTTAAAAGTGCGCTGAACAGAGAACATGGCATCATCTCCTAAGAAGTATGACGGGTGTGGTGGAATATGTCGTCTGTGTAGTTGTGGGAAGTGTTTGCGTCGTGTAATGTCGAGTGTCTTACATTGTATGAGGATGTGGATCACGGATAGGGCCTCTCCGCACCTGCTGCACAGAGGTCTTGGAGATCCAGTGAGCAGGTGCGAGTGCGTTGCATGGGTGTGCCCTATCCGTAATCTAGCCAAGGTGACTTCAGTGTATCTATTACGTGTGTGTCGGTGGTGTATGGTCCCAAGTGTGGTTTTATTACTTGTAACTTGTTGTCTGTTTGTTCGCTCCAGTGTGTTTGCCATGTTTTGCGAAGTTGTTGTCTTATGTGTGGTTTCACGTCGGTGTAGGGTAATGAGGTTATGTTCACAGTATTCGAGAGTGTAGCCGCAGCGGCCATTCGATTCGCTGCTTCGTTCGCGGCTATACCACAGTGGCCAGGGACCCAGCAAAGAACCAGTTTAAATTTGCGGACATACACAGACATAATACCCTTGACGATCAGATTGACAACGTGGTTTTTCGAAGGCATTGTTGACGAAAGTGCCCGCACAACACTGAGGGAATCTGTATAGATAATGAATTGTGGGATCTGCTTTGAAGTATATGATCGACAACAAGAAGTACACCGTAAGCCTCTGCCGTAAAGATACTAGTATGACTATTCAGAGTTCTAGTGACATTAAGGCCGGGCCCATGCGCCGCGCAGGACACAGAGGTGGCAGTTCTAGAGGCGTCCGTATAAAATTCAGAACACTCATACTTCTGCGGCAAATACAAGAAATGCTGCAGCATTGCACAAGTGGGAGCTCGGTTTTTATCTACATGTGTGAAAGATGTGTCGCATGACACAGAGCGGAGATGCCATGGTGTTATGAAATCTGTTAGAGAGGTTTGGATTGTATCTAAAAAGGAGACAGCAAGCTCTGACGCTTCCTCTCTAACTCTGTAAGAGAAGGGCGCAGAGAGGGATGGTCGATTTAAAAGCAATTCACTCATGGATCTATCATGAAAAACTGATTTAAACGGATGGTGAGGCATGGATGAAATTTTAAAAGCATAAAGGAGATCTGTGTATGCTCTCTGACGTTGTAGGTTCCATTTGTTGCACTCCACATAGAGGCTTTCGACCGGGCTTGTCCGGAAGGCACCACAGGCCAAGCGGAGCCCTAGATGAAGCACAGGGTCCAGCATTCTGAGGGATGTTTTAGTTGCTGACACATTAACAACGCTACCATAGTCCAATCGTGAACCTATCAAACTGGTAAAAACACGTAAAAGAAGTTGTTTGTCGGCACCAAAAGAAATGTGCGAGAGAACCTTCAGGATATTCATTGTTTTTAAGCATTTATGTTCTAGTTGTTTTATGTGTGGGACAAATGTGAGCTTCTCGTCAAAGATTATACCTAAAAACTTGTGTTCCTTTTTGACAGGAATCGAGACACCATTGAGTTGAATGTCAGGATCGGGCCGGATGCCACGCCTCTTGGAAAACAAAACACAAGTGCACTTCCCTGGATTAAATTTAAAACCGTTGCTATCTGCCCAGCCAGCTAGCTTGTTAACACCAAGCTGGACTTGGCGCTCGCAGACAGACAGGTTACAAGACTTAAATGATAATTGTACGTCGTCTACATAAATTGAGCAGGAAATCGACGGTGGCAATGCCTTCCTAAAGGAATTCATTTTCACAATAAAAAGGGTGCAACTTAAAACTCCACCTTGTGGCACGCACATGAAACCTAGAAAGTGCAATTCCAACTCGCACGCGAAACGTTCTTTCAGACAGGTAACTGGCAAGTGTGTACATCATGTTACCCGACATGCCAAAGGACTTCAAATCGCTGAGGATGCCGTACCGCCAGGCAGTATCTTACGCCTTTTCAAGATCAAAGAATACTGTCTATACAGTACTGCTTGTGGAGGAAAGCATCTTTTATATATGACTCTAACGCAACGAGTTGATCGTTGGTAGATCGCCCCTCCCTAAAGCCTGCCTGGCAGCTATCGAGAAGACCATTGTACTCTAAGAAGTACACGAGTCTGCTGTTTATCATCTTCTTGAAGAGCTTACACAGGCAGCTTGTCAGGGCAATGGGACGATAACTGGCGGGAGAGGAAGGGTCCTTCCCTTCCTTTAAAACAGCCACTACTATGGCCTCCCTCCAAGAGCGTGGAATGTGCCCCGAAAGCCATACTTTATTGTATAGGTGTAAGAGTGTTTCAAGCGTGTCTGCGTGTAGGTGTTGTATCATTGTGTATGTAATCTTATCTGCGCCTGGAGCTGAAGGTTTGCACCAGCTCAGGGCAGCCCTCAACTCACAGAGAGTGAATTCAGAGTTGTAAGAAGTTTTTGATATGTCTGTCTTGTAAGGGCTTTTTTTCTGCAGATGTTTTGTGTTTCATGAAAGTGTTCGTGTTGTGTGCTGAACTGGAAACGTGTTCGAAGTGTTGTGCAAGTGTGTTAGCCTGGTCTTCAAGTGTGTCCCCGGTTGTGCTAACCAGGGGCAGGCTGTGTGTCTGTTGTCCTTTGAGCTTCCGTATACGTGTCCAGACTTTGTGTGTGTCCGTGTATGAATTAATGGATGTCAAGAAGCTTTGCCAACTCTCTCGTTACGCCTCACGGCGCACACGTTTTCCGAACGTCGTGGCCCGTTTGAACAAAATAAGGTTACCTGACGTGGGGTACCGACGAAGGATACCCCACGCCTTGTTCTGGGCCTCTCGCGCCCGCCTACAGTCCTCGTTCCACCACGGCCTCCTCTGGTTGCACGGGGCACCAGAGGCGTGGGGAATGGACTTTTCGGTGGCGTCGAGGATGTGCGCCGTGAGGAGTTGGGTAGCTTCTTCATTGTGTAGGTGTCCTATGGATGTGTGGTGTAGTTTAGATGTTTCTGTGAATGTACTCCAGTTTGCTTTTGATTTATTAAACCTGTTATGGGGAGATGGACTGCATGGGCCTTTACCTATATATGTTAGTGAGGTGGGGAAAGGGTCACTACCATATGGGTCCGTGCCCACGCCACACTCAAGACAAGGAAAGAGAACTGCGGAGCCAATAGCCAAGTCAAGATATGAGTATGTGTTGTGTCCTATGTTATGGTATGTAGGCTGTTTCGTGTCGAAAAGGCAATGCTCCTGAGATGTAAGGAATTTCTCTATCAGGCGACCTCGGGCATCCGTGCGAGACAAGAGCCCAAGGAGAATTGTGTGCATTAAGGTCACCGTGAGGATGTATGGTTCCGGCAGCTGGTCGACCAGCGCCGCGAAGTCAAACCTCGAAGTACATGATCAGGAGGAATGTATATGGAGCATACCATTATCACTCTATTGAATAATATTGTGTGAATTGCTGCAGCCTCAAGGACAGTGTTTACAGTGACAGGGTGGCAGGCTAAGGATTTCTGGGCGACAATTGCCACACCCCCTGAAGAGTGTGTGCAGCCAACCCTGTCCTTTCTGAATACCATGTACCTATTTAAGAAATTTGTTTGTTTAGAATTGAGGTGGGTTTCCTGGAGACACATGATACTTGGCTGATTAGCATGCAGAATCTCGTACACGTTATCAAGATTATTCAGAAGGCCTCTGCAGTTCCATTGGATTATGTTTTCTCTTCCCATTATTAAGTGTTCAGAGCTACTGGAGTGTGACTATTTATGTAAGGTTTTTCGGGGCTTGGACTCTTGGAATGGGTTTTTTTACCTTCTCTACTGACCTGGACGTCGCATCCCGTTCCTTTCGCTGCGATGAAAGCCGGAAGGGCTCGACGTCCATGCCGTCATCTCAAGGCAAGGGGGTGCCCAGCGGACTGGGCCCCCTTGACTTGGTACCTTTTCGGGTGTTCTTTGCCTGCGCTGCCAGTGCCGAGATTGTGGAGTGCACCACAGATTGTCCAGCTAGTGAGGCGGAAGATGGAGTCGCTGCGGCTGCCTCCGTCTCCACCTCAATCCGTGCCCATGCGTGTGCTTTTGGCCTGTGGAGAGGAAGCAGTGGATGGAGCGACGTCTCCAAGCGACGTGGTTGCCACCACAACCGCTGCTGCCTCAGCAAGCGGCGTGGTGACGGCTTGGGCTGCCTGATGCAACCCAGTGGGGGGGGGGGGGGGCGGGACCAGGTCAGACTCGCTGAACTGGGTCCCCGTGGAAACCAGACGCCGCTCCGCCCCCTGGCGAGCTGCGTCGGCGTACCTCCCCAGGGGAAAGAGGCGAACCTCTTTCGCGCCTCTGGGATGGTAAGGTTCTCAGTGACTTTAACCTTGATAATCTCCTCCTGTTTGAACTTCTGACATTTTCGACAGTAGGCGGCGTGGGGTCCCTGGCAGTTGGCGCCGGTGAGGGTTGATGATGGACAATTGTCAGATGGGTGATCATGCTGGGCGCACTTTGCGCAGGTTAGACGGCTACGGCAGGAGTTGGTTCCGTGCCCAAACCTCTGACATTTAAAACAGCGCCGCGGGTTAGGGATGTATGGCCGAACTGAGCTTGCAATGTATCCTGCGTTAATGAATTATGGAAGTGTTGACCGATCAAAGGTTAAGGTCAGGTGTTTAGTAGGAATTTCTTTGTCTTCTCTGCGTATCGTTATGCGCCTCACTGCTGTTATGCCCTGACTTTTCAGGCCCTCCAGCAGATCGGTTTCGGTTTCATTCATGAGGTCACGATCTGAGATGACGCCCTGGAGCTGTTAAGGCTTCGGTGGGGCGTGACCATGATGTCAAGATCTGCGGTGCGTGTCTGGCTCATGAGATTTGTTGCCTGCTGCTGGGTACTGACTTCGACCAACAGTTCCCCGGTTGTCTGTTTCTTTGCTTTGTAGGATTTTCCTAGTATACCTTGTGAGGATTGTGGCTGCCCGCGATCCCGACTCGGTACGCGGCAGCGCTCGGAGGGCCGTGCGGCTTGCGCGCGATTTTGCAACAAGACGGCAAGAACGTGGCCTCGGCACGGCCACGGCAAGCATAGAGGGGTTCGCTTGCGCGTCGCGAGATGGCGCCACCGGCGCGCTTGGGACGGGGAGCTCGGAGTCGCTTCGGCGGGAAGGCGGCTGCGGAGAGCGAGGACTTCGGCTTCGGCGCTCGGCGGCGGCGGACGGCCGCTCCGAGCGAGGACGAGACGGCGTGCGGCGGTGATGGAGCGACCCGGCGTCGTCCCCTCCAGCCTGGACCGACCCGTCGATGAGCGAGAAGACGGGGCCAGCTAGGGGAGGGTTTCGGGAATAAACCCCCCTTGGAGGTTGACGTCGGTTGCCTTTGTCTCTTGCCTGCCTCTCACGCCGGCGCCGTCTACACGGCAGCCGAGTGCGGAGGATCGTCGGAGTATGACCCACACCACAACCTTCAATGAACTTTGTGACCAAGAAGACGAACAGAGAGGCAACAGGTTTTTCTTTTCCAACAGATTCAATCATGAGGAAGCGGGGATAGTTGGCAGGCTTTGGGATTGAGATTGTTGGTAAGGACGGAAATGATACTTCGGTGCGGCCCCTTTTCAGGGACCGATCACGTTTGGGGGGGTGGGTTGAAAATACCATACGGCATAGTATAAAAGTAGGTAGACAGGGGTACGTTAGTTGTCATCCTTGCACTGAGAGCTAAAGAGGTCCCAGAGCTCCCTGCCTGGTAAGCAGACAGGCAGCCCATCCGCCGGAGCTTGACCTGGGCTCCGACAGCCACCGTTTGAGGTTTCCGCCCTTCACCATAAAAACACATCACCACGGTAGGTCACAGCTTATGCTGGGGGGGGGGGGGGGGGGGGGGGGGCTCGGGGTCCGCGGTGTCGCCAATACCGTCACCAAGATTGCTCAAGGTGCCCCGTGCGGGGACGTCGAACGTCCCCATCAACGTCAACGGACCCGGATGTCAACGTCCCCGTGACGGACATCCGGGTCCGTCGCTTCAGCGGAGTAATACTCTACATGAGCTATTGCCGTTCTTAACTTGTACCCGTGTGTAGGGAAGAACAGCGTGAAGAGAAAGCTGGACGGAGAAACACTCAATTGCCCAATAGGAAGTTACGGCCCAAATTATTTTCTTCTTTTTCGCTTCTATCGGACATCCATCCTACAAGTGTTAAAATATATTCGGCGACAAACTGCCTATATGTCCCAAACCATGTAAGCTTCTTCGATTGAAGACGAGTAACAAACAAGTGCTTACCTGCAAGTGCGGCCGACGACGCATCGGGAACTTACTGCGTCGGTTTGGCAGTCAATTCTTTTCGGTTGGTCCTGGGCTGAGACAAAAGGAACAGAAAAATAGGTTAGTGTAAATAGGAAATGAGTAAAGTCACCCGTGAAGAGAGAGAGTGGCGTATGGGCTGACGGTAAAGAGTAGAATGTCATCGCCTTTCATGAGGGTAAATGCTTCTCATAAAGAACCATGTACCCTTTCAATGTTCATTGGTGCTATGCAAACCTTTCAAAAGGATCTCATTAATATGAAATTAACACTTATGTTCTTGCTCGTCCTATTAGCACAGATAACACAATACACGCATCGATCATGAACAACGTGTACAATAGTATACCTTTATCTCATAAACCACGTACCGGCATACGTTTAGATCGTTCGTGTGGATGCGCTTAATTTGTGCGCGAAAATTCGTCGCGTGGACACGTTCTTCGTTTCAGAGTTGGGTCTTTAAATGATTGACAAACGATTAGACGCACTTTAAAGGGGTACTGACAGGAAATTATGAAGGCGAGATAACTTTGGAAATAGATTTGTGTGAACACACATGCATCATCTGAAAAATATCGGCGGCCAATACAGTCAAAAACATATTTAAAATCAATTTTAAAATGTGCGAAATGCATCCCAGCAGCCAGCGGAGGACCTCGCGCAAACTACATTCCCAGGATTTTGAGCAAATAAAAACATCCAAAGACGTCACGAGTTTGTGCTGGCCGCTTTCGCACTGCCGACATTTTTCGCCGGCTCGCCGCCCCAATCGGAGGTCGGAGCGTCTGCTCTCGAGCCACGAACGATCCGATCGTTGGCGGCGGAGGCGCCGGGATTTCGTTGGCTCATCGGGCAGCTGGCCGCGCCCTAAATTCTACAGTGATTCCAGCACTCTATTTTTATTGCTTTTTATTACACTGGACGCAAAAATGCACCGGGAACACGAAAAGCGCAGTGAACCAGCCGCACGGTCGCTGCGCAGATGCCGGCCACGGCGGCAAGTTGCGCAGACCGGCGCAGGTAGCCCGAGCGATAGCTTGTTACCGCTGCACGTAATGGAACTCAAGTCTCAAACAAGGCAGCCCATATGAGAAAGGAGTTAATTATGCGATGCCGGGTTGCAATAAAAATTGTCTTTTGCACCGCTTACTGGAGCGGCAATGCAATATCTTCCGCAGTGTTAAGCCGAACCGATCTGTAGGCGGACATGTAGGCAGACGGGCTGGCTGCTCCCAGCGCGCGCATCCCCACCGTCTCCAGAGCCACGCGTCGTACTCTATCCGCGGCAGCAATTTGCACCCACAGCGTCTACGTCACGTGCTCAGTCACTTTTTAATTAAGCGGCTGTCGAGATCAGTATGTAGGGGCACTCAGAGAAACTACCGGCGACGCGGATTCGACAGTGCTACGGCAGCTACGTGATAACCCTCCGACGGTCACGTGGACAGCTTTGTTTATCCAAATTCTTTTCTTCGCTGCACCCGCTTGAAACTGAAACTGGCCGCAATAAAAACTTCTGTAATTAAACAACCGTCGCACGCTAAGGGAAATGAGGTTTCCACACTTGATAAGCAGGTCATTAGCTACTTATCGCGACAAAAAAAATCAAGATGCGAAATTTTTGTGTCAGTGCCCCTTTAAGCGAAGGTTGGACGCACTTGTAGCTTTCGCGTTTCTTTCAACTTTCCTTAGGTAGGGTTGGTAACTTTCCGGAAGATTTCTAACCGTTGTATTCGTTGGTTTCTAAAGCCAGCGACGGGCGCACCTTTTCGTTGCGAACCTAGTATGTAGTTGTTTCGAATCTCCCTCCCCCCTCTGTAACGCATTTGATTAAACACCTTAAAATAAACGCTGCCGACTACTGTCTGTGCTGTTGCGCAGTGTGCTCGGGTTTTGCGGCCCACACGAATATTTTGAAATAAGCCAGTGGAGTAACTTGCATCTCAACCTCTAGCGTTTACAGCGACCTTGAACCCTTCAGAACCGCCGCGGTGGCCAAGGGCGCCGGTTCGAGTCCCGGCCACGGCGGCCTCTTTTCTGATGGAGGCGAAAAGCGAAAACGCACGTGTGTTCGAGATTTCGGCGCGCGATAAAGAACCCCCCAGGTGGTCAAAATTAATCCGGAGCCATCCGCTACGGCATGCCTCATCGCCTGTGTAGCCCCGGCGCGTTAAACCTCATAGTAAATCAATCTCTGGGCAATATATTTTGGGCACCACGGGAACAACTTCCCCACATCACACTGGCCAAACTGGCCATACTAGCCAAAGCTGTGACCTTCACGTCCTGTGCAAGGGACCAAGACACCTGCATCTATTGTCATCGGCTGCCTCGGCCACCACAGGCCGTATGAGTAGCAATTGCCGAGCACAAAACTTATTAAAGCTCTTTTTGGCCAAAAAGGGTGTAGCGTACGTGTTTCCTAGTATACCTTGTGAGGATTGTGGCTGCCCGCGATCCCGACTCGGTACGCGGCAGCGCTCGGAGGGCCGTGCGGCTTGCGCGCGATTTTGCAACAAGACGGCAAGAACGTGGCCTCGGCACGGCCACGGCAAGCATAGAGGGGTTCGCTTGCGCGTCGCGAGATGGCGCCACCGGCGCGCTTGGGACGGGGAGCTCGGAGTCGCTTCGGCGGGAAGGCGGCTGCGGAGAGCGAGGACTTCGGCTTCGGCGCTCGGCGGCGGCGGACGGCCGCTCCGAGCGAGGACGAGACGGCGTGCGGCGGTGATGGAGCGACCCGGCGTCGTCCCCTCCAGCCTGGACCGACCCGTCGATGAGCGAGAAGACGGGGCCAGCTAGGGGAGGGTTTCGGGAATAAACCCCCCTTGGAGGTTGACGTCGGTTGCCTTTGTCTCTTGCCTGCCTCTCACGCCGGCGCTGTCTACACGGCAGCCGAGTGCGGAGGATCGTCGGAGTATGACCCACACCACAACCTTCAATGAACTTTGTGACCAAGAAGACGAACAGAGAGGCAACAGGTTTTTCTTTTCCAACAGATTCAATCATGAGGAAGCGGGGATAGTTGGCAGGCTTTGGGATTGAGATTGTTGGTAAGGACGGAAATGATACTTCGGTGCGGCCCCTTTTCAGGGACCGATCACGTTTGGGGGGGTGGGTTGAAAATACCATACGGCATAGTATAAAAGTAGGTAGACAGGGGTACGTTAGTTGTCATCCTTGCACTGAGAGCTAAAGAGGTCCCAGAGCTCCCTGCCTGGTAAGCAGACAGGCAGCCCATCCGCCGGAGCTTGACCTGGGCTCCGACAGCCACCGTTTGAGGTTTCCGCCCTTCACCATAAAAACACATCACCACGGTAGGTCACAGCTTATGCTGGGGGGGGGGGGGGGGGGGGGGGGGCTCGGGGTCCGCGGTGTCGCCAATACCGTCACCAAGATTGCTCAAGGTGCCCCGTGCGGGGACGTCGAACGTCCCCATCAACGTCAACGGACCCGGATGTCAACGTCCCCGTGACGGACATCCGAGTCCGTCGCTTCGGCAGAGTAATACACTACATGAGCTATTGCCGTTCTTAACTTGTACCCGTGTATAGAGAAGAACAGCGTGCAGAGAAAGCTGGACGGAGAAACACTCAATTGCCCAATAGGAAGTTACGGCCCAAATTGTCTTATTTTTCGCCTCTATCAGAGACCCATCCTACAAGTGTTAAAATGTATCCCGCGACAAACTGCCTATAGGTCCCACACCATGTAAGCTTCTTTGATTGAAGACGAGTAACAAACAGGTGCTTACCAGCAAACGTGGCCGACGACACATCCGGAACTTACTGCGTCGGTTTGGCAGTCAATTCTTTTCGCTTTGTACTGGGCTGAGACAAAAGGAACAGACAAAATAGGTTAGTGTAAATAGGAAATAAGTTAAGTCGCCCGTGGAGAGAGAGAGTGGCGTATGGGCTGACGTAAAGAGTAGAATGCCATTGCCTTTCATGAGGGTACATGCCTCTCATAACGAACCATGTACCCTTTCAATGTTCATTGGGGATATATGATGTGCCATGCAAACCTTTGAAAAGGGTCCCATTAATGTGAAATTAACACTTATGTTCCTTCTCGTTCTATTAGCACAGATAACACAATACACGCATTGATCATGAAGAACGTGTACAATAGTATACCTTTATCTCATAAACCACGGACCGCCATACATTTAGATCGTTCGTATAGATGGGCTTACGTAGTGCGCGAAAATACGTCGCGTGGACTCGTTCTTCGTTTTCGAGTGGTCTTTGAAGGATTTTCAAACGATTGGACGCACTTTAAAGGGGTACTGACAGGAAATTTTGAAGGCGAGATAACTTTGGAGATAGAGTGGTGTGAACACAAATGCATCATCTGAAAAATATCGGCGGCGAATAGAGCCTAAAGCATATTTAAAATCAATTTTAAAATGTGCGCAACGCATCCGAGCAGACAGCGGAGGACCTCGCGCAATCGACATTCCCAGGATTTCGAGCAAATAAACAACATCCAAACACGTCACGAGTTTGTGCTGGCCGCTTTCGCACTGCCGACATTTTTCGCCGGCTCGCCGCCCCAATCGGAGGGCGGAGCTTCTGCTCTCGAGCAACGAACGATCCGATCGTTGGCGGCGGAGGCGCCGGGATTTCGTTGGCTCATCGGGGAGCTGGCCGCGCCCTAAATTCTACAGCGGTTCCAGGCACTCTATTTTTATTGCTTTTTATTACACTGGACGCGAAAACGCACCGGGGACACGAAAAGCGCAGTGAACCAGCCGCACGGTCGCTGCGCAGGTGTCGGCCACGGCCGCGAGTTGCGCAGATCGGAGCAGGTAGCCCGAGCGATAGCTTGTTAGAGCTTCACGAAATGCAACTTAAGTCTCAAACAAGGCAGCACATATGAGAAATGAGTTAAATATGCGATGCCGGGTTGTATTAAAAATTGTCATTTGCACCGCTTACTGGAGCGGCACTGCAATATCTTCCGCAGTGTTAAGCCGAACCGATCTGTAGGCGGACATGTAGGAAGACGGGCTGGCTGCTCCCAGCGCGCGTATACCCACCGTCTCCAGAGTCGCGCGTCGTTCTCTAGCCGCGGCAGCAATTTGCGCCCACGGCGTCTACGTCACGTGCTCGGTCACTTTTTAATTAAGCGGCTGTTGAGATCAGTACGTAGGGGCACTCACAGAAACTGCCGGCGACGCGGATTCGACAGTGCTACGGCAGCTCTGTGATAACCCTCCGACGGTCACGTGGGCAGCTTTGTTTATCCAAATTCTTTACTTCGCGGCACCCGCTTGAAACCGAAACTGCAACTGGCCGCATTTAAAAACTTCTGTAATTAAACAACCATCGCACGCTAAAGGAAATGAGGTTTCCACACTTGATAAGCAGGTCATTAGCTACTTGTCGCAAAAAAAAAATCAAGATACTAAATTTTTGTGTCAGTGCCTTTTTAAGCGAAGGTTGGACGCACTTGTAGCTTTCGCGTTTCTCTCAACTTTCCTTGGGAAGGGTTGGTAACTTTCCGGAAGATTTCTAACCTTTGTATTCCTTGGTTTCTAAAGCCAGAGACGGGCGCACCTTTTCTTTGTGAACCTATAGTAATTGTTTCGAATCTCCCTCCGCCCTCTGTAACGCATTTGATTAAACACCTTAAAATAAACGCTGCCGACTACTGAATGTGCTGTTGCGCAGTGTGTTCGGGCTTTGCGGCCCACACGAGTATTTTGAAATAAGCCAGTGGAGTGACTTGCATTTCACCCTCTAGCGTTTACAGGGACCTTGAACCCTTCAGAACTGGTGCGGTGGCCAAGGGCGCCGGTTCGAGTCCCGGCCGCGGAGGACTCTTTTCTGACGGAGGCGAAAAGCGAAAACGCCCGTGTGTTCGAGATTTCTCCGCGCGATAAAGAACCCCCCAGGTGGTCAAAATTAATCCGGAGCCCTCCGCTACGGCTTGCCTTATCGCCTGTATAGCCCCGGTGCGTTAAACATCATAGTAAATCAATCTCTGGGCAATATATTTTGGGCACCACGGGAACAACTTCCCCACATCACACTGGCCAAACTGGCCATACTGGCCAAAGCTGTGACCTTCACGTCCTGTGCAAGGAACCTAGACACCTGCATCGATTGTCAACGGCTGCCGCGGCCACCAGCAGGTCGTGTGAGTAGCAACTGCCGAGCACACAACTTTTTAAAGCCCTTTTTGGCCAAAAACGGTGTAGCGTACGTGAAAAAAGGCTGTTGGGAGGCTATTACACCCTTTTCCTTCAATTTTAATCACCCTTCTCGTAGCTATACACCCTTGCTGTCGAAACAAAGGGTGTTAACCAACTTCAACACCCTTTTTTAGGGTGTTGAAAGGGTGCGGAAAAGGTGTTCAGCTTTTATTTGATTAACGCCATTCATGTATGTATAATTGCCCTGTGAAGTACACGATATCCCTCATACCTTCCTCTCCAACTGGTAACAAATGTTCGAAAACCGAAAAAAGATTGTTCGTCTGCAATGATCGCTCGTTTCCATATACGGTGCTTCTCATGGCCCAAGTTTAGCTTTGGCACGTGAAACATGAATTTTAACTTTTTAAAAATTAAAAAGGAAAAGGCTGTATTTAGGTGGCGAAAAGAGTGTTGACCGACTGCAACACGCTTGGCTTTCTTTCGGGTGTTGAAAGGATGTGAAATAGGTCTTCAGTTGCAAAAAGAAAAAAACAGTAGAGCTGGGAGTCGACCTAGTTTGTTCCGGTGTTGCCTAAGTTCTGCTACGTTTTGCTGGGCTTTGCCAAGTTTTGTTAGCTTTTGCGACGTTCTTGCTAGGCTAGGGGTGGGGCAAAGTTTAGCTGGATTTTACAAGGCTGTTCCAGTGTGTCCCCCACACTGACAGCAGATCCAAGGAGGAAACAAGCTAGATAAACCCGCATCTCTGCTGTTTCCCCTCCCTTGCACCACTGGTGTAAGCTGCGGCAATTTTTTTGCGTTTTAGAATTCCAAAAATACTAGTACCCTTGAAATGGTATAGTAAGAGGTGCGGATAAGCATGCTCCCCTGGTTTTAGAATTCCAAAAATACTAGTACCCTTGCAATGGTATAGTAAGAGGTGCGGATAAGCATGCTCCCCTGGTTTTAGAATTCCAAAAATACTAGTACCCTTGAAATGGTATAGTAAGAGGTGCGGATAAGCATGCTCCCCTGGTTTTAGAATTCCAAAAATACTAGTACCCTTGAAATGGTATAGTAAGAGGTGCGGATAAGCATGCTCCCCTGGTTTTAGAATTCCAAAAATACTAGTACCCTTGCAATGGTATAGTAAGAGGTGCGGATAAGCATGCTCCCCTGGTTTTAGAATTCCAAAATTAGAATTCCAAAAATACTAGTACACTTGAAATGGTATAGTAAGAGGTGCGGATAACCATGCGCCCCTGGTGCTCACACTAGAACAGGCTCGAAAGCCGGCTTCACTGTTATAACACCCTATTTGCGGTGGTGCACCCTTTACAGCCGGCGCAGTTCTTCTTGGGATTTTTTGCTAACGCCACCGAAACTAGCTTAAGCTTAAACATCATTACTAGTAATAAATTATGCCAATCGATATTGTTTTAAACATCGTGAGGTACAAAAGATCCCCCCCCCCCTTGCAGAAAATGTACCGTCCACCCGTGTAAATAGGTATAAAATACCTCCAAAGTTGGAGGTCTCTTAGACCCTTTTTCTCAGTTGGCGGTCTTTTCTCACACCATTTTTCATACATCCCTTTTTTGCACCCTTTGTGGGAACAAGGGTGTTGAAATAATGAACACCCTTCATGAAGAGTGTTGAAATGGCGGGATTATTTGTTTGGTGTTGCATGAAATTCTAGGACTTGTTGAACATAATAACTACCTCGCGATTAAAAAGTTCTTGCAAATCCACATGCTGATTTGTATATGCTCACATTAAAATGCATAACTGCAAAATTAGCACTAAAATATCTCTGTTTTTTTTTTTGCGACAAGCCCAGCGTCTCTAACGGAGGACTTTCCTCCGATATTTCTTCCGATTCGTCGATTCTTACCGGCATATCGTCCTTCCACCCAGAGGAGTACAGCAGCAGACATCAGGTAAGCACCCCATGGTGAAACATGCGTGTGACGCATGGGGACCGATTAACGGGCAATCCTCCCGTCACCCTGCAGCCGCGTAGTCGAACTCAGCAGCCCGCACGTACACATCGAGCGCAGCAGCAGGGACTCCGCGATTGCCGGTGTGCACGCGCACGCGCCAGTTTCCGGGGCAGATCGTCGTCCCGGCCTCGCGTGCGGATGTTGTCGCCGGGAGGAACCGCTGGGCCCCAGCCGCTGTCTTCGCCGGAAGACATCCGGGAAGCGCCGCCTGCCACTCAACCCCTCCCCAAGCACCGTGCAGAGATTTTCAAATGCGATTATCTTTCGAGGGCTAGCTAAGCGCGAAAGTTTTGGCATGTCTGTATAAAGGCATTTCACTGTAACACAATTACGGGGGCTGCTTAGAACATCTCAAGGATGTGAATGTCAAAGCCTGCCTAGTTGACCTGCTGTTGAACTTTCTGGCTTGTCTAGTGCTCGGAGCCTCGGAGATGGTGTGTGGGGACCCGTGCCATCCCCCAGGAACCTCGCGTGCTTCACTGTTTGTGCGGAACGACGAGCAGCACGCAGAACTGGACACCAGTGCGGTGACGAAGGTGGTGCAGGAGTGCGCGGCAGTGACGTTGCAGCTCAGTGCGGGTGGTGCAAACATTACAGTGTGCAGTGTGTACGTGTGCCCAGGACACCACTGGGAGAGAGGGAGAGAAGGAGAGAGAAAAAAACTTTTATCCCCCCAAGGGCTAATTCGGAGGAGGGGTGGGGATCGAGGGAGGAAGGTTCCCGGTGACTTTGGCAGCCCAAGCGATGATGGCTTCCCGCATCGCCGAACCCGAGCTGTCCAACGCCCTCGCCCAGTGCTCACCGTCTCCATAGGGGGGAATGCGTTGTGGGGACATTGCCAGAGGAGGTGATCCATGGCTTGGACCGCCCCACACGCGGAGCAGTGGGGTGAGGAGTACAGAACGACGTACATGCCGTGCAGCGGGAGAGGCTAGGAAGGGTGTACCGTGTACGTCTACACTTAGCGCCATAGGCGTTCGTCGGCGTGGGAGAGCGCCGGGTGTGCAGGGGGGAGTAGACAACAGGAGAGGCGGTAATGAGACGTAATCTCGTGAAAGGAAAGGAGCCGATATCGAGCTGACAGGGCTCGTTCCCTCATTCCCTCCCACACCCATGTGGGCTGCGGTCCACACGACCTCGACGGAGAGTCAGGGAGTATTTTGAAGAAGGATTTTGAGTCCAAAGGGCAAAATGCGGCCCCGGGCGAAATTTCGAATGTTCAAGAGGACTGATTTCGGCGAGTTGGTGAACGCACAGCACAGCGAATGGCTTTGGAACAACGTCAGACCGACTCTACTAACAAGACAGCAAGCGAAGGCACTAACGGGAAGGGTTGTACTTCTGTGAGATGCGTCACTACCCAACCGGCATCCTGAATACCTTGGTCCTGGCCCGAAGTTATGAGGTGAGCCGGTTTTCAATCCTCCAGGGATGGTGGCCCTCTCCAGGCTCGTCTCACGACGGGTTCCAGAAGAGGATCGTCCCCGCTGCATCTCTTAGTGCATTGACATGCTTGTCCGAACCGGTGAAAAGCGGGAACACCGCCTTGGTGTTGAAAAAATAGTCGAGTATGCAGTTGAAAACAGGCTACACATACTTACGGCAGACAAGGAAGACTGTTTTGTGGTTGCGCCGGAAAGTGTTTTCTCTGAGAAGGCCCTGATGGCGATTAAAAAGAATTTTAAACCTATTGACGTAAAGGCCAACAAGGTAAAAGAGCGCGCTGTGTATTTGTTAAGTGGTCACTATCCTTGATTTATTGATTGTATGGTTTAACGCGCCGACACAACGCAGGCGATGAGGCGCGCCGTAGTGGAGGGCTGCGGATTAATTTTGACCACCTGGGGATCTTTAACCTACGCCGAAATCTCGTACACACGGGCGTTTTGGCTTTAGAAGACAAAATCCTGAACAATTAGCCGAGTCAGTAAAGAAAGCAAAAGGTCTCCACTTGGAGCCATTTTTGAGGTAAAACGTATAAGTCCGAAACCCCTTTCCGCACAATAGTTACGGAAAGACATACTTGGCAGTTGGCGGCGTACTCATTTTTAGGGCAGCAGCTCCGGTCCCTGCACCTGAATGACCCGTGTTTAATACCAAATTCAGATGCCCTAATGAAGTAGCTTGAATCGTCGAACCCTGGAACATGCAAAGCTATGAGCATTGATGTACAAGATTTGTTCTACACGATCCCTCACGGTGAATTAATGAAATCAGTAAAACTTTATATCCCTGAAGAGAACGACGAAGTAGGTTTCATTCAAAAATGAGGTGTGTCAGTCAACAGTTTTATGAAGATCCTAAAATTCTGTCTGAAATCAACATTTATCGAGTGGCAAAATGAATTTTGCGTTCAAAAACGAGGGGTGTGTATTGGCTCAAATGTGGTTCCTATGCTTAGTAATATATCCCTAGCCCCGTACGGGGCACCTTGAGCAATCTTGGTGACGGTACTGGCGATACCGCGGACCCCGAGCCCCCAAACATAAGCTGGATCCAACCGTGGCGATGTGTTTATAGGTGGAGGGTTAGAAACCACGAACGGTGGCCGTCGGAGCCCAGGTCAAGCTCCGGAGGATGGGCTCCGTGTCTGTTCACCAGGCAGGGAGCTCCGGGACCTCTTTGACTACCAGGGTAAGGTCAAAGAAGAAGTACCCCCGTCTCCCTGCTTTCCAATGTATCATATGGCATTTTCCAACCCCCCCCCCCCCCCCCCAAACGGGATCGGCCCCCGAAAAGGGGCCGCACCGAAGCTTCATTCCCACCCTTGCCAACAATTGCATCCCAAAAGCCAGATAACTATCCGCGCTTCTTGATTGTTGAATCTCTTGACAAGTCAAATCCCATCTCCTCCCAGTCAGTGTTCCTTATCACCAAATTCCTTGAAGGCATCCTTGGCAAGTCTTTCCAAGCCAAGAAACTGAGAACCGGCGAAGTTCTGGTCGAGGTGAACACTCGCCAGCAAGCCACAAGCCTCCTTACCCAGAATCGCATGGCAGATCTGGACATTTTTACCTACACCCAAGAGAGAGAGTGAGAGAGAAAATAAACATATTTATTATTTCCTAGTAAAGAGTCTTTAGAGTGGCCTCCTCATTCCAGGAGTCCATTGGCACGAGCCGCATCTTCTGCCCTCTCCACCATTGCGCTGGACGTCGAGGGAAGAGCTGCCCAAGGCGCTCTCCCAAAGCTCATAAGTGTGGAAGGGATTGGGCGGGTCAAGTGTACAGCCGCCGACCATATGAAAGAGTGTTCTGAATTCCCCACAGAAGCGGCACAACCGGGGATACAAGGTGGGGGCTATGTAGTGGAATCTGCTCGGGGGGGGGGGGGGGGGGGGGGGGGTAAGTATTAGTTTGCAGGGCGCGAAGTATTGTCATGGCCATTGGGTAGTTGTTTGTGCGTAGGAGCGTACGTTTGTCGCTGTAGCCGATAGTGCGTGGTAATCTCATGATACGAGACTAGAGGAAGCGGACGCAGATCTTCGTCTTCAGGTGCTCGGCC
Source organism: Haemaphysalis longicornis (assembly GCA_013339765.2). Taxonomy (NCBI): domain Eukaryota; kingdom Metazoa; phylum Arthropoda; class Arachnida; order Ixodida; family Ixodidae; genus Haemaphysalis; species Haemaphysalis longicornis. Next base: position 898,303 of record JABSTR010000962.1, read on the forward strand.
GGTCAATTCTCGAGCTGTGAGATGAGCAACCTCATTCCCTGAGACTCCAATATGCGCAGGCGCCCAGATTATCTTGACGGGTCTCGCTAGTGGCTTCTGTTGCAGTATTTTCAGAGCAGTCTTGTGTATTTGACCGCAGGAAAAGTTGCGACAAGCCTGTTGAGAGTCGGTAATTATGTTCTCAACTGGAGTTTGGGTAAGCGCCAAGGCAATGGCCGCTTCCTCGGCGAGTAGGGGGTTGGCTCGGTCCAGTGATACGCTGGTGCGGTAGCTCTTGGCCAATAATAACTGTCGCTACTGAGGCCCGCCTCCCGGGATAGAGGGCCGCGTCCGTGCATGCCCCGGCATGATGGCTTCGATACTGCTTTAATATAGCACGGGCTCTTGCTTCTCTCCGGTCGGCGTGATGCACTGGGCGCATGTTTCGCCGGAGTACAAGCACTTTAATGTGGCGCCCTTATTTAATGCGGGATGTCCGTGACTTGGGGTGTTGGGTGTTGAAGCGTAATTGTCACCCGTTTCCTTAAATTAGGGTGCACTGTCAGAAGATATGGGGAGTCGACTCAAGAGAGCCAACAAACCCCACCGAACCTACAGGGCACAGGTGACAAAGGGGGTGGCCGTCTGATGTGCGGCTTTCGCCGACTAGAGCGGCAAGAATGAGCAAGAGCCTTGAACGAAAAACAACACAAAGACTTATATTTAGACAGGCAAGTCACAAATACAAGCACGAGGTAACGGATCGATAATTACAGGCAACTTAGATGGAATTCAAATACAAGAAACAGTCCAATTCGACAAACAGATACAAACAGGAGCGTTAACAAATGAAGATTACGAATCGGAGCAGTTAACTAAAAGAAAATGAACAGTTCGATGCTTATGAGAGACAGAGTCCCAGCATATTCACCGACCGGGCCGGACGATGCACCGCTGTCGGAGGCGAGTCGGCTACCTGGGAAGCGTGGCTTCGCTGTAGGCCAGGCCGTCCGAGACGATCACGGTCATTCGAGCCCGGGAGCACGTTGGAGTCCTCCAGGGCGCGGGTCGCCGATGGTGTGATGTACAAACTGGCAGGTGCAGTTGTCAATCACGACGTCCAAACGTAGCTGGTTTGCTTATAGGCGCGCCGGTGCGGAGAGGGAGGAGAGCACAACACACAAGGCGCCCGCCGCCGTCAGCGAATAACTTCACTCTTCTCTCTTCTAGAATCATCGACGCTCTTTAGAACTGGCAAGGACACGCGCACCTCCTCGAAAGTACTGGAAGCTTCGACGAAACCGGAGCGGCGGGGGTTTTATTTTGTTGTTTCTTGCCGGCGAGCCGGCGGGTGATCGTATTACCGCCTCTTCGTTCGCGAAAGTTCCAGCCTTGTCTCGGGGCGAATAGAACCGGACTGAATGAATCGGACGAGTGTAAGAAGAATTAGGCGCTGTACAATAAATGAAAAATTTATACGGTACGTTTAGACTTCGTACGCTCGAGTTTGTGACAGTAATAGATAGTCCAAGTCGCGAAAGGATGGATCTGCCGGTTTCTGTAGTGCCTAATCTTGCCCTCTGGTGGGATAGATGTGCCTCGATGAGCTCATCAGCTGTGTTGTAGACTCCGAGACGAAGCAATTTGTTGGTTGAAGTGCTGACTGGTAGGCTCAGAGCCTGCTTGTAGGCTTTTCATATAATAGTGTCCAGTTTCTTCAGTTCCGTTGTTGAAAGCAGAACATAGGGTGTTGCGTAAGTGATCCGCGAGATGACGAAGGCCTGTACGAGTCGGAGTGTATCAGATTCGCCCATGCTCCTGGTCTTAGTTATGTGCTTGAGCATGTGTGTGACTTGGTCCGTCATGGTCTTGATCTTGTTTATTGTCGTGATATTTTTCTTGTCAGCCTCAAAGGTGACGCCCAGTATCTTGATGCTTTAAGGGAACCATGAAGAGAAAATACAACTTCGTTTAATTTGAAAGAACTAGGATTCAGTATCTCACTCAGCTCCATTACAGCCCCAAAAGATGTTTTTTTAACGAAAAATAAGCAAGAAGTATTTAAAAACTTTCAAATTTTGCGCCACAGTGACGTGTATGAGCACGAAAGACGTCTACGGGCCAACAATAAAACATAATTTTCAGTGCGTTAACTGCACGTTAGCATTCAAGTGATGCGGTCATATGGAACTAGAGGCCCCATTACAGACGTCCAGTCATGTGTCGTCGCGACAGGTCAGTTAGGCGGCCGCCAATCGCACAAACAAGGTTCTGTGACGTCATAGAAAAGTTGCGGGAAATTGGCTAGGGTGTCGCGACTGCTTCAAACGTTTTCTTTAATATCTCCGTTATTTGTTCGAAGATTGGGATGATATTGGTATCATTGTTATCGAGACTAAGCAGTCTTTCTAATAAACCCAACTTGCATTTTGTCTTCATGGCTCCTTTAAGCAGAGGTGATAATATGCCCATCTATGTGTATGGCGATGGTGGTGCCCCTGAAGGTTTCTGTTTGGTTGGAGACACGAGTTATAGTTCGCATTTTTGAGGGGCGCAGCTAGGTCCGCATGACCTGGAGTAGCCATTTACTACACCCGCTGCTTCCTGTAAGCGTTGCTTCATTGCTCCCACTGAACCCGTGGTGGACCAGATTGTAATGTCGTCCGCGTATAAGCCATGATTTATACCCTGAATAGAATTAAGTAGTGCAGGGAGTCCTATGAGAGCAATGTTAAAGAGGAGGGGAGATAGTACAGCCCCTGGGGAGTTCCACGTACACCTATTGGAAAGGGGTCCGTGGTGCGTTTGCGGGAACAAAACTGAAAAAAAAGGCGGCCATTACCAGCAGCCGGACGTGACGCAGGTGATGGAACGGAAGTGTGCTCGCCAGGTCCGACGGCCGCTCACAGCGGCCTCCAAATGCGCGGGGTAGCGTTGTGTTTCACACTTCTATTTTTGGGTGTAGGTGTGGTCCCCTACTTTGAGGCTGTGAGGAAAGACACAAAGTAGAGGACCCCACCTACACCCGAAAATAGAACTGTGAAACACAACGCTACCCCTCGCCATAGAGTTTCTTACAGTATACACTAGAGAGGAATCTGGCGCTAGCGTCTATGCGGCTCACATCAAGGTCGTCTGTGTCGTCATGGGCCGCCATTATACATCTCGCTCGCCTTAGTTTCATCATTGGCTTGGATTGAAACGTTTTAGTGATCGCAAAACTAAGAAAAAAGAAGTAAAGCGTATTTTTGCCGGAACGGTTGTGCCTGCTATTCCGCAGGCCAATTAGTTACGAACAATGTTATTATTTGGTGGATAACTCATTAGAGACTGTGATTTTATTAATTTTACCATTATTTCAAAAAATAAGTTGTTTGAAGAGTTTCGAAAGTTTTTTGAGCGTGCCTATGCAAACGTTGCCTTCGTGTTGAACCGGTGCACCGCGACCGCCAGCTAGTTTAACAAGAAAAATGAAAACGTGGCATTAAACAGTCGTGGACGATGACAAGATAGGACGCATACAAGCGCCCGTATCTGCCGTATCTTGCAAAGATAAAGGCCTGTAAAGATAAAGGTCCTGCAAAGATAAAGGCGGAATGGAAAGGCCACGGAGAATGTACCTTTTTTCAGTAGCGATCTGCGCATGCGCGGGCTACCGGTCCGCCATTCTTTGCAGTCGCCTCGGGCAAAATAAACAAAAGGGCGTGCCCCTCAGCTTGCTGCTTGGGGAGCGGCTATGCTTTCTAGTGCTGTGCGTTTTTTATTTCCTCTTTTTCAACAACTCGTGGTGAGTTCGTGCGCGCACACAAAACAGGCTTTCAAGGAAAAGGGGCAAAGACGTTTACGGCTGACCACGTAGCCAACACTTGGCAAATAGCGGATAACGAAGAAAAGAGGAGGGACGTGGAGGGGCATAAAATCGAGAAAAGGGGTGCCAGGGGGAAGAAGGCGCTCCACGCGTTTACCCGGAACTCCGCTTTCATCGCCGCCCTCTGGGGAAAGGACGCTCTCGGGAAGGTCGAATCTGCCAGAAGGCCGCGTACAGAGCCTCGACCAGGAGATGGAGGGTTCTATCTCACTAGGGCGGACAGTCACGTTACGGCGAAGAGTGCATTACGGCTGAGCGTCGCAACACGGTGGAGAGTCTCCCTACGGCGAAAAGAGCGTCACGGCTGAACGTGGCAACACGGCGGGAGGGGGACAGTTTCGGCCGTTAAGCCGTTCAAATGATCTGCAGCTAGTTTCTGTGCGTTGCGTGCAAGACCTTGCATATATCCGCTCTTTCCAGCCCCTACAGGTGGCGCTGCAGAAAACGGCAATGGCGGACGAGACGGTGATCGGGCCCCCGTAGCAACATGCGTGCCAGCATCAGTAGCGGCCTGAAAGCCCATTGCTCCGCTTGAAACAACTATTTTCTTAAAAAATAAATGCATGCATACGTTGCTGATCGCGAGACAACATTCGATTCGTTTCAGGGTGTCTGCTGCGGTGTAAAAAAAGCGGTGCGTGCGAGGCAATCGGCGGTGCATGGCTCAGGCCGCACGGAAGTGGCTTGAGAACAACCCCGCTTTATTGGGCAAACAACCTGTTACAGAATGTGCAACGCTAAGTTTTGGGACATTATTGCAGTGCACGTCACTCAGTGTACGTTTTACTTTAGGCGTGGTCGTTTCCGTGCGTAAACACTAAGCAGAAGCCCGTGCGCACCATGCGCGGGCGATATGTGCGTATTGCGGTGTTTTGCTAGGGTGTAGTAAAACGGGAACCGGCCCACTCGTCGCAGCCAACTCGTCCTAGGAAAACTGGTCATAGGGAAACTGGTCAAAGAGGGCATCTCGTTCTAGGTGATCCCGTACTAGGGAAAGTGGTAGCACTGACCTTCTCGTGCTAGGAAAAGTCGTCTCGCGGTTCCATTTTTCGCCGATGCCGAGGAAATGGGGAGATCAAGTTAGTGGCTTCTAATCTTATATTTACTCCCAGGTTGATCTCTTCAGAGTTCGGGGGGGTCCCCTGCTTTTGTTAGTTTTTCTATTTTTTAACACATGTTTCTCTGTCCCCTTCTTATTTCCCTTCTAGCTGCCCCCCAAAAATCCCAGCTTTTTACTGGGTAAGGGGTTTCTTTCCAGGTTTATTTTTTTCTTCTCCTTCCAAAAAATATTCGTCACTTTTTCTCTGGAGGGGGGTTCGACTTTTTCTTTCTTTTGCGTTTTCCTTTCTTTCTTTTGTTTTTTTTTTTTTTTGCGTTATCTTTTGAAGCTTTTTGCCTGCTTGTGTATATATCTATAAAAAGGGCAAAATGTTGGCCTCTTGTTTGTTTGCAGGTGGTGGTTGAAATTGGCTTTTCGGTTTCAGCACAACTTCCGGTTTCTTTTTTTGCTTTTCGTCTCCTTCTAAAAAATATTCTTCACACTAATTTGTGTGAGTGTGTGTGTGTGGGGGGGGGGTCAACTTTTAAGTCCACCCTTGACTTTCGCTCCCATATATAGGTGATATGAAGACTAACAGAACGAAAGTTACCCAGCTTGACAATAATCGTTTGTCAGCAGGCATGAAAACAAAAGATCAAAATACTAAAAAGCGAAAACACAGAACGAAATCGCAATCCTAATACAGCGCCGTCACTTAATTACCGAAAATTAAAAAAAAATGTATTAGAAAAAACAGGACGGGCAAATTAAATCTAATATAAAAGGCTCACGTAAATAGCTGCACAAAGAAAAACAAATAAGATCCGCTGTCTGGCTGGCGCGTTCCTCGAAGGCGACAAAGGAAATGGTGGTGAATTGGAGGAGTGTAAGAATATTTACGCATAAGATGAGAATTATACAAGCTTTTGTACTCTTTCATTTGAACATGATAGACGACAAGCGTAAATTGTGACGAGTTGGCCGAGTGTCCAGTTGCCCTAGGTTACGAGTTTCCCTAGTGCAAGATGGCCTATGACGACTTGCCCTATGTGACGAATTCACCTATGGCGAGTTGGCTGCGACGAGTTCACTTTTGACGAGTTCTCCTAGACCCTAGTAAAACCTAGTCACGACATTGAGTAGTCAAACGGCAAAAAAGAGGCTACCATTACGTCGTATCCAGTGGTGTACAAACGAACGTGTTAGCATTATATGAAAAAAATATATATATATTTTAAGCCGATGTATTTACGCGTGCATGTAGCATACACGGGCCTGTGATATTGAAGCGTACACCGTTAAACTACAGGCAGTACTTTACAGGTGTGCTTCTGGCTTGTGATAACTAATTTACGTTAAAAACTAATTCACGGCTGAAATTACATTATGTTGATTTGACTGCCGGTAAGATTTTTAAGTGCGTCGATCCTTATTACCAAAACGAAAATGGGGGCTACCAAATGCATTCAAGAGCTCGCATTTGAACTACCAGACCCAGTTACAGTATTGTCATTTCTAAAACATCTCGCTTAGACACACTTATTTCGATATTCAATGATTAATCAATAAACACATCCCCACATTTGCTTCTCGCCTTCGCGCGCAAAAAGTTTTAATTTTTTTTCTTTACTGAAATAAAAGTAAGCGGATTGAACAGCTCTGCTTAATGTTTGGAAGCAGTGATTGAGCCAATTTACATCATGTAACGATTCATGTTGACCAGTTAGTGGACACCGGGAACGAGCCCACTCGTCACAAGCCCACTGGTCACCGGAAAACTCGTCGTAGGACAACTCGTCAGACCGGCCTTTTCGTACAGTGCCATCTCGAGATAGGTACTCTCGTGCGAGGTGCCTTCTCGTCACATGGATTTCGTTACACCGCGGACGCGTGAACAAAAGCCTGGAAGCCCTGACCGGAAATTGGCGTTTAAAGCCGGTCTCAGGCTGCTTTCTACAATGGTAAATTCGTTACGGCTGTTTAGGAGGGCGTGCGGAGGTCTGTGTGAACAGCAGGTGTGCTTAAATAAAGAGCTGTTTTTTTTTCTTTTTGCTGGGGAGGGGGGGAGAGGTCAGCGCGATTTGCACTTCTTCAATTGCTGCTCGTCAGCGGTGTTGGGGTGGTGTACGTCCGTATTTTCGCGCGTATAACCTGCCCTTGCATACAACCCGCTCGCCCACTTTCAGTCTGCGAATAAAAAAAAATAAAAATTTGCGAAGCTTGCACCAACTCGCGCAAGGCTTGAACATAGCTAAACTGGAGGATTTCTTTCTATGTAAACACTGAATGACACACCACCAGACATTGCATTAGTTTTCAAATTGTTTATTTGTTGATTTGATTGATTATGGGGTTTTAACGCGCCGACGCTACACAAGTGATGAGGCGTGCCGTAGTGGAGGGCTCCGAAATCATTTTGACCACCTGGGGATGCTTAATATGCGTGTGTAGAAATATAGAACACACGGACGTTTCCGCTTTTCACCTACATCAGAAAAGCGTCCGCCCCTACCGGGAACCGAACGCGCTTCTTTGGGCTCAATAGCACAGCGTCATATCCAGCTGCGCCACCGCGGCGGGCAATTGTTTTTTAAATAATAATATCCTTTATTTCACTGCACTCAATACGTATTCCGGCCAGCCCAAGCCAAAAAATCTTGTGGGGCCTTTTGTTAACCTGTTCCGTTGTCGCTTTTCACGGTGGTGGTAGTAATCATCGCCGGACGGCACCCCCCACGGCTCGCTCGCAAATACCAAGATGTCAACGATTGCATCGCAAGAATCCTGGCTGATCACGACAGCTGAGCCACAGTCAATACGCTTCGGAATATTGCCCGCAACATCCGCTTCCGGTACTGATGAAGTGAACAACGTCGCAACCCCGCGTTGAAGACGCCTGCACAACGAGACAACAGTGCAATAGTACAATAGTACCACAGTACAAAGAGAGTGCACTAAATTCTTCTTTATTTCATGTACAACGTGTTCACTGCGCCATTATAACAATTTGTTACTTTTTTTGCATGCCATGTAATACAAATTTGCAGGCTATTATCATTTTAATATGCCTCGGTATGGCGGCATATTTACCTAACTTCCTGCGTTAAAAACTTTGAAAGAACACTCACTCGCCTACATCATTTTGAAATGGGCGACGTATATATAGCAGGCGGAAACATCGCTTCAGAAAACAAGCTCGTAATGCGAGTTTTCCCTGTGACGAATATTCCGTTGATACGAGAATTCCTCGTACGAATGCCCTGTGACGATTTGGCATTCCGGACCAGTTTACCTGTTGACGAGTTGGCCTATGACGAGTGGAATTGTGACGAGTGGGCCTAGACCCGTGGACACCTAACCCGGCCACTAATCGCCGTATGTACGTTATAGTTGGTTCTTTCAATAGAGAGTTTTAGCAGTACGTTCGTTACGTTCGTTCCGTTCGTTACGTTGCTACCGGGTTTACCGGGACCCGACTGCGCATGCGCCTATTGTTCCGTACGCGGCCGGCGTCTCTCCCGGCGCTCTGCTTCCGTGTTACCGTATCCGGAGCCCGCAACCGGCTTGCTCGGGTGTTGAGAACTTTAGGCTTTAGCGTCCTGGCGATCGCCGCTATCTGTGCAACTGCGAATGACACTCCGTAACACAACGTTTCACCTCACTATCATCCCCTTTCTCGCATGTGAAACTTATTGAGCTACAACTGCCGTGAGCGATCGGTGACCGAGACATCTGCGTAGCCTGTTTCGATGCTTCTGAGGCAGGTATCGCCATCTCTCGGTCGCTCGCCGCACCGCGCGCCACGGCATCCACGGCCGGTCAGCATATGCTTGCATCGCGGCAGATATATCTGATCGCCCGCTTTTTAAAATAAGCCCTGAGAACAATCCCTAGCACAATTTTTCACCACACTAACACCTACTTTCTCGCAGGTGGAACTTCGTTTTAGTGATCAGATTGATTCGGAAGAACAGCGACAAGCGGTTGCTACCGTGGTCTGCGCCGGTTCGAGCCGCTGAATGTGGCGAGCTGGCAGGCGCGACCGGCGTGTGCGCCGGACTGTTTCCGATGCAGGAAAACGCTCACGATTGCCTGCTTTATCCATTTCTTGCGTACAAACCCGCGGAATCTACAATTCAGCTCAGCGATCGTCGTAGTTGACCATGGTGCAAAAACAGTGGGCGGAAGCGGCGCCGACGAGGCATCGCACACCCGCATCGGGCCTTGTGTCTCAAATTCACGCGTACGACTAGTCGTGGTGACAGTCGTAACGATCAGTCGCATACGAATCGCGTTGTACCAATTGTACATGTGTCTAGCGCTTCAATCGGGGCAAGGCCAAGGCCATTCCTCCACGTGAACGGCGCGCGACCATGTCGTCACCTGCGCTCGCTCTGGTGCCGTCGCCGCCACCGCAGCCCCTGCCTCACAATGCGTCGGCCGAGGCGCGATTTATTTTTAGATTTGCAATGCTTTAGGGGAAACTGCGTTGTTTATTACGTATTTTTAGCGTGTGGATTTTTGCAAACTACTCGGCTAATCAGCCGTCACACGGAACGAACGGTACGACGCTACGGAGTGCTAAAACACGTTTTCCGTCTCACTCAACGGAAAGAACCCGGTACGTACGCGCGCATGCGCAGTCGGGTACCGGTAAACCCGGGTAGCAACGTAACGAACGTAACGAACGTACTCTTTCATTGAGGCATCGTCCCAGTTTTATCGTCGGGACTTGTTTTATTTTTTCTCCTGTTTCGCGTGTTTATTTTTTACGGCTGAAGGTGGTGGTACGGCTAAATGTGCGTTACAAATCACCAAGTGCCCACCGGAAAAGTAGAAGCAAGAACAGCAAAGCCAACCTCAACCCGAAACACGAGCCATACCGAGGGGCGCCTGCAGGGAGACAGCCTCTCCCTCACCTCGACTGCCAGCCGCGGGGGTAGCTTTTCGGGTGGAGGCAAAATGCGAAAGCCCCGTGTGGTTGAGATTTCGGTGCACGGCAAAGATCCACAGGTGCTCAGAGTTAATCCGGAGCTGTAGGTACGGCGTGTCTCATAGCCCATGTGTAGCTTCGGCGCGTTACACCCCAAAATAAATCAAATCAAAGCTTGCGCGCAATACCCCTGACACACGGGCACCTTTAATCGCGATTGAGTCGATCCAGATCGGGCGCTGCTACACGGCAGTTTCAATCGCGATCCAGCCCGATCCCGCTCGAACTCCATCCTGGTTTCTCGAGCGCGACTGAGGTTTCCAAGCGCGATCGGACGAAAGCGGTGATACTCTCGTCCCCGCTGAGCAATGTCACAGAAGGTGACAACTTCAACTAACGCCACAAATTGTATCCAATACATTTACCCAAATAAACGTGCAGTAACATTTATATAGTTCCGTATAACTACGACCGCGCACAGTTACCAGACGCCGGCCGCGAAGGGGTCTTTTCGGGACACGGGCGTCTCGGTACAGGACATTTCGGTACAGGGTGGTTCGGCACATGTCTTTTCGGCACACGGACGTTTCAGTACACGGACGTTCCGGTACACGGACGTTTCGGTACAGGACGTTTCGGTACAGGTTCGTTTCGGTACGCAAACAAATTCGGGCGAGCGTTCGAGACAGCAAAACTCGTGTGCGTTGTTAACATGGGAGTTGCAAGCACGCAAATCGAACCTGTTCTTTACGACTGTTGTGGGGGCCTTGCCAAAAAATACGTATCTTGCACAACATTAGCAAGAAAAAGTATAGCTCGTTCACTACTTCGTTTCTTCAGCGACAGCATCATCATGTATTTGCTCTCGTTTATTTTATCAATAATCAGCGACAGTGATTATTTTTTTCCACTTCCCGAAAACTACAATACTAGCGGCGTAATTAAGCGTCAGCGCAGGGGCAAAGGAACTTGTGTCTTTGTAACGCAATGACGAAGAAGATTTTACAATATTTTGGCATTCCGTATTTGTGGGCGTTCCTTTCGCCTGATAACGCAATGCACATACCGAGAGAGAGAGAGAGAGAGAGAGAGAGAAAACTTTTATTTGAACCATGGTTACTGAGGGTTGGTGGCGGCTGGGCGGAGGCCAGCCGCGACTTCGGTAGCTCTGCGTACCAGGGCCTCTTGAATCTCCTGGCTAGAGCTACCCAACGCCTCTCTCCATAGCTCGCTGCTGGAGATTTGAGGGAAGGGGTCGTAAGGGCAACCGAGTCATTAAAAATTCATTACCGAAGGCACCTGTTGCACATTGCCGCACGCTTCCGTCCCGGCCTTATCGTCGTCAGCAGTTACTGTGCTGGGATTACAGTGTTTGGGAATTGGAAGTTGAATTACGGAAATTACGCTAACTGGAGATACAAAATAATTGTGACAAACAATGCGCAAACAGAGAACACGATTTATCAATGCAGAACGGCACTGGATCACACTTGCCCATTCACTGTCGTGATTGTGGTTGTGCGCCGCGCATCAAAGAAACTATTATCATTGACAGAATCCGCGACACTGTGTCGCGTGACCTTTCAGAAGCGTACTTCATTCAAAAAAAATCGCGAGGGGTGCATGAGTGAACCATCATTATCGCTTTTTAACAATGAATTTCGTTTTTTAGACAGCATGTGGTAGGCTGAATATTTAAAGCAAAAAAATAGTTCATTGTTTGTCAACATTCCTCCGTATGTCCAGTTAGCTAAATTTTCGTAATTCATAATGCACCAACTAGACCAACAGGATATTTTATGGAAGTTGAAAAGGCTCTTGTATTTTGTGTGGCTCAAAAAAAGTACTGGTGGGGAAGGCGAGAGTTGGGGAGTTGCAGGTGACATTGGTCTCAGATGGGGTCCGGACAGTTTATCGAACGCCGCTTTATCGAACGCCGCTTTATCGAACGCCGCTTTATCGACGGACGTTTTATCGAAGCCGTTTTATCGAAAGTGTTTTGCCGGTCTTTTTATGCAGCAAAATTTGCAGCATGTTTTTTAGTTTCCTCCTCGCTACGTAATTTGCAAACCTTGTCTCTACAGCGAGCCTATTTAACATAATTGTCAGTATTTGTACTAGTTGTATTTTATGTTCTGCGTGCTTTTGTTTTTGCGATGCGCGAAATTTGTCTCCACAATTTTTTGTTCTGTTCATTGCGCAGGTGGTACTGCCATAACGAATGTCCTTGTGTTTTTAGTCCCCCCTCTGATCCGAAGCATATCACGGCATTGTGGCGTATAGACTAGAATGCCTCGATATGCTTCGTACTTTTTCGTATACACCGCTTTTATGTCGACACAAAACCTAATTATTTCGCCACGTACGCTCTGCATAAGTAAGGCACTTCTTGCCGCTAGTGGGTCCAAAACCTAACTGGTCTCTCCCGGTTTCTGCATTCCTAATTGTTGATAGGCACTGAGTTTAGTTGCTAAGAGGTTACCAAGCCTTGCCCTACTGTTATCGAGGCCTTGCTTAGAACTAACGAGAGAAAAGGTGGTTACGGAAATAGTCACCATACTACCAGTTGGTTCGTTTTCATCTCCCCCCCCCCCCCCCCCGCTCCAAAAATAGAGAAATCGTGAAGGTCTACTCAATACAGCGCCGCCCCCTAATTTCCTAGAAATAAAATTGGAAATATAAAAAAAATGAGAACGAACCAACAAAATCTAATATGGCCTCATACGATTACCTTAAAGGAGCCATGAAGAGAAAATACAACTTCGTTTAATTTGAAAGAACTAGGATTCAGTATCTCACTCAGCTCCATTACAGCCACAAAAGATGTTTTTTAACGAGAAAAAAAACAAGAAGTATTTAAAAACTTTCAAATTTTGCGCCACAGTGATGTGTTATGAGCAAGAATGACGTCATACGGACCAACAATAAAATATAATTTTCAGTGCGTTAACTGCACGATAGCATTCAATTGATGCGGTCAAATGGAACTAGAGGCCCCATTACAGAAGTCCAGTCATGTGTCGTCGCGACAGGTCAGTTAGGCGGCCGCCAATCGCACCAACAAGGTTCCGTGACGTCATAGAAAAGTTGCGGGAAATTGGCTAGGGGGTCGCCACGGCTTCACACGTTTTCTTTAATATCTCCGTCATTTGTTCGAAGATTGCGATGATATTGGTATCATTGTTATCGGGACTCAGCCGTCTTTTTAATAAACCGAACTTGTATTTTGTCTTCATGGCTCCTTTAACAAAGCACACAAAAAAATTAACAAAATGCGCTGTTTGGTCTGGCATGCTCCTTCGAGGCCACCAAGGAAATGTAAGGTTGGTGAATCGAAGGAGGGTCGTAAGAATGTGCATAAGCAGAGAATTATAAGCCTCTATTTTTTTATTTGAGCATGATTAACGAAAAACTAACAAGTAAATTGTGACGGGATCGGCAATTGTCCACGAGTTTCTCTAGGGTGAGATGGCCTGTGACGACTGTCCTACTTGACGAGTTCACTTTTGACGAGTTGGCTGTGACAGGTTCACTTGTGACGAGTTCTCCTAAACTCCACAACCTCTTTTTGGGCCTCACTTTCAATGTCGGAATCCCCCTTCCCCCCTGTTCCATTCATATAGCACTAATCCTTCCGAAGTTCTTGGCACGATATTTCTCCAGATGCAAACAATGTGACCACATGGTCCGAGTAGGAGTCGCGTGCCAACCACGTGAGTAGAAAAGTTGGGGGAGGACAAGGCTTCGGATCACGTAATGATGAACCATTGCGCAAGGGATATATTTGGCAACACCAACATAAATACACCGATACACATCTAATAAATATTGCGTCCGGGGTTAGGGTTCCTACAATAGTGGCACGTTCTGCATTATAAACAAGGCGGACATACAGGCTTGAGTGCAGTCAATGACGACACACAAAAAAATCGAATAAAACAAAGGTGATCGAAAACACGGGAAAGACGCGTCACCTTATATAGGCAGGTTGTTGTATGTAATGCACGCCAGAGACAATTTAGAATGAAGCTAACTGCACGTTAGGTTAATTGATTGATTTGTAGGGTTTAACGCGCCGACGCAACGCAGACGATGAGGCGTGCCGTAGTGGAGGGCTCCGGATTAATTTTGACCACCTGGGGATCTTTATCGTGCGCCGAAATCTCGTACACACGGGCGTTTTTGCTTTTCGCCGCCATCAGAAAAGCGGCCGCCGCGGCCGGGTGCACGTTAGGTTAATTCGATGGCCACTTAAACAAAATAAACCCCGAAAATTGCAATGAACTGCAAAACCACACTTTCGATAAACGGGTGTAGGTGGTTCGATAAAATGGCATTCGATAAAACGGCGTTCAATAAAACGGGCATTTCTTCGATAAAACGGGGTTCGATAAAACAGCGTTCGATAATATGTCTGGTAACCGTCTCAGATAGCATCACGACCATATTATTGCAATTATACTCTGCGACAGAACGCGACAAAATGAGCAGTCCTTGCGAAGGTGAATAACTCTAAGTATGCTGCTGAAAACATTGCAGAATGCTTTCAACGTCGTTAAACAGCATTTCCAACTTTTGATTCACAAAAACCATAAACCCGCCGCAGTCCCTGCTAGCTACGACGAAGTAAGGACGGAAGCGTGCGGCAATTTACAATAGGTGCCTTCCGTGATGCATTGCTAATAGAGAGATTTAGCAGTCCGTCCGTTCCCTAGCGTGTTGACCGGCTAGCGGGTTGACCGGCTAGCTAGCGTGTTGACGTAGCTAGCGTGTTGACCGAGACCCGTCTGGGCACTTGGACATTCGTCACGGTAGGGGGATTAGTTCCGCCGGCCTGCCTTCGCCATGTCCCCGCCTCCTCGCCCTTCTTCCTCGCTCTTCTACGCACGCAGGCGCAGACCGGTCCCGGTAAATCCGGTAACAACGTAACGAACGGAACGGACGGACTGCTAAAGCTCTCTAATAACGCCTCAAGTACTTGCGTTATCAGAAGAAAGCAACGTACACAAATGCAGAATGCCAAGAAATTGCAACTTCCGACGTTACGTTACGAAGGCACAGGTTACTTTCCCCGTGCAGTGGCACTCATTTATGCAGCCGTTGTCGTAGGGACTCCGCAAAGTGCAAAAATAAATTAGTTACTCTCACTAATTTTCGGGAAAAAAAAAACAGGTGATAACATTTTGTCAAAAAAACGAGTGAAAAAACACGATGATACGGTCACTGCTTTGTTATATAAGGTACTGGTGATAATAAGTCGCTAAAAACAAAATAATGAACAATTATAGGTTGTCTAAATGCTACAAATATCGCAGCTAATACTTAACAAATCAACAGAGGTTTTTTTTTTTGGCAAGGCCGCATAACCAACTGCTGGCCTAAAATCACGCAGAACTGCGAACAAGAGCATCTATAATATTTAGGTACGAATTTCGTGCTTGCAACCACCCCGTAAACAACGCGCGCAGCCTAAAGCGCTCGCCGAAATTCGTCTTTGTACCGAAACACCCGTGTCCCGAAAGGCCCGTTCAGGGCCGAGTTCACAAAAATACAACGCGACCGCCGCAAACAAAGCAGCAAATGCAGAAAAGTCACGTTTGTCGTTCATTGAACCTTTAACGTCGTGCTTCTGACGTTTCCGAGGCGGTCGTCATGAGCTCCGCTTACTGGTCGTAAGGACTTGCTTCACGGAGGTAACGCACACACAAAGCGTCCTAACGACGTTATGCGTGCACATTTGTGTTATAAAGGGTTTTTAAAGGGACTTTGCAACACTTTCTTCAACTTTTTTTTCGAAGTCCTAAATTCTTGCGGAACGTAGTCAACCAACAGATGCAGTACTTAGATTGGGGCGCTCAAAGTATACCTCAGCCAAAAATTACTGCTCTAAGCCCATCAGGTAACTTAGAAACCAGAGAACAAAATTTTTCTCTTTCCCACTCTTGGCGTACTCGGGTTGCTGGAATTACGTCACTAAGGCTATGCAGCGGCTGTTGGCCGGCTTTCCTTCAGTTGTAGCAATGAACGGATTCGATAGCCGCTTTAAAAAGAAAGCCACAAAAGCAAAGTACAAACGGAAGGCGTATCTGCTGCGACGAGCAAACCGCGCAGTGCCGCTTCGAGCTGGGGCCGAATTCTCCAAAACGACGGGGCGTCACTTTGAAACGACGGGGTAGCGCCATGCAAATGCATGTGTTCTGGGGTTGTGGCCGTCGCTTTGAGGACGGTGTGCACACAGTGAGAGCCGCAGAAAAGCACTGTGGCAAGGGCGCGAAGCGACGCCCACTGCCCTCCATCGTTTCACTTGTCGCTTCGCGCCCTTGCCACAGTGATTTCTGCGGCTCTCACTGTGTGCACACCGTCCTCAAAGCGACGGCCACAACCCCAGAACACATGCATTTGCATGGCGCTACCCCGTCGTTTCAAAGTGACGCCCCGTCGTTTTGGAGAATTCCGCCCCTGGTGATAACTAGCTTTCGCAGCGCTTAAAGCGCTTATCGAGAGTGTTGCAGGGTCTCTTCAAATACGATAGCCTCTCTTCGACCACCTAAACGTGAAAACTTTGATGTACAGTCGCGCTCACTATGACCTACACCGCTCATTAGTATTCAGACGATTATATCGTCAAAACAATGACTATGGGCATATATACGTTAGGATAAGGCTTGATTCATTAGGACGTTGTTCTCCTAATGCGCACTTGGTCTTTAACCCTGGGTGCAGACAAAGGTCATATAAAGCTGTGAATACTAATGAGCGGTGTAGGTCATAGTGAGCGCGACTGTACCTGTCCGCCTGCCTGCCTGTCACGGTGTCTACGACATTTCGGTGCAGTAAATTTCGGTGCAGGACGTTTTGGTGCGGACATATCGGTGCACGGACATTTCGGTGCGCAAACTTTTCGGGTACCGAATTTTCGGTGCTTGCTTGTTTGAAACAGCCGTTTTGTTTTTATTTCCGCATAACATGAGTGATGGACCATTATCTAGCGCAGTGAATGCATCTTTACATTGATGCCATGTTTGATTCTTTCCAGTTATTGTTAGAAATTGAACATTTCTATATTTTTGTTTATACCTTGTTCAGAGAACTTCTGTTATGCAGCCAAGTGAATGAATTGTTTTGCACATGTTTTTCATATATATTTATGACAAGGCGTTAATTTAGATTCGCTCTTTTTTGCGGCACGCCAATCAGCCGGTGTTTGCGAATGGTGTGATGCATTTTTGTGCAGCTTTCTCTAAATAAAAGGCACGAACGTGCGGCTGCCCCAAAAAATGCACAAAATCTTAAGAAAAGTGTTATGTAGGCTGCGCTGTCACGCTAAAATGAATTTGCAAAGACTGTTGTCGCTTGCTTTCTTACAGGCAAGTCGTGGAGGAAGAACTGGCCCTTTTGAAAACAGCTGCAGTTTCTATACCTTCTGCTGATAAAGCTCGTACGGGTTGTGACTCATTCCCGTATTGAGGCAAACCAACCTTCGCTTTATGTCTGAACGCGTACTTTCATTTCATGTCCCAGCCTCCACCAACTCCTTCCCCGTCTTTAGGTTTCAATCTCCTCAAGACTTCTTTTTCAGTCGTATTATTTTCGGTCGCCCCTGAAAACCTTACGGGCCTCCCAAGCGTCACCGCATTGATGCAAGAAAAAGCTATACATTCACAATGAGCTCGCACAACCTCTCTAATGCGCAACAAAAAGCCACCCGAAAGCCGCTGAGGCCACAATGACCAGCATCGTTGGCGCCTGTCCCACCCATCGAGGAACAAGCTTGCTGGGTGCACCCATGCGCGCATCGCGGTCATAGCGACGGCGCCCCCTCTCCAGGAATCGCTCTTTCTTCGCCTTCTGTCCACCCGTCGGCAATTAACTCTTCAAAACGCGCACATCATGGACGCTCCAGACATACCTGGCTTTCTTCGATTCTAAGAAAAAAAATTGGATAGGCTGGTTTGACGAGAGCTGCATCAGTCATCTTAAAGTTTTCGACGTCCAGTTTACACAATGAAACACCAGCGACACCCCGCCCTCCCCCTCTCTCCCAAGGAGGCGGGTAGCAGGCGGTGCTCAGCCCTCCCCCCCCCACCGCTTTTAGTAACGCCACTGTAAGTGCGATTATTTGTTAGTTTTTCAGTAGACCGGACACCCAATGCAACAAAGACGACGTTGATAGAGAAAGGGATGAAAAGGGAATGCACACGGGCTGAAGCTAGCTCGTTCCCTTTTAATAGTTTTATTCACGGCTGTTTTTCCGGGCCGCGGAGGGGAAGGAGAGATAGGAATCGTGATAGGAAAGCACCAGCGTCTTGCAGCGTCGGGAGAAGTGAAATCAAAGCGCTTCGCTAACACCTGAAGTATTATGGTTGTTCACATAAATGTTAAAATAAAACGAAAGGTTGAACGGAAGTAAATTAACAACGTTAATTTCTAACATCTACTACCGAAATTGGGTTTTACGCGCTGATGCCCCGCCTCGCTTTAGCGTGCGTTTTTTCCGCACGGCGGCGCAAGCACAACTCTCGAACCTAAAACCATATCGACTGATGAAATTACTATATTAAACCTAAAATGTTAAAAGAATGCCTCCCATGCACAAAAATCTCCGCACCGAAACCTCCTGCACCGAAATGTCCGGATCCCCCTGTCGCTGTGTTTTCACCATCCAGCCAAAGTGAAAGGACGTCTGAACACGGAAGGGTCCTTCAAAACCACTGAAACTGCTGTCATGGTTCATGCACGTCCACATTATTTAGCGCGAGGGGAACCCCAAGCATATTTGTACACCAATTTCCCCCTCCCCGCCTTGTTCGACCGCAGCTTTCCATACGCAAACTCCGGAGCTTGTAAAAGGTGCGGAATTTCCTGTGCCTCTCGAAGTCCCATTGTGTGGGCTTGCCCTCAGAAACCCTTAACAATAACCGCGCACGTGGTCATCGCGATGAGTAATGGGAGGCCGTTTTGCTCAGCGACCAAGGAACACGACAAGAATGCAAGAACTGCTCATAAAGCTGCCAGGACCCACGGACTCCTGGCTGCCGTCTGACATGAAAAGGTTGCCACCACTCTCACAGGAATCAACTCTTTATTCTACAACTCGTAATAAAGTTTACCTGACTTGCCCTGACTGAGGGCCAGCCTTCTTGTAATTGGGGATACGCGTTGTATTGGTTTTTACGATAGCAAACCATAAAAGGAAACGCGAGATAAAAGCAAACACAAAAACACAAAAGCTTGAGCTTTGCCAAGTACAAAAGAAACAAATTTTCCCTCAGTTGGCTCACAGGAAGTGCGAGCGCGGTAAAATTTAGAGGAGGTGAGGTGAGGAGCTTGAAGGGTGGGAGGATGATGTTACGCGTCAGGGGAGGGTCTTTCAACGACTTGACGTACCGTGACTAACAATGAACTGAGCTGCGCCCTTTTGTCCGCTGTCATTTCGCGTACCAGGGGACGACATCATCGAGACACCCACGCCTTATTGTTCGGAAGTAGGCAGTGTTCTCGGAGTACCCCGAGCCGAACGACGGCGAGCAGCGTTTCGTGCACCCGCCGCGAGCAGCAGCGCCTCGGCGTCTGCAGTCAGGCGTCCCCCTCGACGAGCAGTCCCCTTCGCGCCCCCGTTTTTTCTTCTTTGCATGCCGCGTCCCGTTAGGCTGCCGCACGGTTTTATAATGTTCCCCTCGCCTGCCGCCAGCGCTCTCGGCGAACTGACCTCCTCGCCCGAATGACCCGGACCGGCCGAAAAGTCGGCCCGCCGCCTGGAGGACCAGTTGCTTCCAGGACGCCGTCGCTACACCCCCCTCGTCTCCACCGCCGGCCCCGAAGACACGCCATGCCGGCGGCCCTGTGACTGAAGGCTCCCCGCAGTGGACCCTGCGAGTGCGTTTCCCAACGTGTGGCCAGCCGTCGTGGTTCACGCAACAGGCTGACCGTCGGGGATAGTGCCGTTTGCACCTGACCACGGTTTGTCGTGCCGCTCGACCGGCCTTCTTTGAGAGAAGAGCGCCCGAAGGATTGCCCCGGTTGAACCGCAGCCATGTCTTTCTGGACCATGTCGCTGGAGAACGTCAACGAGGTTGCCACAGTGCGGCCCTTGCCTGACGAAGACAACGAGGTACGTGCTTATTTCCTTTCCTTCTTTCTTTTTTTTCTTGCCTGATAA
Organism: Haemaphysalis longicornis; assembly: GCA_013339765.2. Lineage (NCBI taxonomy): Eukaryota > Metazoa > Arthropoda > Arachnida > Ixodida > Ixodidae > Haemaphysalis > Haemaphysalis longicornis. Next base: position 918,281 of record JABSTR010000962.1, read on the forward strand.
ATTGTCGGTCCTTTGCGAGTCGTTCGGGTTTGGATGTCAAGTAGTGTTCTACTGTGCACTTCTCACGACGAAAGGCTATGGCACCTAGCAACGGGGATACAAGTGGTCAGTGGTCTCCAACGGGATCAGGCCACCTAATCGTGACGACAAGAACAAACTGGTTAGGGGACGTTTCAACTGCTCTTCACATCACTTTTTTTAGATCTGTGCTGGCAAGCTGTCGTGCTCCGCGCGTAAATATCACTACTAATAATAATAGAAAAAGAACGCAGGCTCACGTACCAGCTATGATCGTCAATGACTTCGTTGTAATTTGGTCAAATTCATTCCTGCGAGTGTGTCGCGCGTCGCCAACAAAATATAAAAGCACTTTACCGCACGCGATTGCTGATCATTTACCAGCAGTTCACAGCAGCGAGAGAACATGCGATATTTCCGTAGCCTCAAGCGGACATTTCGAACTCAAACACGGTTTTTCTTTGCGTCCGTGGACCAACGAAGTGGTTGTTCTCTGCATTATCAATTGCGTTTTCTGGCCAAAGGGGCAAAGGTGCATTGGTATCTTGCGTTCGTACCTTCAATACTTATCATGCTGTGCTTTAGTACTGCATACAGCAGCATGCCTTATTTGAGAGTGACGTTCTGTTTATTATTCGTTAAAATAACATCACGACGTCGAAGGAAGCGCAGCTATGCGGTAGTCGTGATGTGCCCGAACGCGAGATAATATGAGAACAGCAGAACTGCGGCAATGGATATACTGACCCCTGAGGCAGAAGATTGTTGCCCCAGAGGTATCGTCCTCAGAACTATATCCTCCCATAGAAGCCACAGTGCTGAAAAATGTGCGAGGCTATAGCGATATGGGGTGGAGAGCATTCAGCAGGCATTTTCATATGAGTGGCAGCTAGCCTACCCTTATCCCTGAAGAGGAAAGTGCATCACAGTTGCATCTTACCGGTACTCACCTACGGAGCAGAAACTTATCACTAAAAGGTTCAACTTAAATTGAGGACGACTCGGCGAGCAATGGAACGGAAGATGATAGGTGTAACATTAAGGGACAAGAAGAGAGCGGAGTGGGTCAGGGAGCAAACTGGTGTTAAAGACATATTAGTAGAAATTAAGAAGAAGAAATGGACGTGGGCAGGGCATGTAATGCGAAGGCAAGATAACCTTTCGTCCCTAAGGGCAACACAGTGGATCCCTAGAGAAGGCCGGCGTGGCAGGGGGCGGCAGAAAGTTAGGTGGGCAGATGAGATAAAGAGGTTTGCGGTGTTAAATTGGTCGCAGTTAGCACAGGACCGGGATAATTGGACATCTATGGAAGACGCCTTTGTACTGCAGTGGGCGCAGACAGGATGATGATGATAGCGATCTGCCTCTCAAATGATCGCGCGCCTCAGCGAAGCTTACTGGGCAGCAATGCGTTATGAACAGGTGTTCTACGTGGCGGCGGGGGCGGTGAATGTACTCGGCATAGCAGCAACCGTTCTGGTAATGCAAGCACGGCGACTGGTGCTGCACCGCTATTGACAGCGTATATCCGAACGTTCGAAATAATTTGAGGAGATGGGCTGCGTTGACCCGACGTTTTCTCGTGCGTGTGGACTGTCCAGTTGACCTAAGTAACCCTTGAGTATAGCGTAAGAGTAGTGCCCTATCTCCTGTGTTCCCAGAGGACCGTTACACGCCTGCTGCACTGGGCTAATCACGCGTGAGCATAAAGAACAAGAAAGCAAGCGTGGTCTCGCTGAACGAAGAAGTCAGACCTTCAGAACGCCGGCTCTTCACCTTAAATTTCGGTGCCTTTGTGCAGGAACTCTGGGCAAGGTCCCAGTGACTAAGTCGTCGGATGCATTAGAGATGTATTCCACTCATTTTGGAGATGGACCACCGCCATTATTCCTGCAAAAATTGTACTCGGGCATCCGAACCACACGGGCTGTTGAAAACACAGTGCCTGGTTATGAGAACTACGTAAATGACAACCGATATTGCCGAGGTCGGGCCAGCAAAGCAAAGCCAGCGCAGATATTCGTTTGGTGGATGAATTTGTAAATAATGCTTACTCGTATACTCCCATACGCGTGACTCCGAGCTGGCCACTCCTTTGCTTTGAATAAAGAGGGAGAGAGAGCAGTTTAAGCGGGAGAATCAGTAGAGTGCACTCGTGCTCTGCGAAATTCTTCACTAAGAGGCTACACCGGAAAACCAGAGTAACAACACCGGTCAAAGACTTTTAGATGCGTTATGGAAGCCTGACACGGCCCACGGAGGATGTTAGAACCATCAAATCTCGTATCTACAAACTGTAGCCGCGAGGACATGACCGTGTTTGTGTCGCGGGCATGCAACAAGAACTTGTCCACTCTTGAGTGTTATCCCTATTTGAAGGGTCAACAGTAATCTGCCTTGGAAAAATGAAAGCACGTCATATTCGCCTCTTATCGCAGCTGCGTTGTTCCTCAAACATTTTTAGAATATGTACGAGTCACAACTAGGTGAGCAAAATATACGTCCAAGCCTTTTCAAGGAAGGTGTATCTGCGTCATATTCAATTGGCAACTCTCAGTCGTTTCAACAAATACGTGCAAGTACGAATTGCCTACCGTTCGGTACACATACCACGCACCACTGTAGCTGACAAAGAACTGCACTAATGTTCGGAAGGTTTGATCGAATGTACGCGTGAAACTGACAGGAATGTGGACGCACCGCACCGCGCCTTGTGGGACTGTCGCCGTTCTAAAATGAAACTTGTAAACAAAACGAATACGAATATTCATCGAACACGTTCATCCGAGTGAGAGTGTTCACCGTGGATTTTCTTGTTCCGCGGAAAGCTCCACGAGGCTTAACTGATAAGCGACCATGAGTAGAAAACAAAGCATGAGTAATGTTTGCAAATGTGGCACTTAAAACCAACTGAATCGCCAGTTCATGACAATTAACGAATTGACCATAGCAACATCAGAAGAAGCTTCCGTATACGCTTATTGGTTGTCCGAAGCCACGCGTTCGCGCTCTATTAAGTGCAGAGTACTCTATGGGCTCGCCTTAGCTCGCTAACGGTCGATGCGACTGCCGGAATCAGGCGGCGCAGTCACAAAACGGACCCAAGTACAGCCTTATGCACCGTCGTCAGGGGGTCACGCTGAGGCTTCGAAAACCATTAAATAGGCATAACCGTTCGAACCTCGCGAACCACTGGCGCTTGTCATACGTCTCCCCGTTGTTTAGCGCAAAGAAAACTGCAGGTACATTTCAGGCAATATCAGTGTATATAACCAGCAGTCCCCCGCGTTCATTTAGTTAGGAACGCTCGTTGGGTTGGTTTTTACGATAGTAAGCGAAAAAAGCGGCCGCGCAAGAAAAAAAAAAGGGCGCGTTCGAAATGCCGCAGAAAGGCTCCAGCTGCGCGGGAAAAGAATGGCGCGTTCGAAATGCCGCAGAAAAGCTCCACCCACGCAAGAAGAAAATGGCGCGTTCGCAATGACGCAAAATGGCTCCAGTCGCGCAAAAAAAAAAAAATTACGTGTTCAAAATGCCGCAAAAAAGCCCCAGCATACGAAATTAAAGCAAGCGCAAGAAGAACAGAACTCCCGCTGGCGCAGTTTCAGGCAGGAACGCGCGAGCACTGCGAAGGCGGGAAATTTGAAATGCAGCAGTGAGCGGATAGCGGCGGTTCAGCCAATTATGGCGAATCACTGCTCTGCACTTTCGACAGCTTTCACATTGAGTGGAACGACTTTAATTTTTTTTAATGGCAACCTGCAGCTAACTTTCCCGCCAGTGTCGTCCTTCTCAAGTGGAAGGATTACTAGCCTCGGTCAATGTTACTAGCGTCGTCAAACTTGCGTCGGCCTGAAGCGTCGCTGACGTAACAGGTTGGTGGTGGTCAAGGTCCAGTCGTGCGTCGAGCTTCGAGTCGGACCTCGTTAAGAGGGACGAATTTCTTCATGGGATATCGACCCCTACTCCGATGGGACGCGTGAACTCTCCTTATACCCACCACCCAACGTATCGAATCGCGAACGGGTACTGCACCGCCAGCGTAACAGGTCTGGCGTGGTCAAGTTCCAGTCTTGTGTCGAACCTCGAGTCGGCGCTAATTAAAAGCCCGGACAACTTTCCTCCTTGGATATCGGCTTCTAGTCCGAAGATATGTTTGGACAGTGCTTATACCAACCATCGAATGAATAGAATCGTGAATGGGCACCCGTCGCCAGCGTCGTCCTTATACCCACCGCCAAATGAATTGAATCCGTTAGCGTTCCCGTTGCCGGCGTCGACGCTGGCTCTCGCTGTGCTACCGTATCCGTACCGCGACCTCGTTAGCAGCTTTCCCAGAAGACGGCGTCCTCGTCTCGTGGGAACTGAAGTGACTTTAGTGGGAACTACATTCTGGCACAGTCGAAATCGGCAGGCCCAAGGGACAATTCATTGGCACAACTAAAATGTGTTCCCACGCCCAGCGTCCCGTCATCGTGTCCTAAATACTTCCAACAAAACTCGCTTCGTAAAGGAAGGCGAAATGCAAAACAGAGCTCGCTGCGTGAGCTGGCTGAGCGAAGAATATTTGGCTGAATCGCATAAGACTGTCGGCATGAGGGTCATGTCGGTGCGGCTTGCAAACTGCGACTTAAGACGTTTAGTTACCGTATTTTTGCGCGCATAACCCGCCCCTGTATATACTCCGCACCCCCACTTTCAGCCCGCCGGAAAATAAAAAAACCATCCTCGCGTATGGCCCGCACATTTGATACAAGAAAGGCTGCACCAAGAAACTGCTCCAGCAACACATCACATACTATGTAGACAGAAAAAGCGTATATTTAGCAAGTAGCTAGAATACACTGACTGCATGTCAGTGTCTCTGCTCTCGCTAGAGCTATCACTTAAGCCCCAGTCCTCACTGGTACACAAGGTCATCTTCACGGCACAACGTGCAGTGCAGCTTCACGGCACAACTCGCATTGCCGTGAAGCTGCACTAAAAGAAATACCTGCGTATAATCCGCCCCCTGCTTTGCCATTGAAATTTTAGCATTTCTGGTGCGGGTTATACGCGCGAGAATACGGTATATGTCAAGACCGGCAAAATCTTGTACGCCCGTGTATCCTGTCCAGCGGCCGCATGCGAAGCAGTTTTGTTGTAGGCACATTAGGAAGGAGAGTTACGCTTAACAAAAACACCGCCTAGTGTTGAAGGGAACACTTCGTTGTGTCCTAACCCAGGTTCCAGTAAAGTAGAAACCACCAGAAGAAACTCTGTGGGCCGCTACTCTTTACCACCAATGACACAAAATTCCTCCTCAATTTTCTCACTAAAAGTTTGTGTTAGAAATAAAGACAAACTTGCGTGTGTTAAACCCCGTATTTCAGAAACTTTTCTACTACATAAGTCCCCGAGATGAGCACCCCATGTCCGAACTAAAGCCTTGGAACGTTACAGAGGAGCTTTAGTCCTAACTTTTCTTTTGTATTGTTTTTTTTTCCTTCAATGGAAATGACTTTTCAGCTTCTACTGTTCGTGGCTATCGGTTTTTTTTTCTTTTAGAGGGGGGGGGGGGATGTGAGTGGTTGTACACAGTAATTACTGTTTTGATATGTATGCACTTGATGCATACGTAGCACTTTTCTATTCGCACTTCAGCCCTTATGCCGCCTTACACTGCAAGGGCCGGGGACCGGTCAATCTGCGCATTCCGCTTTATTTCTGTCCTAGGCACTGAAACTGAAAAATAGAATCTTGAAAACTACTACCGCTAAATAAGCTAGCTAATTTAGGGACGCTAGCCCGAGCGAGCGAAGTACGATACTCCGCAGGGAGTCCACCTAGTGCAGCGCCTATTTGAATGTCTCGGCAGCTGCCCGGGCGCGGCCCAGCGTTTGGCGCGCACCTACCGTGAACGAGTCGGGGGCTAGTACGGGGAAGGAAGTAACTGGTTCGCGGCCGACTGCTGCCGCTGCCGCTGCCACAGGGGTCGGGACACGGAAGTGGACCGGAAAGGCACCACGCGCGGGGGTCAGCCGCTCCCTCTACCTCCTCCTCTTCCTCCTCCTCCCTGCTGTAGTCGCTGTTGTGTGGTCTGCTTCATTCGTTGCGTGGCAGTGACCCTCCCTCTCCGGTGAACGATGCAAGAACAAAGCACGCCTGCCTCACTGAAATTCTAGTCATATTTTAGGGGACGCGATATGTCGCTGCTTGCGAAGAATGACTTGCGGGCGCTGCACACGAAGAAGTCTCTCGGAGGAAGTCAGCCCTATAAAGTTTAGCATGCTAGTCTTGGGAGTATTGTCCACGTCCTCAAGGTTCCTTGCTTGAGATACTAAAGTATTCAGTTATGCCGCGTGTAGCATATTTGTTGGACTTGACACGTATATTTCTAGTGGCCTCAAAGAATATGTGAGGGAGTGGACATCGGAGGTAACCTTTCGGCGCAGATTACTGACACTTATCATCCCTCCAGCGTGAGTGTGGGCCTCGTTGGCTCGGGTGGTTGACAGCGCCGGGCCCTTAGAACTGTGAATGTCTCGTATTGAGACCACAGGTTTCCACTAGTTGTGATATTTGCACACAGTAAGAGACAGCTGAGGGCGAAGGTTTTGTCATAAACAAAGTCATGATGGCACGTAAGCGGATTAGACAGACAGACAGACAGACAGACAGACAGACAGACAGACAGATAGATAGATAGACAGACAGACAGACAGACAGACAGACAGACAGACAGACAGACGGACGGACGGACGGACGGACGGACGGACGGACGGACGGACAGACGGACAGACAGACGGACAGACAGACGGACAGACGGACGGACGGACGGACAGACGGACAGACGGACAGACAGACGGACAGACGGACGGACAGACGGACAGACTGACGGACAGACGGACAGACGGACAGACGGACAGACAGACAGACAGACAGACAGACGGACCAGACAGACCAGACAGAGAGGAGTGGAGGGAGACAGCAATCGCATCAGGCCGTTTAAAACCCATAGCTGTTGATTATGCCCCTTGTGACTGAAGAACATCGTGCTTTTCGAGTTCTTCCGCATGCCACAGACGAACGGGTATAACGAATTTATGGGATTTCAACTCCTCCTCTTTATAAGTAGAGAGCTCACTAAGCTGTTTGAAGCGCACATTTTGCAACCCGTGCATGGTTCTCCCGTTCTATCCGAGCCGACGTACATCGCTTTGAGTTTCGGGGCCACGTAACGAAGTCTACAAATACCCGGACGCAGAAACGCGCGTAAGAGGCGTCAGGTCGTTCATTCATCGTTCGTCTCGAGATTAAGGGGACCTTGTAGCATGACGCCCACTCTCCGGTTACGAAAAGCGCCTCGGAATGCGCGCCGCAATCGCCGTCCGCGTCACCGCGATTTCCGTCAGTTGGCTTCCTTCCCGGTTCGTCGCCACGACAAGGCTACCGCGATATGCCGAGTGCTGTCTTGAGGAGAGACGCTATCGAGAGTACCGCTTGCGGCGTGGAGACGCGTCATCGCTGGCTTCTTCGTGCGGACGGTCTAGAACCACTAGATCAGGTTTAAGAGTATCGGCACTCTTTCTTGTCATTGCTGTATGCCGCCGAAAGCGGCCATTGGTTGAACTGCATCACGTGACATTTGTTTACCAAAAGGCCCATGGGCGCTGACATTTGGGTGCCTCTGTGTTGCCACGCGCGCGCTCTTCGATAACTCGTGATTTTCAGAACCCAGTGTGGCTGTATGACACGTTGAGAGTGAGTTTTTAAGCTACCATACAGAGTAGCGATGCCGTGCTGCTATGTGCTGGGCTCCTTTAACCGGCGGGAAGGTGGAAAACGCCTGCATCACTTCCCGTTGGGAAAGAACGACAGTGGCCTAGCGTAACCTATAGCCACTTAAAAAGCATGGCTTAATTAGCGGCTCTAGCCTAACTTAGCGCCACTAAATAAGCTACGCTAGCGTAACCGATCCTGACCCTATCGCACCGGCGCGCTGGCTCTAAATCGTCAAAAAGTAAACACAGCTGTCATGGTTGCGAAACGGCATCCGGAACAATTACGCACGTCAATGTCAGTCGCAATAGGGTGCATAACGCTGGCCACCATGGCGTCAGGCACCAAAATGGCTGCCGCCGTGCGTCAGTGTCGTTATTACAGTCTCCTAGAAGGTTGCCGTTACTCTTAAGCGTAGCTTATTTAGTGGTTTTAGGTACGGGCGATTCCCTCGAATGCCCGAGCTGTTTCCTCCGCAGAAGACGTGCACGTCCAACGAAGAGACCTCCCGTCGTTCGGGACGTGCTCGGATCGGAAGCGCTCATTTGACGAGACGAATGCACAGATGCGCGCTATTTCCGGACCACACGCACGAATAGACAACGTCGCACAGGCCAAAGTAGGAAGGGAAGTCAACGAGAGGAAAAATCTGCAAGATTTGAGCATTTCCGAAGGAGGAAACCGGTGGAGGCACGGAGATAGAATGAAATGCGAGGAAAAGGGTAGCGGCTAGGCTTCTGCACAGCGGAGACGCGTAATGTTCGAGCAGCGGCCCGGAACAATAAGGAAGGAAGCAGTGGACAGACGCACAAAGACGAGGAAGGTAAAATGCCTGAAAAAGCTTATCCTCTTAGGTCCGATTTCCGCGCTTTGTTTGTTTTTCCTTGTTTGTATAACTGTTGATGTTATTATGCTTTTTCCTGAGGGCGTGTAATCTAGCGTCACTAAATAAGCTACGCTTAAGAGTACCGCCACTTCGGGCACCCAGCAGCTTGTGGGGGCCATTTTGTTTCTGGCTTGCAGTATTGCCATCTCTGCAAATGAAGCCGCCGTCGGTTGTGACGGGCAGAGTGTGACCGACCGCTCTAGCGTCTGCGCAGAAGAGTGAGAGAGAGAGAGAGACAGGAGAGGCGCCCAGAAACAAAATGGCTGCGCCCATATGTAAACAAATATCACCTGGTGCCGACCGACCAATGAAAATCCCGGCGGCACATAACAATGAGAGAAAAGAGTGCCGATACTCTGAAGGCCTTTATTTAGTGACGCTAGTGTAATCGTGGTGCGGTGGATAAAGCGCTCCGCTGCAGTAGCGCGTATAATTTGAACTCCAGTCACCTATCCATGGCCGTATATGGGGTTTTTGCCTATCCCCCCCCCCCTCCCCACACCACCACCACACACCCTAATAAAAACTTCTGAATCAACTTATCAGCTTCCGTGAGATAACCTCAGGATGTCCACGATAGCGTGGAGTGGTACGGTCTATGGATTCGTCGCTCCAAGAACATTTTTTAGTGCTGTTTTTATCCTGTAGAACTTTGTTGACCACTTGTGAGTGGGATTCGCATCTCACAAGTGACAGCTTCACTTTCTTTCGTTAAAACTTATACAAACAGTTATCGCTACATTAAGAATACCGCAGTAATGTATACGTAGGGTTGTTTTACACCCCGAACATGTTCCAGGGGAATCGGGTTAAACCCCATTTCTCCCCGAATGGACCTTTTCAAAGTAGCGATCTGCACAAATCGTGGGCTGACCCGCCGTTCTCAACCAGTACTTGCTGGAAGCAAGCCCCACGAACCAAGCTTTCGAACTCATTGGGTAATACTGGTCCTCTACCGCTTCTTACTGCAGGCTGCAAATTCGGCACCTACGTTGTTGGGCCTAGTTAGTGGAAGCTGTGATGTCCGGATAACTTTCTCCCGGCTGAGATACGTCCAACGATCGGACAGGTCTTCAATGGAGACCGACGCATGCAGATAATATAAACAAGGATGTGTGAAAATTCGATGACCAGATTTTAGTGAACAAAATGTTTCATTTCTTGGAGTTCATCAGTGCTCTTTAGTGTCATCATCATCATCATCACCATCATCATCACCAGCCTATCTACGCCTACTGCAGGCCAAATGCCTCTCCCATTAATCTCCAATTACCCCGGTCCTGTGCTAACTGCGACCAATTTATCCCCGCAAACTTCTTCATCTCATCTACCCATCTAACCTTCTGCCGCCCTCTGCCCGCTTGCCTTTTCTAGGGATCATTAATCATTAGGGAGTGTAATCATTACCAATTCATTTCCATTCAACCCCCAAATTTTGGAGCGTATTTGCTAAAATTCCTGATGTACCCCTCATTACCACCTTGAAATACACAAATTTTAACGCGTTAGAGTTTAGAAGGTCGCGATACCATCTGATAAAATAAACTGAGCATTGCTTAGTGCATTTGTATATTTAACCAGAAAAAAACCGAATTTCGGAATCGTTTTAGAAAAAAAAGCATTTCTGCACGATTACCGGTTTGAAAAATAGCACCCGGTTTTTAAGCCCCTATTAAAAAATATATATAAAACCCGAAAACGAACCCTATGTGTACCCACTACGTTTTTCGTTCAAAGCACAACTGATGCATGCGACGACCTACAGGCGGTTGCATGTCGTCAGCCGAATCTCATTCTTCCTAATGTATTAGTCAGACGGACGTTTCTGAATTTTGAATATTCAAGTTCCCCTACGTTAATGTAGAAGTTGAACTAGTACTCGTATTTGTAATTCCGGAGTTCAAAAGAAAGCGGTTCAATCTTTCCCGCGGGGTCATATTTCATAGAGGTAACTGTTAGGACTACAGTACCGTTCGGTCCTTTGTCTAAAACTCTCCGGTGTCCGCGAATGCGTTTTTTTTTTACCGATAAAAAAAAAGACACGTGTGGAGGTGCCGGGGTTCGAACCCGGGGCCTTTCACATGCGAAGCGAACGCTCTACCACTGAGCTACACCCCCGGGCACGCTAACGCACGTCCAATAGCCATATTCATTTATGGAAAACATTTCAGCGGAAACTACATCCTTTGGGTTTTTTTCAAAAAAAAAAAATGAATTGATTCATACGCTGAATCACCATTGCGCATTTTGTTGTTGCTTGTAAGCAAAGACATTCAAACTGGAACGAAGCTCAGTTTCTTCAATCGGTATCATTCCTAAAGAGACCATATAAAAAAAACGCCCGTTTTTTTTTTTTTTTTTTTTTTTTTTTTTTTTTTGCGGACGGTATAAAGTCCAAATTATTGCGCGACTGGAGGCTCTGTACGCTCACCTCAAGGTTAATTAGGAGACAACAGCGCAGCTGGGACACGGACTGAAAGGAAGAGATATAGACACACACGAGCGCTGGGACCAACAGCTTATTGAAAGAAATACACACACATATGTATATATATGCACAGTAACCACTCTATCTACTTGTTTATCAGCGGCGCATGCGCAGGAAGTTTAATTCCTTCTTAGGTAGTGCAATGAATGGTGAGCTGACGCAAGCCAGTCCAGTGCTGGGCTGGAAACCAATTGGGCGCGTTTCGTTTGGGTGCGTTTTTAACATCTTCCGGTCTACTGAACGTAAACTTTTTGCAACGAAGTGGAATTTTATAGACAACGCCTTCTACGCAATAAACATAGGCCATTCTGTGCTTCGTGCCGCAGCTTTTTCCCCGTATTGCCTCTGAGTCGCTCAATCGGCGCAGTTTCAAAAGCTTGTTTGGAGCAGAAAACACGACTCTCACGTCTCAGGTCTAGGTGCTGTCTGAGGACTAGGTGCTGTTTCATCAGGTTAGGATAAAACAAATATCTCCGCTATACGTTATGCGTGTTTACAATAACTGGGCCAACAGATGTTTCTTGTCAACTTTAACCGGCGAATTCATAATAGCAGAAGTCTGCTGTCATTCGGGGAATCAACTTCCGCAAACACAGCTGCAGCTTTTCTGAATCGACTTATAGCCCGCCTGTTTTCGGTTCCGGTAGAAATACTCGGCATTATAATACCAGTGAGTGCTATGGAATGCAGACTATGAATATAAATTACGGGCCAAGAAGGGGGTTAAGCTCAAGGAATATGGGGGGTCGGCACGGAAGATCCTTCTGTGACAACAACCAGTTGCTCGTGATGATGATGATGATGGTGGTGGTAGTGATGAGGAGGAGGAGGAGTATGATGATGATGATGATGATATGTTCATGATTGTTATACCTGCGCTGGTTGACTTTATTAGCGCCCTTGCACACACGGAAATGTGGGGCGATCGCACGGAGCAGTATAGTTTACAAGAAAAATTCCTCGCATTCCCCGAGGGGAAGAATGTGAAAGTGCGAATGCACGAGTTGAATTTGCGCGGTTCGGTAATGTTCGCGAAAGGGAGATCACACACACACACACACACAACTACAAAGAAAGAAAGATGCATTTATTCACAGACACCTATTTGTGTTGTCGTTGTACATGATTGCTAGAGCGGATCTCAGCTTTGAAATTTCGTGTCAGTACTCCTTTAAGCGGGTGCATTAGCCCTTCTCACGCCCGATTCCTGGCCAATCCCCCACGTGGGTATGCTATGCGGATATCGCCGGTGCACGCAGGTTCAGGGTCGCTTAAGAAGTGCATTCGCACTTAATACACATCGAGTTTCTGTTGGCTTCGTAACATCTCATTTGTGAATTCAAACTTTGGGGTTTAACACGCCTAAGCTGCAAAGGAGCTATGAGGCACTCGTGGTGGAGCGCTCCGGATTAATTTCGACCAGCTGCGGATCTTTACCATGCGCGCAGATATTGGACGCACGGGCGTTTTTCGTTTTGTTTTCGCCTCCCTCAAAAAATACCTGCTACGGCCGGGAATCGAACCCGAGTCCTTGGGCTCAGCAGCACAACGCTTTACCCACCGACCCACCATGGTGAGTTTGACTTAGCGTCACGAAATAAGCTACGCTTATGAGTACCGCCACTTCGTGCACCCGGAAGCGTCTGGGGGCGATTTTGTTTCTGGCTTGCAGTGTTGCCATCTCGCCCAACGAAACCGCCGCCGGTTGTGACGGGCAGAGTGCGACCGGCCGCTCTAGCGTCCGCGCAGCAGAGAGAGAGAGAGAGAGAGAGAGAGAGAGAGAGAGAGAGAGAGAGAGAGAGAGAGAGAGAGAGACTCAGAAATAAAATGGCTGCTCCCACATGTAAACAGATATCACGGGGTGCCGACCGAGCAATGACAATCCTGGCGGCCCATAACAATGAGAGAAAAGAGCGCCGATACTCTAAAAGCCTTTATTCAGTGACGCTAGTTTGTCTCACTTGTGACCTTAATTGCATTTTTTTGTCATAAAATCGCTAACTGCACAAAAAATGGGCGTCCGTCTTTGTCGAGGCACGAGGCGCTGCGCTTGCAACAGCGGTTTTTTAGGGGCTTGGCCTGCTGAAACCCTGCAAGAATGGAAGTCACGCAAAGACAGGCTGCTCACTACGAGCTCTGCTATCTCGTCACAATACGTACAGCCGGAGAGGGCGCGCGCACGCCTGTTTGAGAGAAAAATAACACCGCAGTTTTCTTCTTTAGCCGGTGCTGGGCATGCCGCGGGTCGTTCACTCATGGAGGGACGCGCGTCGTCCTTGCGATTAGCCCACTTTCAGCCTCCAAGACGCCGCTCACTTTCTCCCTCGACGAGCGCCGCCCGCAAAGAGCGAACCTGAGCACGCAGCAAACCGCCGACAACTTGGACAACCGGGTGCTCCGAAAGATGGACGGTGCGCCCTGTGCGGTGCACTACAACGTCGCTGACGGAACTCCTCGCCACATTCCCTTACCCAGTCACGTGGATCAAAATCTCGCCAGGTGTTGTAGAACAAGGTAGCTTGCGGGTATAAAACGCGGGTCATTCCGTTTCCAGTGAATGGGATTTTTTTTTTATTTCAACAGCTGAGCTCTTTAGCAAATCGTTTGGTGTCCGCAGTTTAAAAATACAATAACATACCGAGCGCTCGTGCGTGCGTGCCCCGCGGCGACCACCCAGCGTCCCCTGCGCACGTTCGTCAAGCCAAGCATACCCTATCAGGACGATTGCCCGAGATGGGGGAAAAAAAAAGAAAAACTCCAGTGTTCGCCGTTGTCATGGCAACACTTTATCGGAACGAGAAGACACGTCATAGCGTACGCCCCTCCAAGGTGACGTCAGATGATTTTCACTTCCAAAATAAATGAAGGAAGCTCACACTTGAAGCAATAATGGTGGAGTAAAGGTCGTTGCGGCAGCGAAGAAAAAGCAAATGGGTGCAATCGTGGACGTAAACCGTAGTGGTGTTCTTGAAGGTAGCGTACAGCTTCGCTACCTTCAAGTCTTACGCGTTAGCGTGAGCTTTCTTCATTTTTTTTCTTGTTTACATATGAAAGATCTTCGTAAACATCGTATTGATCATGCTCCGAATATATCTACACTGTATGCATATGCCATGTAAGCCGCGCCATGCATCGGTTACTGGGCCTCAGTCAAGTTGTCTTCTGCTAACTTTGGGCCCATGAATCCATCTAGATATTTTTTCTAATGAATAAATGGACTGAATTGAATTGAGACGCTGAAAATCCTGTATCGGCTGTATAATGTAGCTTAAGAACTATTTTGCATTTCCTCAGTGGAGGTCAAAATGTTAAGGTTTATGCAAACTAGGGTAGCAGATATTGCAGGCATAAAAACATGAATCACTCGTTTCAAGAGGCTGGGAATACAGTTTTTCAAGTGCAGAGCACTCTATGGGCTCGCCTTGTCGTCTTAGCTCGCTAACGGTCGATGCGACTGCCGGAATAAGGCGGCGCAGCGAGATAACGGACCCAAGTAGAGCCTTCTGTACCGGGGTCAGGGAGTCACGCTGGGGATTTGAAAAACCACGCGGTTTAAATAGTCATAACCGTCGGAACCTGGTGAACTGCTGGCGCTTGTCATACAACTCCCCGTTGTTTAGCGCCAAGAAAACTTCAGGTACATTTCAGGCAAAATCTGTGTATGTAACCGGCAGCTTCCACGATCATTCAGTAAGTAACGCTCGTTGGGTTGGTTTTTACGATAGTAAGGGAAAAAAGCGGCCGCGCAAGAAAAGAATGGCGCGTTCGAAATGCCACAGAAAGGCTCCAGCCACGCAAGAAAAAAAAATGGCGTGTTCGAAATGCCGCTGAAAGGTTCCAGCCCCACCAGACAAAAAAATGGCGCGTTCGAAATGCCGCGAAAGGGCTCCAGCCGCGTAAGAACAAAAAATTACGCGTTCGAAATGACGTAAAACAGCTCCGGCATGCGAAATTAAATCAAGCATAAAAAGAACAGACTCCCGCTGGCGCATTTTCAGGCAGGGGACGCGCGAGCACTGCGAAGGCGGAAAATTTCGAAGGTATTGGGTGGCAGCAGTGAGCGGATAACGGCGCTGCAGCCCATTATGGCGAATCAGTGCTTTGCACTTCCGACAGCTTTCACATTGAGTGGAACGGCTTTAATTTTTTGTTTGTGCCTCTACCAGGGCCTCTGCGGCCAGTAATGACGTGTCGTGAGTATGCTGGAAGCTGGACAGAAACAAAGCTAGCCTTCGTCGAGATTAATCTAGCTGGCGCGCTTCAATTCTAGAGCTTTGTATACTGGATGCGTGTTTGCGAGCCATAGGAATGGGATGTCTGCTGTTTGTTACGTTTCGCCGGCGAGTACACGGAAGCACCGAACGGGTCAGAGCGAATTCTCGACTATGCTGCAAGCTCAGCTCTAGAGATTTGCATATGCAATGAAAGGCTTAACCTGGTCGGCTTAGAAGTTTTCTCGTGAAACTGGACGGTATAAAGTTTTTGAGTTTTGTGTTAATATCAGGGCTTTTGGATATGTATATTTGGATTTCTTTAGGCATTTATTTGCTGACGTGGTATTGGCGGGAAGTATAAAAACAGCCTCCTTCCCCCCGATCGGGTAAAAATATTGCCCCAATTTCAAGCAGGAATGCATCTCCTGATGAGATAACTTCGACGTGGGCTCTCAAGAACTTTGTATGAACTGTGACATTTTGAAGCCATGCGTTTAAAGTGATGCATATAAAAATAAAGAAAACTCTGCCATTCCGCTCTGAGCGATCTTTTTTTTTTTTTCTTTGAAATCGGGGCTTCAACCTCGCGAAAAATAATTTAACCGTCAGCGTTCTTTTAACAGACTTAACGCACAAACGTTTAACCGCGCAGCATTACGCACGCAGCAAATGCTTGGCATGTTTTAGGGAGTTTGGACGTCGCAATACGCGCCTGTTGTGCATAACACGACCTTTACGGTCACCAAACCCTCCGACCCTCCCCGTTATGAAAAAATTCAAAATGAACTTGGCAGCTTTCAGAAAATTTTTGCTGCATGCGAAAGTGGTAGCGCGAAAAATGATGAAAAAATCGCCCCTGCCTTAAAATTTAACGATCAGCCAATGAAAACGCGATACGAAGAAAGGGCGAAGAAAAAAGACGTCGTTGCTCTCACAGCTAGTTAATTTCTTTTTAATATACTCGAACTTTGGTTGCCCACGTGGGGCAAATCTAGTAAAAAAGGCGCCATCATCGAAACAGTGGTGGGATACGACTGGTGATAATACAGAGGCATACTACGTACGACCAGAGTCCTTGCTTTTCTGGTCACGAAACTCCGCCCGAAGGTTGATATAGGGACAAAATCTCTCGCTAGCGGCGCCACCCGTCGTAGGGGGGCCACAAGCCGCCGCCAGTACTGGGCGTGTATGCGCACTACTGCCGACGTTTCGACGCGATTATGTGCGTGCTGTGTTCTTCCTGTTACCTATTCTTAAACGCCTCTGACCGCATCAATTCCACCAAATAAATAAGTCGATACGGGATAAAGTGTCGACGACGAATGAGAGCTGTTTTCTTTGGAACGCACGCGCAGTTTGCTTGGGAGTGCGGGCCTACCTTATAAACAGCAGCGCATTTAAAGTGTTCTCACACCGAGTGATAACGATTGCGTTAATAATTACCTCATAGCCCAAATATATGCGTACTTAAGATGCCTCGAAGCGGTACGTCCTAGCTCGCAAGTGTTGAAAGACGATGCTAATGCTCCATGCTCCCGATGCGAGCAGCTGCTGCTAGGTCTACTCGACGACGTGTTTATATTTTGTGCCTGGCCGAAGGGCGATTATGTTAAAGCGGTAGGTGAGCTTTCTATTCTGGTAGTGCCACATATAGGGGAAGGAAGGTGAACGGAATAAGACACGACTGGCTAGTACAGGAGCAATCACCATTGGTTTATTATATCCTGCTCGCCTCTCGCGCGCTGCTACCCAAGTATTCAAATGAAGTGAATGGTACAGCCAGAAGTTTTATTCCAGACGTTTCAATTGAGTTTACACCCAAATGCGCAGTAGTTTTGACACACGTTTATGAGCGCCGATCGCTTTCTTGACGCGGGGACTTTCGATAGCCTGGTTATAGCAGCCGAGCGCTTTCGCGACCGCTCTAAACACGAGTTTCACGTGCCTAACATTTGATTGTTCACTTTATTCCACGCAATGTACGCGGGACACCCGCCGCTTGACGTTTCCTTGTGTTTAGTGTTTATAGCATTATTAATTACCAGCCGACAACCCAGGATTTCCTCGGGAAGGGAAGTACAGCAGCTTAATATGGAAGTTCCTTTTGATGCCAGTGCTGGCTGCTCGGCCGCCTTTGCCACTACCGAGGCACCACATGATACATTTTTTTTTTTGGTGCTGGGGGGGAAGGAGGAGGGAGGGCGCGGTTATCATTTAAAGCATGCAATAAATCTTAAATTTGGTGCTAATGATACGCCGCTTAGACAATTCGCGCCACCTCTTCGCTAGTTGCCTCTGAATCGCTGGCCGGGAACGCGGTTTCGGCTTTGTCAGGTAGGCCGGGAGCCCATCAAAAATCGTTGGGACGGCATCCGTCCGAAGCCTCGGTCTCTCTCGCTGAAGCGACACGACCACCCCGTTCACGATGTGCTCGTCGGTTCTTACAACGTCGCTAGCACCAAAATGCTTTTCGCGAACCCGAACGTTCTTGCTTTCGAAGTTGAAACCGCCAGCTTCCAACCGCGGTATAGCTCTCTTCCATTTCTCTCGAAGTTCGGCGCTACTTGGGAAACAGAAGAGCGACGCCTTTTCCTTGTTGCTTCGGTATCCGGAGCTGCAGCCCGTCACACAGCATGTCTTAGGCATTGTGCATTCGAAATTTCATGCCGCCCACCTTGAACGCGGTGCACTGGCAAATGAAGTTCGCGTGACGCTAATGCAGAAACTTTGGTGGAAGGAATACCGCGAGCTGCCTCGACACAACGCCTTCGGGCAGCCGCCGCTGCGAGTGCGTTCCGCCGGGCGCAGCGGGGCGATGGCCCCCCTAGGACAGCTTGCGCCGCGTAGCGGCCGTTCTTGGCACCATATCAAACTCTCCCATAGAGTGACGTAGAAGTTTCGTGACCAGAACGGTATTAAGAGACGTACGACGAATATGGAGACCGCTGCATCAGCATGCTGTCGATAGCTCTCGAGAAACGAGAATTTGCATTTTTAAACGATAACCTTGTTTCGCCGTGGCGGTGGTTACCGCTGCTTGTGACTGCGTAGGCGTTTCGTTGGTGGTGTAATTCGTATTATAACCTTGCGTCACGTGGGTAAACTAGATCAGGAGAATTAGATGTACGTTTAAAAAAAATAACTAGTTGTTTAGTGCAGCACGTCTCGCTTTTTCCTCTTTTTTTTCGTCTGTCGTCTTCTACCCCTTCAAGGGACCCTGCAAACTCTTTTCAAATTTTTTTTTTCTAAATCCCTAATGCTTTCAGAACGTAGTCAACAAATACAACCAATACTTGTAATAGGGGTCGCAAAGTACCTCAGCCAGAAATTTTCGCTCTATGCCAGTCAGACAACTTAGAAACTTGCTCCAAAGATGTTTCCCTCTTTCCCGGTCTTGGCGTTCTTTGGGGTCTCGAATTAAGTCATTACAGTGTTGTGGCGGTTAGCGTCACTAGATAAGGTTACAGAGTATCGTCACTCTTTTCTCGTATTGTCCCGTGCCGCCGCCGTGATCATTGGTCAGTTCGCATCGCGTGACACTTGTTTCCACTGCGACGGTTCATGAGCGCTGCCATTTTGTTTCTTGTGCATTTTCAGTCGGTAAACTGTGGAAGACTTAGCTTGTCCTCCCTGCTCTGCGGCTGCGCGCGACTAACGTTGTTCCGATCACGAATCAAAGATAACGCGTGTAGCAGCATTTCAGCAGCTGAAGTGCGTACGAAGATGCCGTTTTGCTATCATCTTCAGCAGTGTTGCTAACAAACGCCCTGGTAGAAGTTAGCGGCGAGGCCGTAGAAGGGGCAATCGCGCAACGCTGATAACCACCAAAATGGCCGCCGTTGCTGGCTTGTGTGCCTGGGTGCCACTACTCTTATACCTTATCTAGTGACACTAGTGGCGCCCGTTGACCGGCATTCCTTCGGTTTCAGTAATGAACGCATTCGATAGACACTTTAAAAAGAAAGCCACAATAGCAAAGGGAAACGGAAGGCGTATCTGCTGCTACGTGCAAATCACGCAGTGACGCTCTGTGCTGGTGACTATAGCTTTCGCAGTGCTTCCAGACGCGAAGGAAACAGTGAAACCGTTTATCGGGAGCGTTGCAGAGTCAGTTCACCAACTCGCTCAACTCACAGTGGTCTTGCGTCAACCTGGTTTAGCTCCAAGCTTTGGCCGTTCCGTGGCAGCCGTTAAGCTGCCGCATGCAGAAGCATGTCCCCGATAATATAGGAACGGCCGCTGTGCTAAGCCGTCAAGAAAGGGCACGGGGCATAATTCATGGCGTAGTCATTAAAAGGGGAGGGGGGTTGAATACCTTCATGAACAGAATCAGGGCTCGCTCTGTTGCATCTTCCGGGTTTCTGTGCAGGCGTCGGAATGTTTCCGACGTGGTTGAATCCTCGCGCGGTCTCACGTGATTGGCTGCGCGTCCAAAGACATCGCATAGGACGGCGCAAAGAGCCAATCACGGCAGAAAAATTCCTGTGTCCCGCAGAATACGGCCGCAGTGGACCGTAAACCGTGGTCTGGTGACGTAATCGGAAGGAACCCTTGCTGCCCAGCAGACCGGAAACGTCCTCCACGACCTATCCGGCACCGCATCGTCGTGGGTGAGGGTGACGGTCTAGTACCGCTGAAAGCGCAGCACTCAGGTACCAGGGCCTCTGAAGCAGTGAATACCAGTCCTCGAGTACCAAGACAACCCTCACGCAACCACCCTCGGCTGTCCACACCGCGGAAGTCCGGGGCACCGCCCGCTGGAACGTCTCGGCCGCCGGAGGTGTGTCGTAACAGACTCGCCGAGCGGAGCTAACGGTCTCGGTCAACACCCCCGAGAGACCGAGGATTCCTTAGGGTCCCTACGTCAGCATCGCCGGACTACGGGACTCGGGCTGCCGATATCGAATAACGCAGTGCCCGAGGCGTGTATGACTCACGGCGACGACAGGACAGGAAGCAGTCGCTGGAGGAACGGCGTTGTTTGCGAGCGTTATGCGGCCGACGTGCTCCGTTTCCTCGTCGTTGCAGCAGCGGCCTCCACGGGGGCTCGATCCTCTTTCTTTTGAATTATGTATCGCGCCCCCGTACTCGCAGGCGAACGCCGCGAGAGGGAGAGTGCGCTTCGAGGAGCAAGCCGGAGTAAAAAGTCGTGCCCGGCTTATCGGACGTGTTGCGTAACTGTTGCGGCTACCGGCCCCCTTTTTCTTGTTCTTCTTCCTCGCTGGCCGGAAGTAAAACGGCCCCCGGGGCATTGACGCGGCGCTGTTGTGGAACGCTTCCGGTGCCACCATTAGCGATTGCTTCCTGCGTGGTGGACCCCGTTTCGCAGTGGCCGATAACAAAATCGAGGCTCCATCCTCTTTGTCTGTTCTTTCTTTCCTTCTCTCTCCTTTTGTTGCATAACTGGCGGAGTTCAGAAAGCTATCAAGACGGGTCAGCGCGACAAAGAAGCTCAGAAAACAGAGTAATTACACGTACAAAGCATCAAAAGCATCAAAGCATCCAAAGTGACCTTTTTCCAGTAGCGCAGCCCGTCTTGCGGCGGCCGTCCCGAACCACACTTGGGGGAGCGTAGAAGAACACGCCCCGTTTTTGGCGCCTGCCCTGCGCAGTTGAGGAAGCCGTCCCAGGCGGCCACGGATGGTTTTGGTGGCACAGAAACGTTTCGATGGCATCCGTAGCACGTACCTGTCGGCCGCTTTTCAGGGCTCAGAAAACCGAGCAGCACCTACCTGGCTCGTCGTTTGCAACTTGATAATCCAATATGGCGTCGTTTTGTTTACATTTTGCCCCCCCAATAATGGCGGATCGGTCGCTGGGAGCAAGAGTAGCGCATGCGCAGAGCGCTACTGGAAAAATGTCCATTGTAACGGTGCAGCGGACACCGCAAGAACATCATGCCTTACATGTCAACAAACGCAAGTCCGCAGTTTTGTAAGAGTATAATACATTATTATACTAATTACCAAGCAATTAAAAAATACCTCCCTTTCTCCAGAGAAAGATGGGTAAAACGCGAAACTTTCTCCCATACAAGCTGAGTCAAAGTCAAAGTCTAAAATCCAAAATGTTTCACCGTGTCGGAATGGTGCGATAGGTAGACGTCGGCTTCATAACGCGAGGGACCGAGGTTAGATTCCGACCACGGAAAGCATTTTCTTTTTCTTGAAGCGCTACATGTGCCTTGTGGGAATCCATCGTGTAAGTTGGCTTTCCTGCACTGAGTTTTGGGGTAACTATGGACGGCACCAGTGAGACATAGAAAGTTTCGCTTTAAAAAGTTACCTGCAGCAGCCTCACAGATGGTAGACAGTGATGGACAGGTGTTGACCCACCAGATTTAGGGGAAATCCCCAGGTGGAGTAAGTTGTTGATCAACTCGCTCTCGCGCTACATACCGCTATAGCCTCCTGGTTAGCTCAGTTGGTAGAGCGACTGCTCTGGTTAAGCGGTGGTCTCGGGTTCGAATCCTGGACCAGGAAAAATTTTTCTTCAACTGCAAAGTTTCCGAGAAAGCTGTACAGCTTTCCTTTGTAGCCGTACACGGCTGCAATGATGTGAATGTCAACCTTCCTTCGTAGAAGCTTACTCCACCTTGGGGATTCCCCCTAAATCTGGTCGGGTAAATTGCATATTTCACCCCTAAAGGGGTGGGGGGGGCGATGTTTCGGGGGAGGACACACTAAATCCTTAAGCCGGGGTAAATGCTCTGTAGTTCTCAGCCTAGTATCTTTGGGGGAAAAAATCATACTATGAAATTGGCCGCAAAGCCGACTGTATAATTACACCGAGTTTCGCTTACTTGCCGTAATTGGTTATAGTACGGACTACATAAAACCGCTGTAACTCGTTTAATCTAAACAATCCCGAAACAAATTATATGAGAATTCTTTTTGTTTTTTAATTTACTCTACGAACGTTATGTGTGTGCGTCTTTATTCGATCAGTATGGGAAGTCACCATACGTAATTTAATATGGTTATCTCCCAATACAGCTTCGCCGTTTTTTCATCTTCATAGTAGTGGAAGGGCACTGTTTTACAGCGAAGCTATTAGCCTCCTGTTGGTCTGAAAATTTCGTGTCGTAATAAAAAAACCCAGGCCGAATTCAGAAGTTCAGTTCTCGCCCATGCGCAGAACGCATACGTCAGGATAGACAGGACCCAGCATTCGCCACCACAGAAGCCCAGCGCAATCTTTCTTTTGCAATCAGGCGTACAGCATAGAGTTCAGTAAAAAACTCCCACCTAGCCTCGCGGGAACCCCTGTGTAGATGCGACGCATAGGGGGTTCACGTTGCAGCGTTGGACAGCGGAGGAACGGCGCTGGAACGATGGAGCGGAGCGGCGCAGGCACCGCGTTTTATAGCGCGCATAACGGTGAGGGGACGCGCCGGCGCCAGTGCGTCTGCCGCGGCTATGACGCAACACAATCCAACACAATCCACTTTAATCCAATCCAAATCCAATCCAAGCCAAGCCAAGCCAATCCAATCGAATCCAATCCAATGCCCCTCGCGAGAGAGTGTTCGCTATCAGAGAGGAGAGGGGGTGAGCGGCGGAGAGCGCAGCTCGCGCGGCGAGGAGAATGGGCGAGGGGCGGACGCCGACAACAACGCCGACGACGCCGGATGCAGGGACAAGTGAATGAGATGCAGTCGCATCTAAAAACACACAAAACAAGCATCGAAACCACACGATAGATGATAAGGCACCTATGAACAATGGGGCCCGCCTACGTAATAAGGCTAAGTTTGCAGCTGCTCGCGAAAACGGGGGTTGACGTCATTCGAGGGCGAGCGCATGCGTCAGGCTCTGCCGCCAGAGAAACCGAGCGCAAGTGACAAGCCCGCCTAGACGACGAGGGACACATTTCATACCCTCCCACAACAGCATGCGTAGTGGCCAACAAAATCTTCGCTAGACATCCACTTTCCCAGGGGGGGATGGCGGCTATTTTTTATGTATATATATATGTGTGTGTGCTTCCCCGGATTGATTTAGACCACGCGCTTAGCGGAGCTTCCTTCACCGCCCACTGGTATCTCGTCTACGCCGGCTCCTCCACGTCCATGCTGCATCAGGAATGAATCCACCCCGAACCGCTGCGGCCGGCGCCTCGTAATGCAAACCTACGCCACCACCGCGAAATCGCCGCGCTAACGCGCGTCTCGTTACAGCCTCCGTCCACGCACCTTGAACGGCCATCCTTCCCCTGCATACTTTTTTATTTTACCGTCGCCCGTTTTTCCCGTTCAGCTCCGTAGGGCTATGCTTTCCCATCTACTTTGCCGGCCGGCCGACGCACTCGGGCAAAGTGTTTCTGTTCTCAGCTCCATTACCGACCGTACAGCGCCTGTGGACTCGCGGCCGATTTCGAAAGGGCTGAGCCATTGTTCGCTCTCGGTCCGCGAAGTGGAACGCGCTCGATGAGGAAGAGAGACTTCGGACGTGAGCAAGCAGCGGTGTCCGCGTTGTTCTTTTCTTCGTCCTTGGCCCCCACTTTCCTTTTCTCATTCTCGCGGAAATTGATTTTTTTTTCTAGAGACCTGCACCAACTTGAATCGCTGCAACACTGAATAAAGGATATTTCGCCATGGTCAACGGCGGGACGTCGACGCTGTCGGGGCTGGACTGTCGACAGTCGACCTCGGTAGCCGCCATACATGGTTTACGCCTATTTAAGGCGAAGGAAGAAGTTCCGCTCTCCTGAATGCTAGTTCCGGGAATCCCTACTACCATGACATTGATTTCCCGTTGCAAGAACTGTTCTGCGTTCAAAAAGCGTTTAGCCGTGCACCAACTATCTTTATTTGCATTATACCCATGTGTGCATGCTCGTGCTACGCATGTTTAGTCCAGAATGTATTTATTTTACTGCGTGTTGGTGTCCTTTTATTTTCCTTCTTGAAAAGACATTAGAAGTCAAAAGAACTTCATAGTGAGTGAATGAGTCAGTCAGTCAGTCAGTCAGTCAGTCAGTCAGTGAAAAGTCACAGAGGTCAGTGTCCTTCAGGAACATCATTCACCCTTCCGTCAAACGAGGACGATGCTTGAACGCAAAGCTTACTCGGGATGGATTCTTTGGTTGGCCAATCCCACACTGCGAGTATGTGCTCTACTGGAGGTACGCAATAAATACCCACACCAACTCTTGGGTGTGCAGTCCGTAGGGCTAACGTTTGGGCTTGGATGTGCGGTGCGAATCCGGTACCTGCCACTTGGCGTTCGCTTCGACCATATCTAAATGGAGGAATAGGATAGACGTCATACCGGAGGGAGCCAGGTTCGATTGCGGCCACGGGAAGAGTTTCTCTCTTTCACTTCACCCACGATTATTCATCACCACCGTCAGAGAAAGTTGGCTTTCCTGCAGGGCGTATATATTGGCGTACAACAGCATCAGTGAGGGACAATAAAGCTTCGCTTTAAAAGTTCCCGACGAGGCCTAAGATGTCCCCCCGAGCAATAGACACAATTCATTCAATGTAGTACTTTACCAGCGTATACTCTGGAGCCTCGATGTAGCAAATAATTATGAAATGCGTGTTGGAATATTGGGAATGCGGTTTTTTTTTTCTAATGTTATTGGTGCTACCGATGTAAGTCCGATCTGGTGAACGCTATTCAAAAGGTCGTGGTCTGAAATTTCGGTCTGTCTGTCTGAGACTCGACTCAGCCACCCGGCCGAAGTGAAACGCAGTCTGCGCAATAGTCTTATATACTCACAGCCAAATCTAAACGTCTGAGTCCGCTGTCAGTGTTCGTACTTGCCAACATTGTTGAACAAGAAGAGACAGTGCGCAAATATAAGACAGTAAATTAACTACACAAAGGATATTTAACAGTGTTTCTTCATAAAAAAAATCATGGATGCTTGATTTTTGCGAAATGAAATACTACATCCAGTAAAGAAAAAAAAAATTCACCCTGTCGCCTGCTGTCGCCCGTGCCACTATAGCTTCTGGTCGGCATTTTTGATCTTCTGTCGATTCATTTGGTCCCTCCGAGGGGAATCTGTGTGAAGAGAGGCAAAGCGGGAGGAGTAAGTGCGATGGACTTGAACAGCTGTAGATGATAAAGCTCAGACATTTACGCGCGCCGACATGAGTCGAATGAAAAGCAGAGGGCACAAGGGTCTTCCTTGGCAGTGAACCCGGAAAACAAAGAAACCCACACTTTGCCTAAGCAAACGCCCCCCTCGAGTGCTCATTTTTCTTTGGAGCCTACCCACGCATTCGCAGCTGTGACGTGCGCAACTGACGCTGAGAGGCAGGCGTAAAGAGGAAAATAAATAAAATAAATGAGCAGACAGGAGGACAAAAGGGGGAGGACGTGCGTGCCAGCGCACCAGCCACGTGTCAAGGGGCTTCACTTGACGGCTCGACAGTCAAGAACGCCAGTCGTATTCCGTCAGTGGGGCCGCCGCCCGAGCGCGCATAAAGATAGAAAGTCGTTTTCGCCGATCGTTCGCGAGAGCCGCCTCTGTGGTATGGAAACCGCGCCACTGCCCGCGCCGTTGCGAAGGGAGAGAAAGTTCCTCCTTTACATGCCGTTCTTCTGTTTCCGCGCTGTCAACAGTTCGGCCGGAGAAAGCGAAGAGGGAGGGTCCGCCGCGGGGAGGAACTTGCTTCCGGGTTTCCCCCCCCCGAGCACCAGGAAGGCGTCCGGGTTTGCTTCCGGTCCAGCGAGCGGGCTAAGAATACGTATGAGACGCGCAGCGCTCGGAAGGAGAATCGCGGGTACGGCCCTTTTTGTCTTGCGGCTGCGGCGCGAATTTTGCATGCGGATGTGCTTCGCGCTCCTTCTCTCACCTCTCCCTGAGCTACCTGTACTGCATGCTCGCGCGGTTCCGTTTCAACTTCACCGACGAAAGCGCGAGATTTGAAAGCTTGGAAATTAATGTGCATTGTCGATGTCAGAGTCGACAATGCGGGTGTCTGAGATCAAAAAACGGCAAACACCGCCAATTACGTAGCAGAGAGAGAGAGAGAGAGAGAGAGAGAGAGAGAGAGAGAGAGAGAGAGAGAGAGAGAGAGAGAGACCGATGCATACGTACGCGAAAATGTAGAAAATTAATAAGCTATAGCTCATTAATTTCCCGATTTCCTCGTTCATATAGGTGTTGTTAGATGAGCCAGAGTGTAGCGTTGAGGTTTGGGCTTGTTGATACATGAATTAGAGGCAAATCGCGTAACAACGAGGCAAGGGACAGTTAAACGAGACGGAGGCGGCAAAGCTACGAACAACGTGGATGAATAGAGGAACTAAACTTCATTGCACGAGCCGCATTCATATATTCTACGACGTTTGTGGCAGCTGCATGTGGTTGGTGAATGTGCGCCGGTCTTCGGCCTTATAACCAACCAGTCAGTAATACCAAGTAGATTGGGGAGCTGGAAAGGTGAGAATCACACAGGTGGGCTCGCAGGACCATAACTTGTATTCCGGCTTTCGATGTGCCCCGCAGTGAATGCATTTAGTGAAACCTGTCTTTTTTTTAGAAATTTGGGATATGGATGCCGTGCGGGTTGGGTATCTGTTCGAATTTGCCTTGGGGTAATTATATGCCTCCAATTTTGGAGACTCGTGCGGTGCAAGGACTACCTTGCCCAGTGATCTTTTTGGCATTTATTTTACTGCAGGGCATACACGAGGGAGTGTGAACATGATTAGATGGTGAGGATTGAGGGAAAAAAAGGGGATCAGATGAACATAAAAAAATTTCACTTCCAGAAAGAAGTCATAATGCAACGATGACGGGGCTCCTGTGTCCACGCAATATTTAAGGCGGAAAGCTGGGCTAGTGTGCTAGTATAGTGTAACATATTTGCGGCGTAAAACAAACAAAAACGCTCGTCCCGTATTTTTCTTGCACTTCGCCCTTGTTCGCATGGTTGCGCTGGCAGGGTTTTTTACTCGAGCTCGAATTGTCTCCGTGAAGGAGCAAGAATATGAAAATCGAGTACGTAGAATAGGCCGAGTTGTGTAAGTAGTTTAACAAAAGAAACGTTGGTGATATTCGGGCCAAGATTAAGGAAACATTGCGGAAAAGAAGAAGCTTACGAGCTAAAAAAAGAGAACAACAGTTCCAGCCGTTTTCTGTAACTAATACCCCTGGCTACACTAGCGTCCGAATGTCATTTGAACCAAATGTCATTTGACTCAAATGCGAAGTTGTGCTCCTCCACTGTGTTTTGAAATGTCATTCGGCTCAGAGGACATGCGAGCCAAATGAGCACCCAGAGACATTTGGGGCTCTCGAATGTCATTTCTAGCACTCTCGCGCACAGCGTTCCAAGTCAGCATAAACAAACACATTACTGGCGTACTTAAAAGAAATAGAATATTCTTAATTTTTGGACTTTGTTTACTTCTCGTTCACTCAAATCATGATATCAAGATGTAATAATTCCGTACTCTCAGCACCAGTGCGAGCAAGCGACAATGCAGTTGTGGCCAGACAGCACGAAAAACCTCGATTGCGATTCAGAATTAAGCAGAAACCATGTCAAAGCTTACGTTATTGATAATGTGATACAATTTTACTGTCAAGGACTGCCGCTAAATTTGATTGTTGCATTGTTGTGTAAAAACAGAACTCGACAGCAGCAGCGCCATGCAGCACGGCGAGCGATTGTTAAAGCTTACAAATGCCATCGAAATCATAGTGGTGCACGGCTTTCGAATGACTTTCGAAGCA
Source organism: Haemaphysalis longicornis (assembly GCA_013339765.2). Classification (NCBI taxonomy): domain Eukaryota; kingdom Metazoa; phylum Arthropoda; class Arachnida; order Ixodida; family Ixodidae; genus Haemaphysalis; species Haemaphysalis longicornis. The sequence continues at coordinate 946,347 of JABSTR010000962.1, forward strand.
CCCTATTTGAGTCAAATGACATTTAATTTAAATGACATTCGGACCCTAGTGTAGCCAGGGTATAATTCCTTCTGTAAATGGTCATGCAGTGAAAGCAGATCTGTGTAACGTTTACAAGTTCACGGTGAACAAACTAATCACGACAAGTAAATGAAATGGCAGATTCGTTTTAGGGCTAATTGTCATATAATTTTTGTCGGGATACTTTCGATAACACAAGAATTAGATCCGTTATCTGTAATCATACTCCTTCCGTGGATAGCCATGCGCCACTGTGCAACAGGCGATGTGAAATAGCCAGCTTAAAACGAAAACCAAACATTGTTCTACTAAAGTCGGCTTCACCTTTCGACACAAATGTCTTGCTTAGAAGACATCTTTTAGAAGAAATATAAGCCGTCTTATATCAAAGTATGAAGGCATTCTTACCTTCTTATTTTAAAAATTAATTTCGTTGTACCGGAACCGGTTTTTGCGCGGCGGAGATGACCCGCTCCAGATAGAGCGTGATATGATATCAGCAGAAGACCGTCGTCGGGACCAGCCCTAGAGAAGCTCCGCTGTTAGAACAGATCCAACTATGGAGCTAGGTTCACCTTGTTTTTTCCCGATATCGCATATTCATATTGCTGATTTGTAATAACCCATACCGGTTAACCCTGAGCAGTCTTGGTGAGTATTATCACACTCGTGAACTTAAAGTCGTGGCGCGCAAGCGCATGCGCGCATCATACGACATGCATCAACATCAATTATCGCACAACCAAACGCTCCCCGGTAACTGTTTTTCTAGCTTCACCGCAGCATGCTTCTACTTGCCGTGAAGCACCCTTTAAAGGCAGATTTCGCGACCGTAGTACGGGCAAAGTGGCACGGGCGTTACCTTACAAAAGCAGGTGCTGCAAAACAACTCAGAGCAGCCGAGGACAACTGTGCATATTGTGGCGCTTATGTCTGGACACGAGAAAAATGTATCGCACTGCGCTTTCCACACACTAAGTCTGGAATGGCACTTCCCCAACCAACCAAGTATTAGAAAATCGGTGGCACGAAAAATAAAAGCGCACGCCGAGAAGCGCGCGCCAGGAAAGGAAAGCAGCAGCACCGGAGGAAGGTAGGTCGCCGCTGCCGCACGTGCATTTCCAGCCGCCTTGATAGGTAGCGGTATCAACGGGGTTGAACAGGAGGCTCCTGGCGATGGCGAACGAGCGGAACGAGCTTCGGAGATGGCTATCCAGGGGGGCTGGTCGAGTGGTGACGGGTGCGGCTGCATGCTCAACAGAAGGTTCACCAGCGGCTCAACCGAATGTCCAACTATGCTTTCACCCGCCTTCGTATTCTTTGAAAGTTCCAAGCCTCCCCCGATATTTTTTTTAAAGACGATGGCTTTTCTTGGGCTACTTAAACGCAGAAACTTTAGCCTGTCTGTCTGTCTGTCTGTCTGTCTGTCTGTCTGTCTGTCTGTTGTCTGTCTGTCTGTCTGTCTGTCAGCACCACTGCTTCCCAGGGTAGCAGTCGGCCATCTTATCTGTTTGCACGGACTGGTGGATGACCCTCGCACAAATGGCATCCGTCATGGTGGCAGCGTTGCGAACACATTTCTCCTGCAAAAAATATGCGATACCAGCACACTAGTGTGTGTGTGTGTGTGTGTGTGTGTGTGTGTGTGTGTGTGTGGGTGTGTGTGTCGTGACGTTGTGTGTGTGTGTGTGTGTTGTGTGTGTGTGCGTGCGTGCGTGCGTGTGTGTGTGGGTGTGTGTGTGTGTGTGTGTGTGTGTGTGCGTGCGTGTGTGGTGTGTGCTGCTTGTGTGTGTGTGTGTGTGTGTGTGTGTGTGTGTGTGTTGTGTGTGTGTGTGTGTGTGTGTGTGTACACATATGCTGTTTTAAAGACAACAGCCTTTCTTGGGCTACTTAAACGCAGAAATCTTGGTCTCTCTGTATGTCTGTCTGTTGTCTGTGACTCGATTCAGCCACCCGGCCAAAGTGAAACAGAAGCTGCGCAATAGTCATATATACCCGCAGCCAGATCTAACCGTCTAAGTCCGGTGTCAATGTTCATAGTTGTCAACACTGCTTAACAAGAACAAGAAATTACGCAAATATAAATCAGAAAATCAGTACGTAAGTGGTATTTACTGCGTTTCTTTATTTAAAAAATTCATGGACGCTTGGTGCTTCCGATGGCGAATGAAACACTACATCAGACGGCAGAAGACCACCGCCTGCTGTTGCCCGCGCCTCCTGGCGGCATTTAAGAAATCAAACGGCAACTGCAACGAAAAGTTCCGCTAGTTTGGATCCACGTTCCGCTTGGAATGCTCATGGAGTAGGGCAACATGGTCGTATAAACGTAGTAGTGTGCCTCAATTCACACGCGTCTTCGCTGTACGGCAGCACCGGCATCGAGAAACCCTACTTGGAGCAGCGAAACGCGGTTAATATAAATTGACTTGAGCAAATCTCTAGCTTGTTATCTTGAGAGGAACCACATGAGAGGTGAGCGGGAAAGAGAAGGCAGGCATTTACTTGGGCGGGGCGTCAGTCGACTATCGTCCGTCGTCGACATTTGCAACGAAAGGAGCAGATACGCGGTCATTTTAAATAGTATGTTCTAAATCAGTTCAGTCAGTATGTTCTAAATAAAAAAATAAAATTTTAGAGAAGCTGTTCACAGCTACTGGGGGGAGGGGGGGTACCGAGCTGGAGAATGTCTCCGAGCAGAACGTGTCCTCACGCAGAAACTGGGTAGGAAGAGTTTCTCTAAAAATAAAAAATAAATAAACAGACAGGGCTGTTTACTGGAGCAACGGCTTGGAGGGAAGCGACTTGGCGGAGAGGCGAGCGGCGCAGTGGTTAGGCTAATCAGCACCCGACCATCTTAGCTACCGCGTTTATAAACGTGGCCGGGAAAGCGGTCGCCAGCCGCGCGCGTAGCCCGCTTTTCTCCCACGCTTGGCTGCATCGCCGGACGCCGTCCTCGTGGGGACGTGGCCGCTATGCACTCACGCGAGCGGCTGCATTAGCGTTCATCCTATTTACAGAGTGCGGGGCGTCCACCGGTGTCCCGCTGGTCGCAGTGCGTCGCAGAAAGCGGAAATATCCCGCCCACAGCTATTCCACATGGCTAACCAGAAGGCTTGGGCGAATTGATTTTCATCGCTAACCTGGAAAAACAGGGTAGTAAACGAGACGTCTGAACGTAAGCGACGTAGACAGATCAATTTGGCTTCCAACTGAAATTGTACCTGCCCTGATCACTTGTTCCGGCGTCCAAGGCACATAATCCAAATCCGGCGTCTAAGGGACATAAAATATGGCCATCTGCTCAGCATCCCCTTCTTTTTGAAAGGCTCCTGGGGAGACGTTTGGGCCGGTGTCTTTCCGGTACAGGCACGTGCACATCGCCGGCGGTCGCCAGCGGAGGCGGTCCTGTGCGGCCTCTCACATGGTGAAAAATCCCACGAGCACTCTAATTACGCCATTAGCAAATGGCGGGTAGCAAAATATGTTTCCACTAAAGTCATCTTTGCTTGATTATACGAATTCCTGTGTGTACAGAGTCATACTAGTAACAGGTAAAAGAAAACAGACCCAGAACGCAAAGGGATAATGGGAGGACGCATGCTCAATTTGCGATTGGACACTCATGCTTTCGCAATTGCCACTTAAAGTTGACACCGTAATTTGGTATTGCGAAATGACGACTGTAATGTGCGTCGTTTTTTCCGTATGTCGGAACCAGCTTCAGTGATGGGTCCCATACGAGTAGTTTGCGATCGAATCGGATTCTGCTGGGTTCAACTCCCGCCGCCGCAACTGTCCGCAACTCTCCTGTTCTGTAGACTGCATACGCTCGGCTTCTTTTGCGTGGCATTGGCCTTGGGCCACCCTTCGCCGCTTAGCGCCTCGTTGTGTCCAGCCAAAACTGCAGCCCCTAATCAAGCGCCGCATTAAAGACCCATGGGGAAAGAAAGACGAGCGTTCTTTTCGCGCCGGGGTCTTCCTCGGCCGTTCTCGGGTTGCCCGCGTAATGGGTCACGATCACGACAGCGGCTGCAGCGAGGCAGCGCTTATCTCTCGGCATCGCCGTCTTATTTAACAGCTCCCCTCCGTCCAAAGGGCAGCAGCCGACGACGCTCCGGTCTCCTCGATTCGAGCGCGCTTCCGCGGCGCAGCACACGTGGCGATGTAAACAGAAACGTACGCAGGATCGCTCGTCATCATCGTCATCAGCGAAACAACACGAACAGAAATGAGCGACGGCGGCGCAACTCGCAGTCGCGAGGCTACCGGTTTCGGCGGCTGCTGCTTCGGGCGGGCCACGCCTCGGCCGCCCGTGCTCTGTTCTCTCGAGAGAGCGGGGCCTTGGCTCCGTTGACCTAGTTTTCGGCGGGAACTCGTCCGCTGGCTCGCTGGAGCAGGTTTGCGCATAAGAGATGCGCCGTGATGCGTTCGTTTCCGTCCACAAAGCGCGCTTGTGTACGCGGGTGTGTTTCTGCTCAGCACGTGGCAGATCTTGTTTCGCGCCATTTTTTTCGTGCCACCTTAAGGCCGAGTCTTGTCCGCCCGGCGTCCGACGTCCGTGCTCACGGCACAGCACCGTGTAAATCGAAACACCTGTGAACAATAGGTTCACAAACGGGTAGCAAGAACAAAATAAAAGGTTCACAAAATGTTAGAGAGAGAGAGAGAGAGAGAGAGAGAGAGAGAGAGAGAGAGAGAGAGAGAGAGAGAGAGAGAGATGAGATGGAGAGAGAGAGAGAGAGCGCTCCTGGACAGTCCGCATGCGCGAGGAGCATTGGATTGGATTGGGTTGGATTGAAATGGATCGGATTAATTGAATTGGATTGGATTGGATTGGTAATCGTTTTAGCAGCAGCAAGCACTCTCACGGGTGATTCACGATAAGAACGATTCCCAGTGCTTCGCCCTCTCGTCATGATTCACTCGTGGCGATGCGTGATTTTTTTTTCAAAACTGCCTGGAACACAGCAGCACACGTGTCTTTGGCAAGTAAATAAACACGCAGGGAAATACCGTATTTTTACGATTCTAAGCACCCTCCCCTACTTTCGGAGAAAAAAATATTGGAAAAAATTTTGTATGCGAATCTAAGCACCGCCTTATCTAAGCAATCATCGCAAGGTGAATTTCAGACGCGAGGAAGCGGTCCCGAGTTGACGTTGTGGCCAAGTCATTTATAAAGTTTTCAATTACAAAGCACTTCAACGGAACAGAAGACGACCTGCTGGGGGGATACTAAGAGCGGCACAAGCGGCCCAACAGACTCGAATGGTAGTGAGGGTCACTGAGTATCAGACGTAAGCAGTGGGTTCTCAGTCTGTACCTATTTTTCTTTTGAATGTTTGCAAGGTAAAACCTTATTCTTTTTGCCCGTCTCATCGAGATGCGGCCGTGAAAAAAAATTTGAGGGGGGGTGGGGGGGCATTTAGGCTTTTTGAATCTAAGCGCCCCCCTCACTTTGGGTAATCACGATCGTGGAAAAAGGTGGGTGCTTAGAATCGATTGAATACGGCATCGAGTGAATCAATATCCTGCATTGGACGGGTGCGAAGTAACGAGCGAGCGTTTTTTTTTTTAAGGATGGTAGTATTTCTTGGTCTACTTAAACGCGAAGAACTCGCTCAACCTGTCCCTCCATTCGTCCGTCGATTCGGCCACTCGGCCAGAACCTAAGCACTTGAACGAGACGTTTCTATAGACGAAGCATTTCTGTACTGATAAATCTGGTAGCGCACTTCATGCTTATCAACATTGTTCAGCAAAAAAAAAACTCAAGGCATATTTGAGGGGAAAAAATAAATTCAAAATTGACATGGCCCTAATTTTCCAAACACAAGAAACGCGTTTAAAACGAATTTATAACCAGAAAATACAAAATAAAAACTGCTCGCGCTAATGCGTGCAGCTCGTGGCTCGAACACCAAGCTAAACAGTAGCAAAAAGGTGCCAACAGATGGCGCTAGCACCTTGAGCGCGGGAAAATTGAATTGACTTGAGAAAACCTCTATTGCGCTTATCATGGGAGGACCGAGACGGGAGAGGAACAGCGCGAGAGGTTGGCGAGAGAGAGAAGAGAGACAGTTGTGCGACAGGGGCTGCAGACGACATTTGCAGCGAGGCGAGCAGATACGCGGCCATTTTTGCAGCGTAAGCTACACTGGCCGAGCTTGAGCAGTTTCGCGTGGCTCCTGGAGAGCCGTGCTGCGCATGCGCGAGGAGTAGTGACGTCACGCGCCGCACAGCTGGCACGCCGCCGCCGCCGCCGCCACGACTGGATTGGATTGGGTTGGGTTGGGTCGGATTGAGTTGGACTGGATTGGATTGGATTAAATTATATTGTATTGAATTGGATTGGATTGGAAGTCGTTTTAGCGGCAGCAAGCATGATAATCAGCTAATCCAAGACAACGAGGAAATTTAAGAATAACCAGCTGAGCCTTAGCTCACGCTACGTATATCCTCGCATAGCCTAGCAATAGCTTTTTTTTTGTCACTTTTAGTTTCATGGATGCATCCTGGTTCTTATTCACTTTCGGCCACTCATTCTCGACGCATTTGATGTTATTAGATGCTCTCGTGGCTGTCCTACATTAGTGGTGTCGGTGTAGGAATGGGTGAAGCGAGACCGTCACCGTATCCCGTGTGAATTATAAAAAGTTAGCCCTGTTTTGTGTCGTTTAACTTACAGCTTCGTGTTCCTGGAATGTTTTAGCTCCTCAGAAATATGTGTTAACAAACCTGCATAGACAAACCGGGAACAAATTATGTGCCGTGTGAATGCCTCTGGTAAATCGTATTCTGCACAACAACTTATAACCCGAATATAACCTCGCTAAACTAAGAATAACGAAAGGTCAACAAGGTTCACCCTGCTCTCGCGCTGATCTTGAATTTCCCGTTTGAAATGACGCTAAATTATTTTTTTTTTTACTTTCTTGGGAAATCAACGGCGGTTTTTTTTTTTTTTTTTTTTTCGTCAGCGTTCCAGGTTGCGTCCTCAAGGCGGCACGTGCGCCTACGTCCCAACGCATACGGATGAGTCAGCTGAAACTGTGTGCAAGTCGTGGGTAGGTTGCGAGAGAATCTGGCGCCCGCTGTTCGAACGTTGGGGCACTGCTATTCCAAACCTGACACTTGCGCGCGAGAGCTGGTTGGAGCTATTCGCCGATCGGCCCAGCACTCCTGAAATGACGATGGCGAATATAACGACGTATGATGGCGCCTAATGACTTACGAGGGAAGAACTCATTGAGATTACCACCAATAGAAAAATGGCCGCGTATCTGCTCTTTTCGTTGCAACTGTCGACGCAAAGACAATAGTCGACTGGCGCCCCTGCTAAGTAAATGCCTGCCGTCTCTTTCCCGCTCACCTCTCACCTCCCGTCTCGTTCCTCCGAGGATAACACGCTAGAGGATTTCTGGAGTCATTTTAGATTTCCGCGCTCCACTGCTTAAGGCCGGGTGCATCGATGCCAGCCCTGCTGTACGGCGCAGACACGCGTGAATCGAGGCACCGCACTTCAACTGTTTACACAACCATGTTGCCCTTCTTTACGTGCGTTTCAAGCGGAACGTGGAACCTATCTAGTAGAACCTTTCGTAACTGTTGCCGTTTGATTTCTTAAAATGCCGCCAGAAGCTATAGTGGCGCGGGCGACAGCAGGCGACGGAAAGGTTTTTTTTTTCTGCAGTAGACGTACAATCTCATTTGTTACCGAAAATGAAATCCAGGAATTATTTATAAAGGAACACCGCAATTATCACTTATATATTGATTTTCCGTTTCACATTTGCGTAATGTCTTGTTCTTGTTCAGCAATGTTGACAAGTATGAACATTGACACCGGACTGAGACGTTTAGATTTGGCTGACTATTGCGCAGCTTCTGTTTAACCTTGGCCGGCTGGCTCAATCGAGTCGCAGAGACAGACAGACAGACAGACAGACAGACAGACAGACAGACAGACAGAGAGACGACAGACCAAAATTTCTGCGTTTAAGTAGCCGAAGAAATACTAGCGTCCTTAATAGCACGGTTCATCTCAGCAGGCGAGCACAGTGGCCTAGAGCAATCTCTTTTCGATAAGAAATGGCAGCTTTCGAAATCCATAATTGGGCGCGTTTATTTGTTGCGCCGACGCTACCCCTGAGGTATGATGCTCGCCGTAGTCGAGTGTTTTGGATTAATCATGACATTGCCGCGAATCTGTAACCTTCGCCGAAACCTCGACACACGGGCGTCTTCGTTTCTCGTCTCCGTCGTGTACACGCGGTGCGTATCGCATTACCTACAGCGACGCCACAAGCTTTTCTCCATAGATGTTGAAGCTGCGCCACAACCTGACGGAACCAAGCACAACCTCCGACATTCTCCGATGGAAAGCTGACCCCGTAGGGTTGAGTGTTCCGTTTTGTTGTGAGCCGTGATCGTCCATTTTGGAATGTTCGTTCATCGTCGTTGTCGTCGCCAGCGTTATGTCTCCATCCGGACGAAGGCCTCTCTCATCGACCTCAAGGCACTCCTGACCTGCTCTGCCCGAGTCCATCCCTGCCTCCGAATTGCCTTATTTCACCCCTCCATCAAGTTATTGGCCTCCCCCTTCTTCTGAACCCGTCTCTCGGTAGCTACTCTGCTGTCACGGCGCTGCGCTGCTGAGCACGAGGTCGCGGGTTCGATTCCCGGACGCGGCGGCCGCTTGTCTGATGGAGGCGGAAAGCAAAAACGCCCGTGTGTACGAGATTTCGGCGCACGTTAAAGATACCCATGTGGGCGAAATTAATCCGGAGCCCTCCACTACGGCGCGCCTCATCGGCTGCGTTGCGTCGGCGCGCTAAACCCTACAACCAACTACTCTGCTGTTACCCTCGTTGTCCACCTGTTGTCGGCTCGTCGTACTACATGACCAGGCAAAGCCCGTTTCTTCTTATTAACTCGAGCTATGATATCTACTGGAGTTTGCTCCCTGATCCAGGAAGCTAGTTTCTTGTGCCTAAGCATTCGCTCCATGGCTCGACGAACCTGTCCTCAGTTTTTTTTTACACATTCTCAGGTGCACTGCTAATAGTTGTTTCTTCTCTTCGTGCCACTGGCTGGCGGAAGTAAGGTGTTCGCGCCGAGGAGGATATTCGCGCCGATTTCGGGCCTCGATGCATACATACTAGCCGTAACAATTAAGGGCCGCGGCAGCGCCCCCTCAAAGCGCGTGCGCTCGTGAGCTCAGAATACGATCGTTCATTACAGCAACCTTTCGCGAGGCGGCCGCGGGCTACCAGTTTTCCTCGGCGCTTGTCCGACGTCAAGTCTATTCCGGGTATTCCCGCTCGCTAAACGCCCTATTCTTCCTGCGGTGTTCGGGTGGGAAGGCGCGAAGCGTGCCTAGGCGAGGCGTGCTCGCTCGCCTGAGGCCGCGAAGGATGCAAGACGGCCGGCACGACAGTTCGCTGCTGTTCGCCGTCGTCAATAGGCGGCCGCAGATCGCGGCAGCCTCGCAATTTCGTAGTGACCGCGTCGTGACTCTTGTAATCTGGAGCACGGAGCAGAAAGACTAGGCGTAATGGAGATGGCACAATCTCCCTCCGCTATCTCGATGAGTTACGTTCGGGGTACTTCGTATTCTTTGTACCAGCCCAGTTGGGCCTCTTTGCTGGGAGTAAGGGGCTGTGAGCAGGAAGACGGAACGTTTATTCAGAGCAGAACGGAAGATGGAAGGGTCGTTCGTTCACGTGTATGACGTGCTCTATCAGTCCGGGATGTTTTGTGCACGTGGAGCAAGTTGCTGAGCAGAGATCAGCCTTAAGCAAGGGCACTAGGAAATATTCGTTTTAATTCTCGTTACCTTGTCCGGGCATAATTTACAAACGCGTCCTTTTGACAGCGAAGTTGTTTAGCGAACAAAACCAAAACCAAAACAATACAAAACAAAAAAAAATGCCTAGCGCTCGTGTGTGCGTGCTTCGCGGCGACCACCCGGCGTCCCCAGCGCACGTTTGCAAGTCAATCACTACCCACTTAGCGAGATTAGCCAAGATTGGCAAAAAAAAAAAAAGAACAGCGTTCACCGTAATAGTGGCCACACTTTCTTGGAACGAGAAAGACTGCAGCGTTTGCCGTAATCATGGCAACACATTTCCTAGGAACGAGAAAGATGCTTCATACCGTAAGCACCTCCGAGGTGATGTCTAATGATTATCACTTCCAAGAAAATGAAGGAAGCTCACACTTATGATTGGCGATTGTCGTATAAAACTGCAAATAAACTCATATTTAGTGCAAAACAGTGTTAAACAACTTGCCCATAAAGTGCAATAAACCCTATTTCTTAAAATCACAACAAGCTATGCTTGTGGCAGACTTAATTCGGTCTGCAAACAATGTGCCTCTGAAATGCGAAAATCGCGACGTTCGCAGGCAATGTAGACGACATTTCCAGGCATTGCGAACTTCGCAAGTGCGAATGTTTGTTCTACCGACTTCTCTGATGAAAAAACTGACCATGAAGCACGCCAAACGCAACGCCTTCGCTAGGAACGAGCTATCTCCGAGGGCAGGGCGCCTGTGCTATCACCGATAGACCCAGATAAATTTCCCGCGGTTAGATAAGTGGGGACTCCGGTAACGCCTTCGTTTTCTGTATACAAGACCGCGCTCTCCCGAGCACCAACCTTTTGCAAGCTGCCAGAGGAAGAAGAGGGGGCGAAGGAAGACACCCACGGCTGCATGTGCGACCACACACACACGCACTTGATTAAACCCTCATCACGGAATACTGCCCCGCTCAGAAAGGAACACCGCCACGCCTGCACCTCGCACATCACGAAAACCGAAGCCACGTCAACTCCAGACGCATGCGTATCCCAACTTCTACAACAAGCACTTATTCTTCCCCTCCAAATACGCAAAAAGGAAAAAAAAAAAAAAAGGAAAGAAAAAGCTGAGCTGCCCCTATCCAAGACCAGTGCTTTTCCATTTCGTTTGGGCCTGACAAACATCGGCCGGCAGCGACCAGCCCATTTTCCTCCCCGTCCTTCAATCCAGTTCAGCAAGCCCGACCAGCGACGGCTGATCGAGTGGCAGCCGGTTAGTAGCGGCCAACGGGCCACTCCTAACGAGATGAAGAATGAGACGACGCCAAGGGGGGACCCGTCCGAGAAGCTCGCCCCTGCATCCCGTTCGGGGGAACAACTTACCACCCCCATAACCCGTATTTAGAACACAAGTAATCTTATCCATCTACGAACAGAGACGGAGTCATTATTTCGCATTAAAAAAATTCACGCATCTCCACGAAGTGAATCATGACGAGTGGGCGAAGCACTGGGGATCGTTCTTACCGTAAATCACCCGTGGCATTGCCCACTCGCGCATGTAAATCAGTGAAAACGCGTGTGTACGGTTATACAATTTTAATCCAATCCCATCCAATTCAGTCCTATCCAATTCAATCCAATCCAATCTATTTCAATTCAATCCACTCTAATCCAAATAAAAATCCAATCTAATCCAATCCAAATCCAATCCAATCCAATGCTTCTTGCGCATGCGCAACACTGCGTACACGGACACCTAGCCCCGGACAAAGCGAGGTCCTAAGGTGCTTCGCCCCTGAAACTGTTCATGACGGTAAATTTTGGGACTCACCTGGTCAGATTCCTATGGGACTTACTAAATTGTGACCAACGGGCTTAAAAAACACCGTGTACCAATACGAAAGGTTTTAAAAATGCATAGAAATGTTACTAACGGCCTAGTGGCTTCTTTTAGAAATAGATCACGCCTTTAGTGAGGTAAAAAAATAAACAAGAAACGCATTTTGGTCCATTAAGTTTTCAGTGGACGGCGCTAGATGCCTACCAAGCATCTCATTTGTCTATTTCAGCACAAAAGTGGCATAGTATTTTTAAGTCCGTGGGTCATGAACTGGTAAGTCCCATCGAAATGCTAACAGGTGAGTCCCCCCGAATGCCCCTCGAGCTGTAGCGACGGATCCCCTGGAGACAACGTGGCCTACAGCAAAGCAGCCAGAAACTACACCGCGTCGTTCCTCTCGTGGGTGACGTACGCAATGCATTTTCACACGAAAATTCCTCCCATAAATGTCCTTAGGGCATTCATGTTTGTATTGTCGCGGGAAAATTGTTTTCTGAGCAATACACTCTGTCAGGCAGTGAAGCCGACCGACATGAAGGGCGCTCGATGGACACACGCCTTAAGGACACGGGGATCTTTAAAGGTATTTAATAAAAGGTGCTAGAACTCTTTACTTTGATATCAGATTGCTTGTGTTGCGACGAGAGAGAGAGAGAGAGAGAGAGAGAGAGAGAGAGAGAGAGAGAGAGAGAGAGAGAGAGAGAGAGAGAGAGAGAGAGAGAGAGAGAGAGAGAGAGAGAAACTTTCATTCGAGCCATGGTTACTGAGGGTTGGTGGCGGCGGGGCGGAGGCCAGTCCGCTACTTCGGTAGCTCTGCGTACCAGGGCCTCCTGAATCTCCTGGCTAGAGCTACCCAACGCCTCTCTCCATAGCTCGCTGCTGGACATTTGAGGGAAGGGGTCGTAAAGGCAAGCCCACATGGAATGTTCCAGAGTGGCACGTTGGCCGCATTGGGCACAGTTGGGAGACGGGAATGATGAGTGGTGGATGTGGTGTAGACGAGCTCTGCATGGGAAGGAGTCTGCTTGCAAGAGTCGCCAATAGCGGGTTTGGTTAGGCGTGAGGGAGGAATGGGTGGGGGAGAAAATACGGCGAGAGAGTCGGTAGTGCTCCACGATGTCGTTGAACGTGATGAGGCGTTCTTTGGAGGAGCGCACGCCGTGTCGGGGGACGATACTCACACCAGCCCGGAGTGTGAGATCGCGGACGATGACAGGGGCAAGTTCGTTTCCCGGCAGGCCAGTGTGAGCCGGGGCCCACACCAACTCCGCCATCTTTTGAGGCGGGTTATATGGATGATGCGGATGGCTTCAGAAGAGATGGTCCCCCGTACAAAATGCAGCAGAGCCAGCTTGGAGTCCGTGACTATCTTGGGCGGGGTTGGACGTTGTGTGAGGGCCAGTGCAATGGCCACTTCCTCCGCAGTCATGGGGATGTAGTTAAGATGGCAAGCGTGCTGAGGGGGGTGCAAGCGGAGTTGCGCGTTACCACCAGAGCGTAGGCATTGTGTGGCGGTATTCCGCCGCATCGCAGTACACCGCTACCGGCCATTTTGCCAGTTCCCGGTACAAGGCGCGTGTACGGGCTTGGCGGCGCGCTGAGTTGTTGACGGGTTGCATGTGTGGGGGGAGGGGCCTTGTGAATATGTTTTCCCGAATTTCAAGGGGAAGATGCATGGCACTTTTAGCTTGTTCGGACCGCGGAGTGCCTGTCCGGGATGATAAATGGACTTCAACTAATTCGGTGGCGGTGTTTAAAACTCCGAGCTGGAGCAGACGATCCGTGGATGCGTGAGGGGGTATCTGCAGGCGGCGCGGTATACCTTGCGGATGAGGCCATCGATATTGTTCAGTTCGACCTTAATTGGACGCTTGTATATATGGAAGGGTATAGAGGAGGCGGCTGATAAAAAAAAAGAGTGCACTAGGTGAAGGCGACTAGATATGCCTCCCCAGCACCGCATTAAGTATATAGTAGAAGACGACTTCAAAGGGGCCCTGTGTATTGCGTTTTGTAGAGATGACCCTTTGAGTATCATACTTCGATATAAGATATATAATGCCTCCGAAAAAATGTCTTTTTAGCAACTCATTTGTGTACAGTAGTGAAAAAGTGTTATTTGTACAGCGGAACGGAATTCGGCATTCTTCTGACAATTGTCACTTCGGACTTCAATAAAACATGTTGTTGGGCTAGTTTGTACATACTTAATGGGAGGGTTAGCGCAAAGAAGACGAGGATAGTGGCGTACGAGACAGGCGACTTTGGAATTTTTCAATATATTTTTTCGTTTCTTTCGAGCACCAAAAAATCAGTCTCACACAATCGCAGAGCTGTACATATACTCGCAGATTGGCCAAAGCTCTCCCAGGATTTTCGTTTCGTGCGAGTTCTAAACACCACACAGTGTTTCCAGCACGGCACTTAATATACATACTGGTGCAAAGCAAACAAACACAACGCCAAAACGCTCCAGTCACTTTCACGGCGTGGATCGGCGCCAAATATTGCATTTCCTTTCAGTGTAGCCACCTCCCTTGACCTCTCCCTCGTTGTTGCTCAGGGAAAACGACGAGCCCTTAACAGAAGCCGTCTTCGCCGCCACTGCTGCCATCGCGGCTTCAATCAAGAGTTTGGGAAGTTGCGCGTTAACGGAAAAGCGCGCATGCAGCCGCGGTTTCCATTTTGGGCAGTTTCGCGCCAGGAGCGCACAGCAGTACGTAGTATGCACACCGCGTGCAGGCCTCGTCTTCTTTCCCCCTCCGCGCCCAGCAGTGCCGGCCCCATTCCTCGATCCTTTACGGCTTTCCTCGTCGCGCGCGTACATAGCAAATTACGCCGGACATGTCTCCGCGCCACCGAAGCCGTGGGCCGCGCGCTTCCGCACTGGCGTCACGCCACTTCGCGGCGGCTTCCGCGCAACTCGTACGCGACGTGCACGTACGACAGCGACGTCTCCCGTACTGCGCGCTGCCTTGTTCGTGCCAACTGAGTGCCAACGTTACAAATCGCTCGAAACTTCGACTCCCTCCTTAACCGCTGCTTGGTTTTCTCGTTTTTGTATTTCAATTTAGCAGTCATTCCTTACGTGAGAAAGTACGGAGCGACGCCTATTCAACGTAGCAATCGCTGACGATAATCGCGCACGGTAATCGAACCCGGTCGCGTCGCGTCGTCGGAGATCAATCCGCAGATCTCTTGCTGTGCTCTGACGATGAACGTTGATGACGATGATAATAATGATGGGGTTGCTCTTGCAGGTATGGTGATGACGACGACGATATGGTGGTGATTATGATGATGATAACGATCATTATTGTTACGTGGTGGTAGAAACAGATGACGCAAACCATGGTTGATGACGAAGCGATCTATTTACAGGACGACATGACCTATTTAAATTATTTACAAGACAGCCGTTACAGAGCGTCCAGCCAGGATGCGTTCCACGCGCTTCTTCATCGTCGGTCGTGGGGCCCGCAGCGGCATCTCGTGACGTAGCCCCCGCGTCATCGCTTCATAGCCATCGCTTCATCATCCACCGCGGTTCGCGGGTTTCCTAGTCAGCACGGCCAAGCGACGCATGGCGCCATCTAGGGGCATGTTTGAAGCTATGTCCACGTGCATGTGACCCTCAATTTAACCGCTCTGAGCAGCTTGGTTTCGTAGTGTAATAGTTCCGCTCCTGCGAAGCAAACATTCTAACCCAGGTTCGAAATCCGTTACCGTTTTTTTTTTTTTTTTCCAAAGAAGGTTTGTCATACTTGAATATTAACATTTGTTATCACGCATACAATCTATTTATGACATCTGTATAGCATTATAACTTGGATTTCGGGTATTTTCGCTGCCTTTTGGTCAGTTTCAGCTACTGCTTCTTGTACGTTTTTGTGGATTTGCCCCTTATAGGTCGGTTTCGACTATTTCTGTTGAATACTTTTGACGTGGTTTTTAACCGTTGTAAGTCCGCTTTGGCTGTTATTTGTTTCTGTTCTAGTGTTTTTGCATGCTTTAGGTACAGTTTATGCTGTGATATAACCCCCCTAGCAAGCTCAGATGACGGCTGGCTGTACGTGACTAGGAAATCCCATACACGCCGGGTCATCTGTTCTACCACCACTTAACATTATTATTACGTTGTTGTGTATGACGATGAAGATGATGAGGATGAGGCCCTTAGTGAGTACCTGCCCACAAGAGGGATTGGCCAGGGCTAATACGTCTAGTGTACTTAGGTTGGAGCTGATAAAATTTAACTCAGAAAATGAAACAGTAGAGGAAAATAAAAGAAAGATGTGGCGTAATTAGAAAAAAAAAACAAGGGCCCAATAATTGCGGTGCGATGACATAGCGATGCGCTCCACATTGTGCGCCCCCAGGAATAAAACACAAAGAAAATGACCGAGCGGACTTGCGCATAGCTATAGTATAATATACATAAAAAAACAAGGAGTGCCTCTAATCTCACAAGAAGAGCTAAAGTGGCCTCGGAAATTTTTTTTTCCCCTTCTGTGTATTCACTGTTTGCTCATCCGCAGCTGTTTTTTTTTTTTTTTTTTCGCGCTCCTAAAAGTTGCCAACAGAGAAAGTGGAGACAAGGGGACGCGTTCCAGCCCAGTTCCTCGCAAATATTCCCGCTCTCCGCCTCGCTCTCCCCAAGACGTGCGGACCCTTTACCCCCGCTGACCGAACCCGCGAATGATGTCGCTTTTGCAACTATACACCTCTGGATTTCCAAAGAGCGCCCGTCTTATCTTCAGCGACGTTTACGTCATGCCGCGATCAGTTTTACTTGCGCAGGGTGAATAGTGGGCTCGTAATGTGCGAGCACTGGCGAGAGAGAGAGAGAGAGAGAGAGAGAGAGAGAGAGAGAGAGGAGAGTGAGCTGAAGAGATGAGCGAGAGGAGCGAGACTGAGAGAGGAGAGAGGGAGAGAGAGGATAGAGAGAGTGAACGAGAGGAGCGAGAGAGAGAGAGAGAGAGAGAGAGAGAGAGAGAGAAGATGCCGGTCGGAGGGGGACGGGCCCGACAGTGCGGAGTGTTCTTTGCGGCGCGTATCGCTGCAGTCAGCTGGGCGTCTCGCAGAGCGGCCGCCTAGCTGTGCCGAGTGCTGACCCGCTTTCGCCGAAACAATGGCGAAAAGGAGAGTTGTTACGGCACCGCGGCCTGCCCGACCAGTGAGCCAAGTCGTGTCGTTGACCCGCTGGTCGTGCTGTGAGCATCAGCGACAACGACGAGGCTACGAAATAACCTCATTTTTTTATTATACAACGAACTTTAGTCGTATTCGCTTTCTTCGCCAGCCTGGCAACCTCTTCCTCACAAGGTTTCGTGCCTGCTTGCTAGTAAAACCCATTCATTCATTCATTCATTCATTCATTCATTCATTCATTCATTCATTCATTCATTCATTCACTTACTTTCATTTCATTTATTACACCCTTAAGGGCCCGGAGGCAGTACATGAAGGGGGGGGGGGGGGGGGATAACAGGGTTTTCAGGAGCACTATTGAGCAAAACAGGCAAAAAACAAGAACGAGAACATGAAAGCCGGAAAATACAAACAAAAACTACCTTTGTATTACAAAAAATTACACAAAAAATGTGCAAAGGTAGCAGTAAAGTCAAGTGAACACAATTCTAAAATACAAAAAGCAGTTGAAGCACCAATAGTACCATAAAGTCACAGCAGTTGAATTTTATTGTTAATATATCGTGTGACTGTCTTTTCAAGCTTATCTCTAAACTGTTTGTTATCGGTACACGTGGCGATGTCGGTCATTCATTCATTCATTCATTCATTCATTCATTCATTCATTCATTCATTCATTCATTCGTTCGTTCGTTCGTTCGTTCGTTCGTTCTTTTTAATGCGAAAGCATTACTACATGCCCCACTGCGCGAAAATCCGGCGTCCGTCGTCGGCGTGACCGAGCGGGGGTTTCGAAAATGACCGATGGCGCTAAGAGCATAAAAGTAGAGGGAATAGGGTGAATTTGTGTCGGCAATTTCGAACCCGAAGCGTACGATACGCGAAGTTCAACACGGCCTCCCCTGCACCGCCGCCGATTCTTGGCTGGTGCTAGAGATACGTACTGAGGCAGGCCCACGGGAGTAATATGGGCATGCTAATTACGAAAGAATCAAACATTGTTTATGCTGATGGCGCATATATACGCTTAGCCAGGGCGAACATGCAGCGTTCCACCGGGGCGGACGTATCACATCGTTACGCGCCGCTATATCCTGTTGATACAAACTGCAAATTCAAAATGCCACCTGGACTTTCCAAGCGTGACAAAGCAACTCTACATCGCATGCATGCATACACACGCAACTTCCTATTTAAGTTGAAATGGGCTACGTCGCCACTCTGCCCAAACTGCAGTGTGCGAGAAAAACTGCAGCACCTGTTTTGGGAAAGTGCTCTGTATATATGTAGTGCGCAAGGAGTGTCCCTCTCAGTGTGTTTGTGACTACCGCTTTCTGTGGACATTCAACTTAACATCGCCAGGCTTGCTTAAAGAAGGTCTCTCTCTCTCTCTCTCTCTCTCTCTCTCTATATATATATATATATATATATATATATATATATATATATATATATATATATATATCTGTCTATCTATCTATCTGTCTGTCTGTCTGTCTGTCTGTCCAGCGCCGAGGCGAAGAAGAAAAAACGACACAAAGAGAAAATAATCAGGACAATGGTAACGAGAGAACACAATCGCACCCCTGGAGGCCTGTGGAGCAATTTGAGCAAGCTAATGAGGAAAGTATCAAAGCACGTTTACGGTAATAGCGTTTATGTAAATCCGAGAAGAAAACGACGCAATAAAAAAAAAAAAAGAAGCGTGACGACGGTAATGAGGGAACACAATCGCACCACTCTACACATTTCTGCTGCCACAAGCTTGAGGTTTGCGTCTATCTAGTATCGGCACCGCTCTCAAATTTATTGGAAGTCGACATGTTACCAATGAATAAATGTTTATGTCCAACGTTAGTGATGCCAATCCTTAAAAGCAAACCAGCCAACGGGACTCGTTATCTTCCCACGCGAAGAGGTAAGGGGTCTTTCATGGCTTGCGTACAAAGTAGGACATAAGTAGTCATAGCAACTACAGCTCTACACGTCACAAACCGAAATGTTTCTTTCCTATGCGAAGCGCATAATTACGGAACTACAATGCAATCAAGTTTGCGGCCATTCAGAGTTACAAATCATTATAAAAACCACAACAATCTTACCCTTGCTCTTCTTGGTGTTGAAAACAGCTAAATTCGTTTCTAATTTCCGTAACGATTCTTTTATACTGTTTGAAGTTATGAAGATCCTGCTTATGTGCTTCAGCAGACACAACTCTCCAACGCCAATTACGTCTTGCCACATCACGCATCGTCTGCATATCCTCCAGAACAATCCCCGAAGTTGCCCGCAACACGTCCTGTCATGTATACGCGGTAATCCAACACGCTAGAACAAGCGGATCCCGCCAACCCGTTCAACGGAAATAATCGGACGCTTCGAGTTCGATCAGTGTACGCCGCACATAAAAAAATAACAATATGCACGCCAAGGAAAGGGACAGGTATACGAAGGTACGAGCACAGCGCAGGCCGCACACCTAACAAACTATAAATAGACGCCTGTTTATTCGTTCGTTGAGGCAATGCCATCAGCCCAGCGACGTCGTGGCTCCGAACGGGTTCGCCGCGGAGCGGTTCCTGACGTGCCGCTCAAATTGAGTCGACGGGAAGAGCGCGCAGGCTTGCCTGCCTACTCCTTTTGGCTGCCTATTTTTGTTGACACGGGCTTGTCCCGCTTTCCTCTCCCGTAGGACGCTTGGCGCGCGCGCGGCGGGGAAATGACCCGTAGCTGCAGGCTTCAAGGAGTTGAGGGGGGCAGGAAGGCGTCCGCTGCAGAAGGGTTAAGTAGGCCACGCGTAGCACGTGTCCGCCACCAGCCCTGCCGGGTGCTGGTACGTGCGGCACCGCTAAGTGCGCGGACCCTTGCACTGGGAAGCGTGCACTACTACTAGGCGCTTGCGAGTGCGCGAAGAGTACGTACGTTTCTGGTCGGAACGACGTGCACTGCGCAGGGTTATGATAAGGGCACCGACTTTGCTGTGCTGTAAGGGACGATCAGCGGAAGCCCCGCGGCGTTTGCCCTGTTTGCTTCGACGATTCACTGCGGCTGCCTGGCAGTTTCGCTTGTGAAGGCCGTTTTCGAACACTAATCAAAATGGCGGCGTTTTTGGCGCCTATGGCCGTACGGGGGACTTCCACGCTGAGCTCGGCAAAAGGTGTGGAGTTCGCATGCGGGTGCGATATTACTCGGCAGTCAAGTGAGAAAATGATCGCTGTTGATTGATTGATTGATTTGATTGATTGATTGATTGATTGATTGATTGATTGATTGATTGATTGATTGATTGTGGGTTTAACGCGCCCACGATTCACAGGCGATGAGGCGCGCCCTATTGGAGGGCTCCGGATTAATTTTGACCACCTGGGGATATTTACCATGCGCCGAAATCTCGAACACACGGGCGTTTTTGCTTTTCGCCTCCATCAGAAAAGCGGCCGCCGTGGCCGGGAATCAACCCCGGCGTCCGAAAGTGATCGCCCTTATTTGGCAGTAATGAATTAAACTCGCAGATACGGAGATTCCGAGTCGCCAGCGTGCGCTTTCTAGATACGGGCTTCCAGTACCAATGTAAGTTGAGTGCTTTCCAAGAGACGACGTCTGTTCGGCTTTCGTTGCTCTGAGACAACCTTGCACGGAGCAGAAGCAACCTGGCGCATCGTCTGTGAGGCCGAGCATGGCGACGATGAAAAGGAATGGTGAAAAAACCGAACCTTGCGGTGCACCTGGCGATCTCAAAACCCATAAGCAGCACAAGGGCGCGGGTAGCATTCACTCACAGTGTGATGTTCACTGCCGTTGCCGAAGCTCTTCTCTTTCAAGATCTGTTGTCCAGCCCCGCCTGGTCTGTTTCCTTCATTTCAAAGTTCGTAAATCCTCTCTCTCTCCCTGCA
The DNA here is from genome assembly GCA_013339765.2 of Haemaphysalis longicornis. NCBI lineage: Eukaryota > Metazoa > Arthropoda > Arachnida > Ixodida > Ixodidae > Haemaphysalis > Haemaphysalis longicornis. Next base: position 967,064 of record JABSTR010000962.1, read on the forward strand.
TGAGTGTGCCTGCACGTGTGTGTTCTTTGTAAAATTCCGCCCGCACCAAGTCCACATCTCTCAGCATTTCGCGCGCACTGACTGAAATTCAACCCAGGCAAATTTTAATATTGCTTTGAAGTATGCTTCGGCGGACTTCAACCTGCGGAACTACACCACAATTTCTCATCCACCCAGTCGGAGTGGCCGTGTCGCGGTTATAAGCAACATATATCGGACTTCAGGCCCCCGCCGTCCAGAAGAGTTTTTGAAGACATTTTTTATACCTTTATACCTGAAGACAGTTTCATCATCATCAGCAGCATCATCATCAGCAGCACCATCATCGCCGTCGTCGTCGTTGTCAGCCTACTCAGGTCCACTGCTGGACGAAGGCCTCTCCCATTGCCCTGCAACCGCTCCTGACCCGCGCTGCTCAAGTCCATGCTTTGCCCCAAAATTACCTTATTGCATCCATCCGTCGTGTTGTTGGCCTTCCCCTTCTTCTAGACCCATCCCTCGGTATCCACTTTCTAACCCTGGTGGTTCACCGGTTTTCGGTTCCTCTCACTACATAGCGAGCAGTTTATTCGCAATTAAAATGGAAGAGCGCATGGCCAAGCTGGATGGCTCGCACCGGGCTCCAAATCAATCCCAGGTATAGTTCGTCTGCGTGTGAGTTTTTCTTGTAAGGTAGTAAATGCGCGGGGATAAATATCCTACGGGCAGAAAGTCGTGCAGCGGCTTCGTACACGAAGAAGGAGCACGATCTTAAAGCCAACAGAGATGTCCAATGTTTGCGCCCCTTTTGCGCCCCCCTCTCCTCCTCTTGATAGTTTTATTTAACTGCGAAGCTGTTGTTGCTGACCGTAATGTAAACGGCGTCATCAAAATACTGGATAATAGTTACTCCCGCCGTTTACCGTGCATTTGTGCATGCTTTTTACGAGGAGCGCCCGGCGTCGTCCAGGCTTGCATGCGGCGCTCGCAAAAAATACGAAAAAAAAAAAAAATTGGCCGCGTATCTGCTCCTTTCGTTGCAAATGACGTCAAAAGACGATAGTCTTTATCAGCTTTTGCGAAGTAAATGCCTCCCTTCGCTTTACCGCCTCACCTCTCATGTTGTTCCTCTTGCGTCGCGCTCCTCCCAAGGTAAAGACGCCAAATGTTTGCTTAAATCATTTTAAATTTATCGCGTTCCACTGCTCCAAACCGGGTGTCTCGATGCGAACGCTGCCGTACGGCGAAGACGCGCGGTAATCGAGGCACCCTACTTCAACGTTTATAGAACCGCGTTTCCTTACTCCACGTGCGTTGCAAGCAGAACGTGAAAACTATCTAGTGGAACCTTGCGTAACTGTTGCCGGTTGATTTCTTAAAATGGCGCCAGAAGCTATAGTGGCGCTGGCGACAGCAGGCGACGGCGGGGTGAATTCTTTTTCTGCAGTTGATGAAGTATTTAATTTCGCAAAAGTCAGCATGTTTGAATTTTTACAAAGGAACACTGCAAATATCACTTCTGTATTGATTTGTTGTCTCATATTTGCGTAATATCTTGTTCTTCTTCGACAATGTTGACAAATATGAACATTACACCGGACCAAGACGGGTAGATTTAGCTGTGACTATATAAGACTATTGCGCAGGCATTGTTTTGCTTTGGCCGGGTGGCTGAATCGAGTCACAGACAGACAGACGGACAGACATACAGACAGAACAAAATTTCTGGGTTTAAGTAGCCCAAGAAACACTATCGTCTTTAAAAAACAGTTCATGCGCGTCCGCGCTTCAAGGGGGGAGCGCAAGACAGCTCGCGCTACAGACGCCAAGTTCGCGAAGCCGGTTTCCTCTGGTTCTAGCGCTTGCTGACGCGTTCCACTTTGGGAGAAATGTGACAGCCTGCGGGAAAAAAAATACGGGCATGCCAGTCATGCATGAGGAATGCGACGCTATAGATGGATATGACGATGGCTACAGTACTACCACAGGGAAAAGCGACGACAGAACATGTAAATCAACAATTTATAATGCAGTGTGTGGTGGTGTTTCCTTCAACGCTTACATAGTAAGAAATCCCCCGGCTTCGCTACAGTTCAAGCTTCGCGCGACTTATCCCAAGATTTTATAATTATCTCTCCACAAGAGAAGTCGCGCGTATCCTCAGGCCAAAGAACAATTCCGTCCGATTGAACGCAAAGTGTGCCCATACCTAACGAAGCCGTAGCAACCGGCTTTCCTCCCCACAAAAGAGGAATTCCTGTGCGGCAGCTCTTGTATGCGCGGCTTCAATGAGCAACCAGGCCGTCTGAAGCCACGCACCCGAGCGCACGCGTGAATATTTTCTTTTTGTATTTACTCAAGGCGCGCATTTCAGCCGAAGCTGCTGCGTTCGGCAAACGCTCGTTTCTGTTTACTTTCTGTCCACTCGACGAGGGCACTTTCCTTTCCTTGTTCGCCTTTCGTTTTCCGAGAAGCGGTTTTTTCTTCCCTCACTACTCGGTTCCTCTCAGGCGCGAATTTACAAAAGAAAGAGGAAAAAAAAAACAATTAAAGTTCAAGTAAGCAAAACTTTGGGCCGCGCTATCTAGTAACCGCATTGCGTGAGAAAAGAGTCGCACTACGATGCATACGCAAACACGATGCTCGCGAAAATATGGCGAAAGAGGAAAGACGAACTTCATTTCGTTCGCACAATAGTTTTGCGCCCCATGCCATCTCTGTCGCAGTCTTTCGCGCTTCTCTCAACCTTTCGCCGCCGTGTTTGTACGATTTCCGTTGCGGAAGAGTTTCGCCCCGATGCGTCCAACTCAAATAAAAAGCCGCTTGAAATCCGCTGTCGATTTCCGTCAAGTGAGGCCCGAATTTCGTTGAAATTCGAATAAATTTCGAATTGGCATTGGTCGAGTTGATTGATTGAGTGAGTGAGTGAGTGAGTGAGTGAGTGAGTGAGTGAGTGAGTGAGTGAGTGAGTGAGTGAGTGAGTGAGTGAGTGAGTGAGTGAGTGAGTGAGTGAGTGAGCTGAGTGAGTGAGTGAGTGAGTGAGTGAGTGAGTGGGTGAACGCTTATTACCATTTATGTTTCATACAGTTTACCAACACTGGTTGGACCCATTGCCGAAGGCTAGTGCAGGGTCCACTGAGAAAAGTAATGGACAGGCACGGTAATTATCGGTTACAGGTAATGATGAGCATAACACGCACTTTTAAAGAGTAGAGAAGTCTTTTTCTCTCTCCTTAAAGGGGTTATTCAGACAAAACAAAAGTTTGGTTCATTCGAAAGATTGGCTCGTTAGGATCATACTGACACCACTTTTAACGTAAACTTCGCTCAAATAAGCTACATAATTAGGAAAAAATGGAATGAGCATGCGACCACTAGCTGATTTCCCGCAACAGAACCTATGATGTCATATGCCCAGCTGTGCGATTCGCTGAGGCCGTCAAAAGCATACGCAAATTAGGCAGGGCTTATAAGCTTGCCGAAGGAGCTATTCGCGCTTGCACTTAGGGCACATTCTTTTTATAGCAGTAAGAATGGTAGGGTAAACAGTGGAAGTTACGAAAGTACGCGTAAACATAGAGGTACCGATGCGTACTGGTGTTGGTACTGCGCGCACTATGCTTGTTTTAGCTGCACAACACTGCGGCTCTTTTGGGTTGTCTCAGACGACACTGGCCGACTAGCTTCAGCGACGGGGTCTTACGGGGACCATATCAAGCGAGCACCATGTTTCACGAAAAGATTATTTTCTCCCTGAACAAAAACAAGCCACGGAAAAATACGGTCAAAACAAAGACAGGTAGAGCCTCAAGGTAGATTTCTGGTTACGTGCACTGACGGACTTGGTTCGAACTCTAGCGGTTCAACTTTCTCTAGCGGTTCAATTCTTTTGTGAAATTTTTCCGAAACTCAGTTCTTCGCATTGTTTTTTTTATAAATAGTGATTTGGGATGTTTCAGGCCGTTTTAGGTTGGGGGTGAAACCTTTGACCTCGCGAAGACGCACGTCACGTGGTACGCTGTGCAGCGAAGCGTTTGGAAATACGCATCCCGGTATATCGCAGGCAGGGCAATTGTAGGGGTGGGTATGTTGAAGGAGATATGTGGTGGAGGACAGCGGTATTGTAAAAGATATTGGTTCGAAGTCGTTGCAACATGCGTGCATCTGGACGGCTCAGTGACGGGTGGTTGTCAGGAATTTTTATTTTATTGTCTTGTGCTATATTGTGCGTATGCATAAGGTATTCGTGCAAAAGAAGTCCGCCAGAGGGGCGGTTCTCCTGACACTTCCAAATATGAACTGGAAGCGCAAGGATGTGTTGTTCTCTTTTTACAACAAATCTGTAAAAAAGAAAGAGATTCTTCTCTGATTTCGTTTTGAACCCGTTCGGCGTTACAGTAAGGAAAGGCACCAATCCGAAACTTCGCGCGCAACTACGCTCAAACAGCTTCGCTGACCGTATCCACTTCTGTAAGACGGGATGGCTGCTCACTTCTTTTTCGCACTGATTCATTTACTCAGCTTGGCGCATGCGTCGACAGATCCACGTGCCTGGGCCATATTATTTTCCTCTCCCCGGCCCTGCGTGTTTACCAATCAGTTCTCGAAGAAATGGATCTTTCAAGGGTAAATACACGAGCGAGCTGGCCTGTCCGCCCTGATCGAATAGCACTGCGCTTGATGTGAAGGTCGAGTGCAAAGTCGTCTAGGTTTCTCGTGGACGTCGCATTGCTGCTACGAACAGTACCACACCAGGAGAACCCCCCTCTCTCCTCTCTCTCTCTCTCTCTCTCTCTCTCTCTCTCTCTCTCTCTCTCTCTCTCTCTCTCTCTCTCTCTCTCTCTCTCTCTCTCTCTCTCTCTACCAATAAAAATTGTATTACAAAATTAACGACAAATACACCTTGATTGCCATTCGACAATACATCTTCTTCATGAGCGTATTGACCGCGACGCAGTCCCAGCTATGAATGAATACTGTGTTACAAAATTAATGAAAAATACACTTTTAATTGCAATTTGTCGATACATTTTATTCACGAGCGTATTTACCGCCCAGCGAGTGCAAAACTAAAACACATTTTTTTTCTGATTTGCGATGCAGCGTTCTTATGAAGTAATTATCTTAATGGGATTTGGAAGGGCAGATGTTTTATCCCAGCAGTCAAATATGGGGCTGTATGTTCCACGGCGTCTTTGTGATGCGGCTAGGATCGATGGCTTAGAAGCGGTGGCGTCGTGTTATTTGTATTGAAACTGCGACTGATTGCTACTCGTGATACCTACTGATAAAGCTTCCCACATTTATGTAGTCGTTTGAGTAGCCCGACGTTACATAATTTGCTTGGAGATCCGATAAAACACGAATCGAAGCCGCGTTTTGTAAACATGCTTTTTTCGTAGAAACCCATGTGTGGACTTAAGGCGGGGATTTCAAATTGTTCATACCTCCGACGGTTTGCCCATCAAGAGAAGCAAATGTAACTCCACGTAACGATAAAGTCGTTTTAGCGGGCAATTGCACTACGATTATTTCCTATTATACGTTAGGTTTTTAGGTATACCTATTCATTCACGAGAAAGTCGGTTTTGCCGCGAAGCATAGTCTGCCACGGACTCTGACAGGGAAGAAATCACGAGGGGATAGCCATGCACAGATACGCTGAAAAAATAAAAATACTGGGCCATCTCCACTAACGCGAAACCTGGGGAGGGGCGAAGCATGCGGTGTATAAGCGTATTCTTGGCGCCGTTCTTGCCAACAGAAATGAAATGGGGTGCGAAGGGCAGAGGGGGGAGGGGGGAGGGTAATAGAGCTTTGCTGTAAAAGTCATGTGTATTTGAAGCACGAAGCGTTCCAGCGCGAGGCGTAAACGAGTGCCCCGGGGGTTTTTTAGTACCGTGACTACATGAAACAACGGCGACGATGACGACATGAGACGCCGACAGCCCGAGCACCTAAGGGTCCTTGTCCCTAAAAAATGGTTAGGTTATGTTTTAGTTTTGGCTAAGCAGGTTAAGGTTAGGTTAGACTAGGTTGGGCTAGGTCAAGTTGATTTGAGTTGGTGGGGTGAAGTTAGGTTATGTTAGGTACCGCTGGAACGGTTTTTTCGGGTACCTGGTGCTGCAGAATAAAAATTTTAGAACATTTGAACAGGTTAGGTTAGTTTAAGGGTAAGATGAGGGTTAGGGTTAAGGTTTGGGTTAAGAGGCTATTTTTCGGCTACGCGATCCAGCAGAACGACCTTGAGACAGACACTCCCCACTGCATCACAGTTTCGAAGAATGCCAGTGTTTCTTATTTCGCACTCGTATGTATACAATATGTTGTACTGGCGTTGTACAAACGCCACAAGAGATGAACAGACGGAATCGGGGGACGTGACGAAACAGCGCTAAAAGACGTAGACTTGGAAGTCACAAACTACAGCGCTGCGTTTGTGTCTCCTGAGTCTACGTCCTGTTCCTAACACTGTATCCTAGCTTTTCACGAATCTACCAACCAGCCTACTTGCTCCATATTCCGAAAGAAATCGTGCGTGCTGTTGAAACAGGGTTCTTTTATTTTTACTGTAGTAGTTGATGTGATATTTTTTGAGATATCCCTGCTCATAGGCAATCCTGACTCAATTTCTCCGCTCGGCACGACTGGGAAGACAGGGAAGTGTTCGGCCTCCTCTGACTTCGTTGAATGCTCCGTTCTACGATATCTGTCGAGCCGCTGCTCCGGCACGCATACCTGTAGGCGCCTGGCACAATTTGATCGACGCGGGCGCCCGAACTCCGCAGAAAAGCATGGCTGAAAGCCACGACTCCGCGCCAAGCCTTCCCCCCTCCGCCCTTCCCATCGCCGATATCCTCTGCACAGGCCTCGCGCTCAATAAAACCCGCCTTACGTTCCCCCACGCAAGATGGCGCCACAGCACCGCCGCGAGATCGCGACTCTCCGCACACGTTAACGCAGCGCTGCGTCGGCCAGCGCTGGCAGCGCTAGAGTCGGCGCTAACCGCACTCCGACAGTGTCAAGCGGCCAGAGCAGCAGTCCCGGAAGGAATACGCGCCTATCGAGACCGGCCCGTCACCACCTAGCGCGCTGGAAAGTGTCCTTCCGCGATGCGTCAGATAGCACTCGTTTCGGTCGGCAGCCCCCAAGGGCCTGCACTTTACCCTCCGCTGTTCCGCTCGTAACAGCTAGCGGCAAACGCGCGCTTCGCGCGTCGTGCGGCGATAACGACGCGCGGATCGGTGGCGTCGGTGCACTGCTCGGCGCTGTGCTTCCCGCATCTGCAGTGAGCCGGTGGCGTCGCGGCGACGATGGCAGCAGCAAAGGAAGCCGAAGCGTTTCAGGATGCCAAGGATGACACCGAGACGGAGGTAGGAACCGTGCACTCTGAGATAACGTGCCGTGTAAGACAAAAGGTGGTTTCCTTATCATTGAACGTCACTAAAGACACTGCGTTCCTTGTTTCCGTTCTTCTTTATTTCATTTTTAGAAAGTCATCGAGATAGTGTATGTGGACATACATTTAACTGCATGCAGCACGTTGGTTTACACTTTTATGAGACCTGGTTAGCACAACTCACGACGTCCAGCCGCGGTGATTCTGAAGCGAAAGTCTGCGTTCTCTTAATACGTGGTGTAAAAGTGCTACGCGAGCATCTCCAGAGTAAATTAATGAAAGAAAAAAAGATTCCGTCAAAAACTATACGTACAAAACTCGTGGTGTATCCTCGAAACGTACTTTTTATTCGTTCGCCAAACAGGCGAACTCTGTGGCTGGCGTGACCGTCCGCTAGATTTGGGGACCTCGTCACTGCCGGTCGTGGTTCATTTGTTTTCAAAGCGGGGAGCTTCGCACGCGGCTTCTTCGCGGAGCTTTACGGTATGCGGAGACGATCCGAATGAATCGTCAAAACGGAAGCAAAAGCGCTTGGGCACGCGTTGATCGAGCGGCCTTGACTCGCTTGCTAGCGACTGACGGTGCTCCCTCGCCGTCGGTGACAGGTAGGCTCGGAACTCGTTACATTTTTTCCATCCCGTACCATGAACGGAATGAAGTGAGCTCAGCAAACGTAATGTTACATAATAGAGAAAGAAAAGAAACAATTCAACGCGTGCAAAAAAAAAAAAAACTGCTGTGGCCTACCTTGTTCTTAATTAAACAAGGAGTTTTTAATTTTTTACTTCGTCTCCAATAAACATTTTTAACCACCATCGCTATTATTATCACGTGTTTGCTATTGCATATTGTTTTTTTACGTCAGGTCATTTCCTGAAGCGTCGGAAATATTTTTCATCTGGGAGAGCGAAAAAAATAGCACCGTAGTTATTATTATTATTATTATTATTATTATTATTATTATTATTATTATTATTGTTGTTGTTGTTGTTGTTGTTTTTGTTGTTGTGTTATCTGCTTTTCTTGAGGACTCATGCATGCGCAGCATTGCAGATGACTAGACTGAATAAATAAGCCCAATCACCAACATAAAACCAAATAAAATCCAATCAATTTTTTATCCAACATCACAGATGTTGGAGAGCACTCAAAAATCCAGGTAGTGTCTTGGACTCATTTAATTCTGCTGTAAAGCACACGGGCTGTAGGGAACGTTATAAGTAAGAAAAGAAACATTTCCAACTATGTAACACTGCTCCGCTCCATAACAACTTTAGCTGCTGAATCCCCCCCCCCCCCCTTTTTTTTGTTCATCCGCCTTTTTTTATGTGCCGTGCCGTGTTCAGCAAATTGATTTTTCCGCAGTTACTTCGCGTTTATTTTGTGCACAGCGCTGGTTATTCATAGCGCGCCCAGGGCCTCGACCAGCTTCGGCCCTAATTGGGAGCGGGCAAGGCGCTTGCGATGCGTAAGAAATGCGTGGCGTGCACATTGGGATCCGCCCTTACTTGCTGCCTCGGCACTAGCTATAAACTAGTAGCTTATTACGCCCGTATCACCCTCGCGCAGGCCGTAAACAAAACGTAATAACTCCCTTCGAAGGGTGAACGGCTGTTGCCTTGGCGACGTCTTTGTGATTGCGTTCTTTACTACCCACATGTCGACATCGACAGCAAAAAAAAAAAAAAGGTAAACGACGAAAAAGTGATCCGCCATACGACCGCGATTTTCGAAGCCGCCCTAGATATTCCATGACCGCCGCGACGTTTCGACCTTGTCGTCATTTCTACAAGAAAAGAAAAGGAGAGATGGAATATTAAGAAATGTGCACATCCTGTGCAAATGGCTATGAAGTTCAAATGTAAATATGACGGGAGAGGGAGGGTTTTTCTTTCTTGCTGGGAAACTGGGGGAAGCGGTGGCAAGAGGAGAAAGGGTAATGAGGTGTGGAGGTATCAGTGTATGCGTGTGCCGCTGAAATGTATTTTCGTACATAAAAAGCGACGTCGCAAGTTAGTATGACTATGTCAGTCGTCACCGAGTAATGCGCACTCGCATATTTTTCGACTCTTCTGGTACTGGTACCAGTACCGCCGTGCGTGAGGCTAGCAAGCAATAGAGAGGTATAGCAGAGCGGAAAACCGGTCCCGGTACGGTACCCGGTAGGCGAACCGGCGCTACTCCACGTGCGCAGACGCGGAAAAACGCGCATGCGCGCATGCGCACGTGTACCAGGTACCGTACCGGTACCGGTTCTCCGCTATGCTATAACTCTCTGTTGTGAGAGAAGCGACACCCAAGGGAGGCTCCGCAGCCACCAGTCGACCACTTCTCGTGATCGGCGCCTTTCCTTTTTCCGCCGCAGAAGACTTTTGATTTGTGGTCAACGGCTGTGCCATCGCATCCGGCAACGAATAATATTCGCTTTGTCGAGTCAACGCCAGTCGACTGAGTGACTGCTCAAGAGACCGCGTGCGCTACTCCCCACTTTCTGAACCGTTATTCTCCTAGTTTCATATTTCGTCCCTTCACCTTCCTTCCCAGTGAAGGAAGGCTTAACGGGCTGAACCCTCCTGCCTGTGCCTTTATTAGCTGATGCTTCGGGGACGCTTCTTTTTCTTCAATTTTATTTAATGCTGCTTTCTGATGCAGCGCTCATTACTTTTTGTTTCAATGCTTTATATGTACGGCACAGGATTTTAAACGTACATGGCTACAAATGTTTTCATTACACTTAAATCTTGTTAAATAACTGTTCTTATCGGACCAATAACAGGAATTTTCTCATCAGACAAGAATCACCGCCGTCGTACAAAACATTCGCACCTGAGCACGCGGTATTGTATCTCACATTAAATGCTGCATTGACGAGCAGGATTTGCCGCATACCGTACCGCCAGCCGACCGTTTTCTACTACAATTTTCATTTGAAGTTACCCGGGGCGAGGCCAACCGAGTGAAACTCTAAAGGCGAAACCGCAAATCTGGCTTCTTGGTACGGCGTGCTCCCCGACATTGGGATACCTAATTATCTGTAGAATAATTCATTAATTGCGATGGCGTGAGGCCTAGCTTCCATAGTGAGCCACACTTAACGAGACATTGAGACGCACCAGTGGACAAAACAGGCGTCGCCGTGAAATTAATTCGCGGATCGTGTGATGAAAGAAAATAGGCGGGCTTTACGAACAATTTGAGCAGCGGGGCTGTTTAATCCTTTCGTGTCACCGTGGAGCGCTACCAAAAACTCCACCCAGCCGAGCGCACGTGACCGTGCGCCTCGTGAGGAGCACCCGGCGTCGTCCAGGCTTGCGCGTGGGCTTGCGCCATGTGAGGAGCTCGCAAAAAATACCAAGAACAAATATCGAGCGCACATGAGCGTGTGCCCCGTGAGGAGCGCCCGGCGTCGGCCAGCTCGACATTCGGGAACACTCTGCCCTGCGTTCGTGGCGTGATCTCTCGCGTGCTCTTCTCCTCGCCAGTTCACGTGCGTTCGCGCCTCAATTGGGGAGCACAGACGCCGAGTTCTCGCTACAGACACCGAGTTCGCGACGCTGGTTGCCTCGGGTTCTATAGCGCATGCTAACGTGGTCCAGTTTGAAAGACATTTGAAAGTCTGCGGACTTTTTAAAACGACCCGGGCCTGCCAGTCACGGAGAACTTTCAGCGGCAAGTTCGGAAATAAATGTGGGGTGCGACAGCCGGGTCTCTGATGAAGGGCGAGGGGCCGCCAGCTCTGCTGCTTCTTCAGCCTTGCACAACTAGTGCAAGCTGAAGCGCCATTTTTTTGGTTGTGAAACGTTCGTTCGTCCTTCGAGAAACAGCCTGTTCCGTCACACTTGGAGCACTGCAAAAGAGCTAGCAGCCTTTGCAGACGGTGAACTTGTTGACTTTAGATAACTTAAAACTACTTGCAGCGGCGAAAACCGGGATCGCCGTTCATGCAACTCTCACCGCTCTAATGGCGTCAATGATAACTGGTAAAAGGGGTAGGTTACACCGGATGCTGCTGTCAAGCGTACAGCGTAAAATCATTTACAGCCTTAAGGGGAATTTTTCACTCTCCATAACAAACACCTTAGCAAGAACAGAAGGAAACACCCTTTTAAAGGGCGTATAGTATAACTGACACCCTCACATCCTAGCAACAGCGCAAGAAAACTCTTTTACGGGTGTTTTGTCGTTTATACACCCTGTAAAAGGGTGTATAACCGACAAAACATCCTTTAAAAGGGGGTTTTTTTGCCGGGTTGTGAGGGTGTCAGTTTCGACAAACTCCCTTGAAGGGTGTAAATCAGTTTACAGTATAGGCACACTTGGGTGTTTGGGACGGGCATTTTAATACGCGTTCACGTTTGCATAAACTAGACCTTATGGTGGCTTGTGATCATGTGAGCAGTTGTTGATGTTGATGGCCGTCGGTGTTGGTGTAAAGTGGTTTTCGTGTACACTGGAGATTATTATTATGCCAAGTGCTTTCGTCGACTGCAGATTGAATTTTTGCAGGCTGCCAATTTGTGTGCATTAGATACGTATATTAACGTATATTAGCAGATTAGCTATCAGATTGTCTAGCGGGTTAGATTAACTAACAGCAAACGACGCAGCGCCGGAGAGACGCCAGTCGCTGGCTTTCCGCTATAAAGAGACCAGGCGCGAAAGGGAGACCTTGTCCTTCGCGGTTGACTCCACAGATTGCGTGCGAGCCCCCAGCGGACGGATCGTTATTTGGGCGGACAGGAATAGGGGCTCCGCTGACGATCTCCGCCCCGACGAAGAGAGAGACGAAAAAAAAAAGAAAAACGGTTCACGGTTAATTTTCCTCTCGGACGAACTGGAAGGAGGATGCAGTATGATTGCAGGTTATCGTTCATACACGCACAAACGTACGCACGCGTTACTCCATCCGTTAACGCGAGTGAGGACCGAATGATTGGCTTTCTTAACCAAGAAATGCAATTGAATCCCTCGTGGATCTTCTACGGGCCTCGTGGCTTTTTAACAGGCCACCGACGGGGTGTCACGTCCCACTGGCTGTCTTCCCCTTTCCCTCCGCTTACAAATTCTAAACCTCCCCTATAGTCTACATTCTTCTTCTCACTCCTTTATCCCTCCTCTCTACTTCCACTTCATTTTCAACATTCTCTTTTTTCCGTCGTACGCAAGTTCCTCTCCAACAAATTCTCTAGAGCGGTTCGTAGCCGGTAGTTACATGCGCTACGTTTCAGAAAATTCCCTTCGCATTTCTTGATTTGAACTTGGCGCCAAATTCGTGGTGGTGATGATGATGACGGTGATAATGGCGACGATGACGGTGATGATGACGATTACGACGTGTCAATATCCGTACGTCTTTGATGAACGCCTACCATGTGTGTCGCGAAGCGGTAGTAGCAGCATACCCTAGCCAGCAACGATTGAGACATCTATTCGATCGCTTCTCCGCCCCTGACTCTAATAATATTTCTTTGTTTTCGCTGCACACGACATCTTCGTGCGCTCCGAATGCATAAATGGTGCCACAAATCATTTGCTTCCGTTACGACCCCGTACATTTTATAAAAAAGACCCCAGTGCAAACAACGTTATGTATTGTTTTTTTTTTTTTTGTGAGTAAAAAATGGTGGAGTGGTGAAACAAGTACCTCTGCCGTTTCTGTTTTCAGTTCATAAGAAAGGCATGCGTCACGCGGCGTCGCTTTGTGCTCGGCTTATTGAAATGTAAAGAAAAGATAATGATCCGTTACCAGCATCGCAATTATTCATGACGCACAATTCAGGCATATCGCAGAAAACGAAATAAGAAAGGAAAGAAACAGGAAATGAAGTTGTACAGTAATGAGCTAAAAACTTGAAAAAAAAAAGAGAAATAATGCAGAGCTCTTCCACTACCCATAGATGGAAAACCAGCGAAGCTGTATTAGTGGGTAACTTCCTTGAGTTATGCGTGGTGACTTACTGCATTGATTTAACGAAAACACATCCACACAAGTTCCTCATACTTAATTTTGAATTAGTTCGCGTATAATTTTTGTTTCGGGATGGTTTCGATTAAGCAAGAGTAATTACAGCCGTTTTCAGCTACCGCTTACTGCAGCGACCGTGTATTGACAGCACACGTCTAACGCTTATAACTTCACTGCAAGCTAACTACCCCGTTAAAACGAACTCCGAGGAACCGCGAAAATTTGGTCGTACAGTAAAAGTTCGTTAACTCAAGCTCGAAGGGGACCATAAAATTGTCCGAATTAAGCGGAGTCCGAATTAGCGAGCGGGCGTTAGATTGAATGGACATCGCGCCACCCTGTGCGCGCAGAGCACAAAGAATTAGGCGCTACTACACGTTTGTGGCAGGTGATTTCGTAAATAATGTCCGTAATGTTGACATAACGTTCAAGACAACAACGTAGAGCGCGGGCTACGCTGTTGTTTTTCAGCTTCGTTGTTTTGCATCTCCAGTAAGTTTGGTTTGGTTTGGATTTGCAATAATCACTCTGGGCCACTTTCTTCGGTGAGGAGCGGTGGAAACCACGGATCCCAGTTCGAATTAACCGTTCTGAATACCGACGGGTTCGAATTATCGGGAGTTTTCCCCCATTGAAATATACAGGGCTGTTCCGGGACCACGACGTCAGCTCGAATTAACTGTAAGTTCGAATTAACTGAGTTCGAATCACCGAGCTTTTACTGTACTGTCAGAAACTTGTGGGTAATTCGCCAGTTGTGCCTGGTGCATAACCAGTTCCCACGGTGAGGTACCAACTAGCTCGCATCGACACATTAAATCACCACGAGGTTTCTAGCTTTACTGGACAAGGCCAGCTGCCCCTGCGCTTTTCCCATCACCGTCTGCATCGTTTGACGGGGGTAACACCCGGCCTTCACATGCTTATCCCTTTCAAACCTTTCCGTTACGGTAGCGCTGCTCGACTTCATGTTAGAATATCCCGAAATGATTACCACGCTATCATCTAATCTCCCACGTGCTGCTCTTTACTGGTACCCTGCTTTCCGGCTAGTTTGGCGAGCCTATCTTGCAGCCCGTGGGAGTAGCTGTTGCCTTTCGTACCCGCTTCCCCGTGTGTCAGCTCGGTGCAGGCCTCCGCTACGTTGCATGGGCCGAAGTGTTCGCCATTTGTTGGCGATATGACGCTTCTTTCAAGCTTCCTCTCAGCTGCTTCTAACTTTCCCTCAACGTCGCGTTCGTTACTTAGCGCTGCCTCCATTTCTGCAACCTGCGTAGCTAACCCCGAGTTTTCCGTTTCTACGCGTTCTAGTCGCTACACCACTAAGCATAAACGACACGTACCTGCCCCTTCGTCTGCCTCGCCGCCATTCCGGTGAAACTCCTCTGGATCTACTTGCCGCGGGCAGCTACCACACTGTACCAGCTTTCTGCGCATGTTCGTCATCTCGGCTGTAAATCCGACACAACGAGAAAGAACCGTGCAGGCAAACACTCAGCTTCGGCTGCCCTCCGCTGTCTTGGTCGTTCCACTCTCCTTCACTGCAGAAACACGCTGTTGTCGGAGCACACAAAAAAATAAAAGAATAGAACACGACCGCAGTGCTGAATACCGTAAGTACTGCCCGGAAGGAACTTCACCTGAAGCGCCTTCACCGGCGATCGCTTGTAGCTCGCCTTGTCGTCGTAGCTCGCACCTTGACGATACGCCGTGGGGCGAGCTACGACGACAAGGCGAGCAGCTAAAGTGTTAAAAGACGTCTCCTTCTTAACTATAAGCGGCGTAGTGACTCGTTTGGCGGACCAGCAGTGAGGGGAAGGGGGGGGAGGTGCCGTTCAGCACCGCTATGGTTTTCGATACGGGATGTCGCTCACGCGTTTCCCAACTGCGAAGTAATTAGAGATCGCAACGGAATGGGGAGCTTCCGCCGCGGAGGACCTTGAAGAACGAGGCCTAGGCTCCTCAGCTTTCGCTAGGCCTTTTTTTCCCTCTCGTTATACGTTCTTTTATCTGCGCTCTCTGCCATTTCTCGCTTGCCGCTTCTCGCTTTGCGTAACCCGAGGTGAGCGGAAGACTGATTGCTACGGCAGAGCTGCAAGCGATATGGTAGGGTACGGGTGAGATATCTTTTGTCTCTCTTTGATTAGCTTCACGGCCGTGGCTTAGGAAGAAAACACAAAAAAAAAAAAGAAAGAAACATCGTTCCGGCAACTAGAGCTCGTCTTTTTACTATGCTACTTGAGACTTTGCCACCTCTTTGTCTTTGCGTTCGTTCTTCCGGGTTGCCTAACAGGGCGAAGTCAAGTACGGAAATAGCGAATAATTAAATGATTGAAGTGCCAGTGCACGTCGTCCAGACGAGTGCCTCCGCTTATCTTTTTTTTTTTTTTTCCACCGCCACGTCTGCCCAGCGAGAAACCTTTTCTTTGTATATCCACGTTGCAGGCAGCGATAAAAAACTGAGTCAATGCCAGCCCCGTTTCCGCTGATACTTTCGTGAACTAATTTCCATACAACGAGTGTAAAGTTTTCTTTTATAGATTCGTTAAGCCTTACACTTCGCTGTACCTGTAATTCAGTATTCAGGTCTGAGTGTATTCATTTTTATTATTACATTCGTGAGACCTGGTTATCGAGTCTACTTTCTCTAGGTCGGTAGATTCAACCAACCGTCGGCATCATCGTCTGCCACTAACAGGGTCACCCCTCCCATGTACGGTGTTTCGGATCCCAAGAACCTGCGTAGAAAGTAACGGAACCATCTTAAACAAACAATGAAGACAACGTGCAACCTGTCCGACATACCCACCCTTAGAGAGAGATAGGGAAATAATGAATTTATTAGAGAGTTTAGGTCCAACCTAAAAATAAAAACTAGCTACTGCGAACTTTGGAGCAATTAAAAGATACAACTCCCCAACTCTATTCTGACAATGAAAGACGTCGTTCTACTTCCCCCCCCCCCCCCCAAAAAAAAAATAAAGAAAAAGAAAGAAACAAAGATATGTACTATTGTTGGGCGTTCAAATTTTCCGCACACAACGTCGCAAGTGAGGTCATTAGGGGGAAGGTCGAAAATGAGCGAGCACGTTAACTACACGAGCCTTACAGGGACGTGACCAACGGAATGAAAGGTACCCCGACATCCACACAATCACGCTTAATGGCTGTAGCTTCTGTCGGCAGTCGCTAATCGCGCTTATAAGCTTCCCTGTGAAGTCGCCGGGGTAATGCGAAAAAAGTGCTGGTGAGTTGTCAATCTTTCACCTGTTTTATATTGTCGCGAAGTGGAGGTCCGCTGATGTTTTCTGGTTGTTTTGAGTCGCGATGCCCACAGCCGGGGCTCTTGCTTCCAAGGGTTGTGCGAAAGCGGTTCGGACGCGGCGATGCCTTGGCCCCCCTTTTTTTTCTAAGAAGCGCATGCGAAGTTTGTCTCTGCGCGCTGACCGACCGAGAGAGAGAGAGAAGCCGAGAGTCGCGGCTGTTGGGGGAAGCGAACCTTCGTCTTGGCTTGTGTTACCGCGGCCGCGGCGTTCCATGACCCCCCCCCGTGGCGTGTGCGCTGGTCGCGTTCGGGCTCCGTGTCTTCAGTGTTCTTCCGACGACCTTCCCTTTTCCCCTGTTTACTTAGTGCGTTTTTTCTAAACTACTTTCTTTACACGCGTGGTTCTCCAAGTGCGCGTTTTCGAGTCGAAACCTTGCGTCTGTGTTTTTGGTCCTTTTCACTTTGGCGGGGACATGTCTGATTGGAGCTAGGAAGCGTCTTCCTGATTGGCTGCGGGTGTGCCTTAGACTTGTTCCCTAGCGTCCGCACTCTCTAGGATGCGCTTTTTCCCCCAATGCGTCCCCCCAAAGCAAATATAACGCGGCCCCTCCGGCTGCAGCGAGAGAGAGGCGAGAGGGCGACCTGCACCAGCTAACTTCAGAGACTCTGCCGCCCGTCGTCGTGCCCTCCCGCCGGGAGCCCTTCGCCCGCCAGCTATGTCTCGCTAAGTACCCTTGATCTTTTGACTGTCTTTTTCATCTATGTAATAAGTGTAATTGTTTCAAGTTCGTATGTGCTAAATGTCACCAATGTCATCACTAAATTAAACAAGTTAACCTTAAACCTTTCTTCGACGCTTCGACTTCTTCACTGCAATCTTCATGCTACAGTAGCGGCAGTATGTAACCAAAATACTACGTTACAATATCATCCGGCTTCGTTGTGTGAAGTTTGCGTTATATTAGTTGTGCAGGAAAGTTTCGCGCGGAGCTCTATAATTATTCAGTCATCGGTGTCCCACTCCACCCACGTGCTCCCCTCTCTTCTTCTTCTTCTTCTTCTTCTTCTTCTTCTTCTTCTTCTTCTTCTTCTTCTTCTTCTTCTTCTCCTCCTCCTCCTCCTCCTCCTCCTCCTCCTCCTCCTCCTCCTCCTCCTCCTCCTCCTTCTTCTTCTTAACCATCATCGTCGTCGTCGTCGTCGTCGTCGTCGTCGTCGTCGTCGTCATTCTGTCGTCAGCCCCCTCTATTACTGCCTAAAAGGGTGTTTGGTTCATTAGAAACACTGCCTTTTCCCGATAACAATACTGCCAGTTGTATCGCAAACTTGGTACAAATAATGGATACAATAAAGAAAACGCACAGGGCAGTGCCGACTCCCTTGCCGCTTTCCGGCAACTTTTCTATGACGTCACAAATTCTTGTTTGTGTGATTGGCGGCCGCCGGCGACCGGAAATTCCTTTTGATCGCATCACTTGAATGCCAACGTGAAGTTAACAGATTTAAAAATCTGTTGTTAGTGCTGGCCCATATTACGTCATTCCTGCCCGTAACCCGTCCCTTTAGCGCGAAATTTGAAAGTTTTGCAGTACTTGCGTATTTTCGGTTAAAAAACGTCTTTCGTGGCTGGGATGAGAGATGAGTGAGGTACTGAAGCCGAGTTCTTTCAGATTGGGCTCCTGGACTGAGGAACCACTCTCGCATTATTGCGTAATAAAGTTCTCTCTCTCTCTCTCTCTCTCTCTCTCTCTCTCTCTCTCTCTCTCTCTCTCTCTCTCTCTCTCTTTCAGATTAAAGGGGCCATGCAGACAAAATACAAGGTTGTTTTATTCGAAAGATTTCGTGTTTTATAGTGCCCCCAGCGCTTGTCCGGCAGTAAACGATGCCGTACTCACTGAGAAATTAATCAAGTTAGGTTCAAATTTTCATTCTCCCGCCAAATCGTGTGTTTTCGTGACGTCTCCCATGAAGTCATGAGGGCGGGTATTCAAACCAACTTCTATTGCGTCATTAGGCTCTGCAGCCTTGCTTACCGTAAGTCCCCCCAGATGGCGCTACCATAGTCAGCCACGTACCGTTGTCCGCCGTTGCTTTGTTTTTGACCGTATTTGCAACTGGCTTGTTTTTGTTACGGTAGAAAGTTATCGTTTTGTGAAACATGGGATATGCTCGACAAACAGTGTCACGTAAGCTTACGTCGCTTACGCCAATCGGCCACTGTCGTGTAAAACAACTCCAAAACGGCGGGCTGCTGTGCAGCTAAAAAAAGCATAGTGCGCCCAGTACCAACAGCTGTGAGTATCGGTGCTTCTCTCTTTACGTGTATTTTCGTAACTTTCATTGTTTACCCCACCATTCTTACTGCTGTAAAATGAACATGCATTACATTCAAGCACAAAGAGCTCCTTCGGTACGCTCATAAGCCCTGCCTTTTTTGCGTTTGCTTTTGCCGGCTTCAGACAACCGCACAGCTCGGGACATGACATCATAGGTTCTGTTGCGGGAAATGAGCTAGTGGGACGCATAGCTTGTTTGAGCGAAGTGTGCGCTAAAAGTGGTGTCAATAGGATTGTAACGAGGCAATCTTTCGAACTTTTGTTTTGTCTACATGGCTCCTTTAAACAAAGTTGTGTTTTGTGGTCATGGCCCCTTTAAAGGTTAACGCGCGCAGAAACGAGATGTGAAAGCGAGGGAGTACTGCCACAGAGCTGTCTCGAATTAGAGCGTCCATGCAATGCAAACTAAACCAAACCTTCACTCTTGTCCCAACTTCAGCGGTATATGTAGCTTGGAAGAGTGTGTGAGCAGCTGCACCGCAAGTCAACTTGATGGTAACCCCATGAATGCAGGAGAATTTCGACATGTTAGAGAGGCGCACCGACAAATCGGCAGCGGCTGTCTGGCGCAGGCCTTCTAAATGTCAAAGCCTCGGCGAATGCCGCTGCGGTAGTGACAGATGCGCAGCCTGCAGGAGACAGCTCCCCGACTCTGTCACGCACTGTTTCTTTTTGTTGTTACTGTTTCGTTCTCTCTTTCCCAGCAGCTGTCGACGCGCGCGCAGTTACGTGCCCTCGCATTTTCAGAACGTACGCAACCTTTGGAGAGCTGCTCTCGCGGCAATTTTTTACGACGGCGATTCCGCCGCTGATACGCTAGTAAATTATGCCGGGTTTCACTGAAACCAACCGCCAGAACGATGTCAAGTGGGCGTGCGTCTTGTAAAGTGAAACCAGACTATTCGAAAGGTCTTCTTAGACAAACTTTGCACACGCTGCCCTGGGGTTAAAAAGAAGCCCCGAGTTGTCGGAGCGGCGCTTACTACCACCCTCGAAAGCATATACATTGACATAAATGCCCAAGAAAAAGGAAGGGGAGCACAGCCCAACCCTCCTCCCCCCGGTAAACTAGTTGGTACGGCATCGGACAGGTATTCTGACGGTCGTAGGCGCGGGACCGACCCGGAGAACATGTTTGTGTTCACTTCACTGTCATTTCGCTAATTTAAAAAAATAAGCGTACTTCCACGCGAAAAATGGATGAGCGCTTTCCCCAATGGCTTCATTGGAGCTTTTCACTGCTGGCCTTTTTTCTGCGTTTCAGTTTAATAACTCCTCTCCTCTCTCTCTCTCTCTCTCATCCTCCTCATCTTCTCCTCTCTCCTCTCTCCGCCTCTTCCTCCTCTCTCTCCCTCTGTGTGTGTGTGTGTCCTCGTACCTCAGACATAAATAACACACATACTACATCAGTAATAAGTACGCACACATACAACATAATACAATACGTACAATCCACATACTAATAAATAAATAGCTTTCCCTTTTGCTCTAATAAACGTTTTTTACTACATACATACATACATACATACATACATACATACATACATACATACATACATACATACATACATACATACATACATACATACATAACATACATACATACAAGGCTTGAGAAAACCCAATGGTTCAACCAGCTCGATCTGAGACGCGGCTTTAGTAGACATTACATGAACCTGGTCGCTAATACCTGTTCGTTGGCATGCTTTGAGCTATGACCTCACTCGCCCCTGATTCCGCCGAACGTTTACAAACACGCCCCTGCGACAGGTGTTCGGGACAGCGCAACTGGACCGTGCATTTTTAGAACGCCCGCGATACGTGGCTCGCATGCCGCTGGTCCCATGACCTCGACACTCGTCGGCGCGTGTGTGTGTATACGGGGCACTCCCTTCACGCACCACTTGCCGGCGTTCTGTTCGAGACGAGGAGGCGCAGGCACTGCGTGTGGCAGAGAATAAAAATAATAATGCACAATCTCTGGCTCACACAGGTGCATATTTTTACGCCAGTCTGCCTCCGGAAGCGCGTACTTGCGGCGGTCGGCCGCGAAGCGTGTCTGGCGGTGCCTTGGAGCATCGGCCCGGCCGAAGAGGAGATTTGAAGTGCGCAGGGGTCGGGTTGGTTACTGAGCCCACAAAGGTCTACCTCCGACTTGATAACACATGAGTACTTTGCTTTTTCAATTCCACGCTTGCACTTGTTATTAGGTATTAATGTGATAGCATTATTTATTTACTTATTACATATACTGCAGGCCCATTTAAGGGCCCAAGCAGGAGGGGCATAACATCAAGGTGTACATAAAAACACATATCAGCAAACGGTTTGTTGGATGGCATCAAGGTTTGCAATGTTTGAGGGGGAAAGCCGGTTCCACTCTGTTATGTGTGGTTCGAGGGAAAAAAAGAGTATTTGAAGATGTTAGTTCTAACGTAATAGGGATTTGATTGTAGGGTTTAACGCGGCGACGCAACACAGGTGATGAGGCGCGCCGTAGTGGAGGGCTCCGGATTAATTTTGACCACCTGGGGATCTTTAACGTGCGCCGAAATCTCGTACACACGGGCGTTTTTGCTTTTCGCCTCCATCATAAAAGTGGCCACCGCGGCCGGGAATCGAACCCGCGACCGCGTGCTTAGCACCGCAATGCCTTAGCCCGCGGCGGGTCTGGCGTAGTAGGGGGTAAGTGATTGGAGTTGCCTACTTTTTGACAACCTATTTCGTGATTACATGCTCTATTGAGATATAAAGCCGGCGCCGGCGTTGTCTGTAGCGCCAAAACGCCCCCAAATTCTACTGGCTGCGGTGTGTCGTGTGTCGTGTGTCTCTAAGCGCGTGCACCAGAAAAAAAAAAAACGCCTGGGCATGTGCAGGGCCACGTGGACAAACGGAGAGTGTGTTAGCTTCAGCGGCCATTGTTCCGCTCCAAAACACCTCTGGTTAAACCGATGTGATTTCAGCACGCGCCGCGCCGAGCTTGGGACTCCGGGCGCGTGCGCTCCCCTCGCCCAACGGCGCATCTGCCACCGGCAAACCAGCTAGGGCGCTTCGGCGTTTAAATTCCTGCAGATACTGGGGTTTTAGGTGACGCATTGCTAAAGTACACATTTCCCCTTGAACAGACAAGCAGAACTGCGGGGTTTCGGCGAAATACTGAGGTGACAAAATCTGGATGTCGACGAGCTGGTACGTGATGCTTGAGGGTAACAATGGCGCGAGAAAATGAGGACAAAAGGAAAAACGCTTACATCAACACACAGTGCGGAACTTCCAACTAACGTTTCTTGAAAAATTACTCTGCTTATATACACCAGCACCAAAAACCGTGTGACGTTAGTGTACGTCATATTTGTGTAAAGGCTATTTCTTGCACGTGTATCTTCTTCTGTCCTCGTTTCTTTAATCTCGGTAACCATTAACCGAAATGCTGACAAATGGTTACCTGCGGAGGTTTGTTTTACTGAGCAGCTCTGCACGTGTTTACCGCAAAGACACGACGACGACAGGTCGAAAAAGGTAAAGAAACATCGAAGTACGGACAAAGCTGCCAAGAGAGAGAGAGAGAGAGAGAGAGAGAGAGAGAGAGAGAGAGATGAGAGAGAGAGAGAGAGAGGGAGAGACGTTCGTTTGAGCTTTCTGAAGTGGTGAGATTCCTTAGTCCGGGAAGCCATAAGGTGGGCAGAAAGCCTGCGCTCTGGATGCCAGGAAGTGTGCTAATTTCATCTCTGGTCGAGAGCGACTCGTCATAAATGCTCCCCACCCGCGACAGAAGCAGAGACCACCTGCACGAGTGAGAACGGGCCCTTCCTTTCTTGAAGCAATCGTCGAATACACGTCAGCGATGCAAGCTAGTGTAGCGGTCCGAACCGACTCCCCCCATGACTTTTCTCTAAACAAGCCACGTGAGCCTAATGCTCAGTGAATTCCAGCTCCTCTACAAGGAGACACGGGAACTTGCCGTTGCTCAGTGAACTTTAATGTGATGAGTGACCTTCTACGTGCCCTCGTGGATTTCTTAAGTATTCTTCCTTCCCCTACCTCTTCTATTCCCTCCCCAGTGCCCTTTGCTCCTTTCCATTAATAAAATTATATATTACTACTATTTTCTGTCACGGAAGGGTGTAGCCTTAAAACTTTATTGTTTTCGGGTTCCGAGACGGCGAACGTGCTTTTTTGGGCACCAGCGTTTATTGATTCGCGCCCACACGCTGAAAGTGAGAGGAAAAAAATACGTGTAGAAGTTAAGTCGGGAGAGACAGTGACAAACTACCGCTGGGTGGCGGGACAGACAGCTTCACAGAAAAATCGAAGGAGCCAGCAAGGCCGGCGCGTGCGTTCTCCGGAATTCCCAGTGGTGGACGTCAGTGCGAACCGCGCCTTTGTCTTCGCGTTTCCCCGTCTCGCAGGCTGGCCTTTGTGGAAGCACGCCCGGGCGTTCGATAGCGCTCACGTTCTTCATCCTCGCATGCAGAGTGTAGTCGCTCGAGGGGCTTGCACTGAGAGTGGTGCAGTTGTTCCGGCTCGGACGAGGGTTTTGTTCTTCAGCGTGCGATGCTTTGTTAGCGGGAAAGAATATTGATGAAGAGGACAGAAGATTGTTCACGGAGAGAGAATGAAATCTGGCGTAAGAGACTATCGGTCGGCGTTATCGCGAAAACAAGATGGCCTAAGATATGGTCCGACGAACTGAACGGTGTTTCCGTCGAAGTGGGCGTCTTTTGTGTTAGCCTGTTCTTAGAAGCTGTTTTGATTTCAATCATGTGTATTATGGGTGGCTTGAAGAATCTTTCCTAGTACAGCGTGGCAACATGGGTACTCATTAGACAGAAACTTGTGAACCTTTCTGATCGTCGTATCAGTGTGTCCTCGCCACTACTTCAACTGTGCGTATGGTACCCCTATGGGCATAACCGCGTAACCAGGCTTAACGTGCTAAGTGAACGTTCGCAGTGCAGTGAAGATTTCATATGAACTAGAGTCACTAGATCAGCTTATTTAGTGGCTCTAATATAAACCATCTTCCCCTACCCTTTTTCATATCCCACGACAGGGACTATGGCCTCCTCCTAATGGAAATAATCCATTCCATTCCATTCTGACTGCTGTATTTTTTATCTGCTGTTGTTAATACCTGGATATCGGTGCGTCAAATCCGAGACTGGCGTGTAACCTCAATTACGATCCGTCAAAGTGTGCCGTCAAGTACTTTGCCGTTAGGGGTGGTGCCTTTAGTGCTGAGCTCAACCTTACCCATACATAGCCACCCATGGAACACGTGCAGTCAACGTTGCAAGATTTCCAGCCAGTTTTCCATGTATCGACCGTATCGATTGTGTTGCTGTGTATCGTCGCTGCGTATCGACCGACCTTAGCCATCACGAGACTTGGAGAAATGTGGCGAGCAGCGTATATGCCCCAAATCACAACAACACTGCAGCTCCTGACCCAAAACTTTCGACACAAGATAAAGCCACGGTGTTGCCTCCTCGTCTTAAATGTTCTCGATCATTGATTAAGACCGGTTGTACATTAAATATAGCATTTTTAACACGAAAGTTTTTATTCAGGGATCGAGCAACATTTCACTGACGTCATATCCGTCACGGCAATGACGCCAGTACAACGAAGCAAACGGCCTGTAAAGAGTGCACTCCTGCACACAGGGTCTTCGTGCGGGGAAGCAACCTTTAGCACTAAAGAGTACGTTAAACTTATTTCGTTTTCAGGTTTTATATTTTAACATGACAGTGTTTTATGCCGAGATGCACCAACATTTCACTGATGCCATATTCGTCACAGAAGTGACGCCAGTACACCTTTGCCGAAGCGACCCCCCAGCAGGACGTCGCTCGCCAAGCACACCCACAAGACAGCTGCCGACCCACTAATCATGCTCAGCTGCGGATTTCGCTGCACATTTCACTTTCGTGTTTCACAGATTCCCATGAAAGGGAAATCAAGTTTTTTCATTTAAATTTTCAGTTTCTTGGTTGGGTCAGCGGGCAAAACGGAAAGTTTCTCATCGATACGCCGTTAAGAAGGCATTTTTTTAATCTACAGCACGCTTCGTAGCTTGACCGTAATGCGCACTTTTTCATATCACGCCGGATCTCTTTCCTTTCTCGTGCGACGCCGTCCCGGCGGTCCACATTTCCCCCCTTCTCCGCACTCTTCTAAGCTTTCCACCCTTGCTATTCTCCCTTCCTCCCATAACGGTTTCCCCTCTCACTCTCCCTGGCGTCGCACATTCGCGAAAGAGGTTACACTGCGGATGCGGCTGGCTGCAGCCGCAGGAATTAGGTTAGGCCCACCCCGGCAGTTAGATCGGGCGCCACGGGTCCCATACTATAGTGCCTACCCATACGCGGTGGATCGGGGAAATGCCTCGTCGTCCGCCAAGGCCCTTTGTTGCCCATCATGAGGCGAACAAGCTTTCGCCCCCTTTGAATGTCCTTCTCGTGTTTCGTTTTTCCGCTTCTGCGTTCCTTCTTCGTTCTCTTATTGCGGCGGAACGGGCGTTTGCGGTGGTTGGTACCCTCTCATTCCCCACTTGGTTCCGCTTCTTTTCAATACCGCCGCTTCCTGGGATCCCAGAATGAAGTATGAGCGGAATGTGAACAAACAGAATGCGCGCTTTCCTTCAGTGTAGCTCGCGTATCCTTTTATTGCCCGTCCTCGTGAAAGGAGAAGGGATACGCCGCACTGTACGAATAAAGAAGAACGCTCCGAAATTTCCCTTTGTCAGAATAGCAATTCGGATGGCATTTTATCGTGCTTGCGGGGCACACGCTTCTCGGCAGCGCGAGGTCGCCTTGCTTTTTTCTTTTAGAGTGTAGGTCCTCCCTTTTTCGAGCTATGTGGACTGGGGTTGAACGCTGTAGGACGAACAACTTTAGGCAACGAACCGCTATGGCGCCCGGTGGTCGTAAAAAGAAGTCCTTGACCTCTCTGCTCTCCGCAGTGACCCCGGCGATAAAAAAAGAGATATGGAGAACCTAACCTGCTTGCTGACGCTGCAGTACCGTTTTGAAGCTTTTTACGATCGTACTTACTGAACTGGGGTTGAAGTTTAACTTGTTTCAACAGTAAAAGATGCACGCAGTAAATTGTAGGCACTGCAAACATTTCTTTTTTGTCAAGAAAGGAAAAAAAAAAAGATTGAGTTTCGATTCGCACGCCCGGTGCCGCATAAAAGTTCATCTCCTGTTGTTTCTCCAGCGCAAATACGAGTCCTTTGACGATGCCTTGGTTCTACACTGCATGTGCAAGTTCCCACGCCACTCGTATACCTTGTTTTTCATGTCTATGTGACCAATGCCGATGCTGTAGCGCTTATCGTGCCTTTTCTTGTGCTGTTTATTCGTTTAACTCAGTATGCCGTTTCCAACCTTGTATTCTTCAGTCAAACTACAACCTTCAAGGCAAAGTACAACCTTGTTCAGTTCGAAGAACTAGCCTTTGGTAACTCGCCGACCTCCATTCCGGCCCCGAAAAGCTTAAAAAAAAACGCAAGAAATATCGTAAAAATTTTAAATTTCGTGCAACACTGACGTAATACGGGTAGGAATGACGTAATATGGGCTAGAACTAAAAACATAGCTATAAATGCGTTGCGCGTTACCATTCAAGTGGTACGACCGAACGGTACCATAGGCCCTGTTACAATAGCCCAGTCATATTTCTTGTTGGTTTTTAAATCAGCGGCCACCAACCGTGACGTCATTCTATGACGTCACTCTGCGACGGCATAAAGAAATCGTCGGAAAGCGGCTTGGGAGTCGCCACTGCTTTGTGCGTTTTCTTTATGACGTCGGTTATTTATTTAGAATCTGCGATAAAAGCGGCATCACCGTTGTCGAGACAAAGTAGTCTTTTATGAACCAAAGTCGTATTCTGTCTGCGTGGCCCCCTTATGCCAAACTGCGACAGGTGCTGCCACCAACGCCACTGCGTCGAGGTTATTTAAAATTCGCCGTACTCTATCGCATCGGCAGTAAAGTGCGGGCGATGACGTGTCGGCGACTTCAGGAGTGTGGATCTCTTCCTAGTATAAGACCGCTGAGATTATTTTCGTAGACATTGACTCAAACTTTTCTCTTGCTATCATAAAAAAATGTTAAGGAAGTATTTTACTTCAATTTCTTAAATACATTCATTCAAGGATCTTTTTCTTTTTTGTTTTTGCGGGTAAAAAGAAAAGCTTGATGTGGACGAGTTGGTGTATGATAATAGAGGGTAACGACGGTGATGGAAAACGAGGACTAGAGAAAAAAAAAACGCATACAAGAACAACGCAGTGCCGAACTTCCAACTAGTCTTTGGTGAAAAGAATGACACTGCCCGTGAGAAAATTAGAATCCATGTTACGTCGATTCACGTCAAAAACGCAGAAATGTACGTCAAAAACGTCGCAATCTTTTTCTCATTTTCGCCAAACCTTGCCGCAAACGCAAAAGAAAAAAAATCGGAGCCCCTTCTCTAAGAAAACGATGGTTAAAACGCAAAGCTTTCTCCTATGCAACCTGAGTCAAAGCCAAAGTCCGAAATCCGAACTCCTTCGAACCTCTCGGAACGGAGCAATCGGATAGACGTCGGCTGCATAACGCGGGGCACCCAAGTTAGATTCCGACAACGGGAAGCGTTTTTTTTTTTTTTCTTGAGGCGCTTCAGTTGCCTTCGCTTATCATCTATCGTCGTTTTGTGAAACCAACTCTGTAAAGTTGGCTGGCTTTCCTTTTTGACGCGACATCGAACGCCATCAGTGCGACATCAAAAGCTTCGCTTTCAAATATAAAAACCGCATGGCACTTGCGCTTAATTTCTACGCATCCGCATGTGCTTTAAAGTCGGCTTTCTTGGCTCTACACTAAAGTAGATGCGAGAAAGCCTATGGAACGTCGCGCATAGAACTCGGTGTGGTACGGGCGATTTCAGCTGCAAGAATGAATTGTTTGACAACATGCAACACGCAACCACACACTTCGTGGTGTGGTCTCCATCACTTTTGCAAGGCAAGGAATGATGAATTTTGAGAACCATTCACTAATAAGATTCAGGAATCCCTACGCCAAAATTCATTATACAGTAAAAGCTCGTAATGCGAACTCGAAGGGGACCATAAAATTGTTCGAAATAAGCGGGGTTCGAATTCACGGGCGGGCGCTAGAATGAACGGAAATCGCGCCACACTGCGCGGGCAGAACACAACGAAGCCACCTCTGGCTCGTTATCGTGAATTGGGCGCTACTACATGTTTGCGGGAGGTTATTTCGTAAATAATGTTTGTAAATAATAATGGCGTGCGCCGGAGCACTGGCGCTGGTGGCGCGGCGCCCTCTGTAGAAGCGAAATAAGCTGTTGCAGGAGCGTAGCACGCGCGTCACGCTGTTGCTTTTCTGTTTCGTTGTTTTGCATCTCTAGTAAATTTGGTTTGGCTTGGATTTGCAACTCATTGTAATCACCCTGGGCCGACTTCTGCGAAGAGCGATGGAAACCAGAGGATCATAGTTCGAATTAACCGTTCTGGATACCGATGCGTTCTAATTATCGGGAGTTTTCCCCCATTGAAATGTACAAGGCTGTGCCGGGACCAGGGCGTCAGCTCGAATTAATTCGGAAGTTCGAATTATTCGGAAGTTCGAATTATTCGGAAGTTCGAAATTTTCGGAAGTTCGAATTATTCGGAAGTTCGAATTATTCGGAAGTTCGAATTATTCGGAAGTTCGAAATTAATTCGAGTTCGAATTAACGAGCTTTTACTGTAGTGCAAGAGAATGCATCATCAACTAAGTGCATCATCCCCTTCTGTTGTAACCATTCGGGTGGTTTTTTTCTTTTAATGCTGGTTAGGCCAATCATCGCTAGGCCGTTTAGTTGTGCCAGCAGATTTTTACTAGTTCTCTGTATGAACAACACTGTATTACGTACCTTTGCGATTACAGATGCCGCCACTTAATATGCAACCTCATCCGTTCCAGGGAGTGCTAATGCAACAAGGCTTGTGAGCTTTAAGCTCCTCGTTTTATACAATTCCTCAATGTTCCTGTGCTGTTTACAGATGCGTTACTTGTGAAAGCTTGTCACCACGCTGCGAGTTTAAAAACGAGTTTGTAGGGCCATAGGATCCTGTTGTGGCGTTCCCAAAGATCATGTTTCCACTTCAGTTTCAGGGGCGTTTTTTTAAGTAGTTGCAGATCCATTTTTAAGATGGCACGGACGAACGAACGGATGCAAAATATGGAATTCGTTCTTGTTTTCGTTATAACGCATTACCATATATTAAGTGGGCTGTACACCCAAGCCATTTTCTTTTTTTTTTTGGGGGGGGGGGGGAAGGGGTGCATAAATTTTATCCAACAGAGCAGAGCAATTTTATCTTTAGATTTGTGGGCGTGCGTTAACGTTTTTATGTTGGATTTGAAAAATAAAACACGCGTGCGTAGCGAAACTCTACCGCGAGAGAGTAATTATTCACTGGTTAGTGTTTATTACGCAAGCGGATGACTCGAGGTCTTTTCAGGGTAGGGCAGTGCGGGCAAAGAAGATGGCGGCGTCTACATTTTTTTCGAGGGTTTTCAAGGATTTTCATTTCTCCGTTTCTATATGCGCCAAAGGCTGACGCCGACAATAAAGGCTGCATAGAAGCTGCATTGTCTTGTCGTAGTACCCCGTGGTAATTGCGAGATACCGTAGGGAAATGACAGCCGCTTGCATCACCACTCGACCACAACTTCGAATTTTGAAACTAGGGTAGAAAATAATTTCCAGTGCCATCACCCCCCCCCCCTTTTTTTTTTTCGTTCACGTTTTTGTCTCTTGTTTTCTTTTCATAGTTCCGAAATTCATGCACAGAAAAGCTGAGAGCAATAACAAAGAATAAAAATTCGAACAAAAAATGCGTGAAGATATGCCGAACAACGACCATGCTGCGGGAATGACGACAGCTTATGGGTCGTTACGGGACGCCATAAACACGCGCTTCTCGTTATACCCCTTTCCCTGAGGCACGCGGCACAGCACGGGCGCGGCAAAAAAAAAAAAAAAATGTTTCGCCGCTGTCGCGATGAAACGACTCGGACTTCCCTTGCGTGTGCGGTGCAGCGAAGCCACACATACAGGCAATAAAGGCTCAGATAGGCGAGGCGCTGTGGCCGACACGCCGTTCGCTGAAATTTACGTTCTTCGTTACATTTTAAAGTATGGCACGTGTTCAGTGTCGGCAGTCATTTCACTTCGTAGTAACGGCGCGTATCTGTTCGCACGTTGAAGCGTCTGCACGTGTACGCGTTTTCGCGTTAGAGCGCCCATCACCAAACGTTGGCGCGTTCAAACGCACCTTTTTATGCTCGTTCAAGCGACTCGTGTTAAGCGGTCCACGCTTTGGAGCGTGTGGGCGTTCAAGCCTCTGTGGAAAGTTGCTGTCATTTGTTGTGATGCAAGCGCAGTTTGCGTTCCGCAGCGTCAGTACTCATATCGCGTTCTGCCAGCCGGTCTACATTTCCCATTCAGTCACGAAAATACGTTTTACGTCCGTCTATTTCGCAAATAAAGCTGGACGAACATTTTTGTTTGGTCTCTCTAAGATCGAGGTCCATGGTTGGCCCGATCCGGCCATCGTCATTTCGTTCAGTGCGCGCGTAAAATAATTTCTATGCATTTATTTTTGTATTTGTGCTATAGCATATATCCATCATGTTTTATTTAAAAATGAGGCCGTATATTGCGTTATTTTCAGTTTCACCTAAATTATAACATAGCAGTACAAACTGTCTAACTTTATTTTCACAAGAGAAATAAAAGTCGAAAAATGAACACCACCTTTTTTTTTAAATTTCTGCCGTTCAGAATAACGATGCGTGTCTCACAGATCACGTTAAATCGACCTTTTTTTTTTTTTTCAGTAGCGTGGCCCTCTTGCGGTGACCGCCCGAACCACACTTGGGGGATTATAGAAGAACACGACCAATTTTTTTTCCGCCTGCCTTGCCCTGCGCAGTTGAGAAAGCCTTCCCAGGCGCAAGGCATGGTTTTGGTGGCAGAGAAATTTTTTCGATGGCAACCGTAGCGCTTTCCTGTCGGCCGCTTTCAGGGCTCAGGAAACGCAGCAGCACTTATCTGGCTCGGCGTTCGCAACTGGACAATCCAATATGGCGTCATTTTGTTTACATTTTGCCCCCCAGAAATGGCGGATCAGTCGCTGGGAGAGAGGGTAGCGCATGCGCAGAGCTCTACTGTAAAAAGGTCCATTGTTCCGTACGACCGAGCAACGGGAGGCGACGCTGGGAAGGAGATTCAGAAAATTTCAACGTACCAGGCTGCCTTGGTCACCAGCAAGCTGGAAGTACCGGTCACCGCCGCTCCTAATTGCAATGAATTTTTCTCTCTCTCTCTCTCGCTCGCTACTGGCCATGTCAAGTGGTACAACGGTGCCGAGTGCAATGGTCCTCTTCCCAGAGTCGGATAGGCTCCCGTTATCACGTGTCGCACGAAACTCGGCTTTCTTTCCCCGACATTAAACCCTAGCTGCCTGAGTATGACCCCGGCTGGAATTCATTCCGCTCAGCCTACTCGACCGTAGAGCCTGACAGGTGACCGGTGAAAAGCGCAAAGCCTCATGGGTACATTGTCTGCTCCCGCGGGGCCCCGCCACTTCCTGTTCGAGAGCTCTCCTGGCCTCTCGTACATCGCCGACTTGATTTCACGCGCATGTGTGCGTGTTGTTCTGTTTCCACCGAAAAGAAAACGCTCGTACTAGGGGCTTCTCTGAAAGGTACGCACTCTGTGACAAATAAACAACGCGCACACACGCGCATGAAAGCCGCAGGCGTAGGGGAGGCCAGGCGAGATCTCGACCGGAAGTGGCGGGAGCAGACGACCTACCCATGAGCCTTTGAGCTTTTTACCGGTCACCTATTCCTTTCGTGAGCGCAGCAGCGAACGGGGGCTTCTTTGGAGAGTCACTTTGCGTTGCCCTTTGCGCGGCTCGCTTCGAGAGGCGCGGAAGTGAGCGCTAGAGAGCGCAATAACCGCCAACTCACCCGCAATCTCTCCCGTCCTGTTTTCCACGTAATGTGGGTTGCACGCTACTGCACCGGTTACCGGCGCGCCTTGTCCGATCGACGCGTGCGTCCAAATGTGACGTCACGGGGATGGCTCGGACGGGCTGCGGGTGCAGTGAACTAGAATTCCTGAGGGGATGAGGATTGATTGATTGATTGATTGATTGATTGATTGATTGATTGATTGATTGATTGATTGATTGATTGATTGATTGATTGATTGATTGATTGATTGATTGATTGATTGAATATGTTTTTCCTCGTACCCCCCCCCCTTTTTTTTTTGCCTCGTACCCACAAGGGGGGATTGGCGCCAGGGCTAAACCATTGGTGGTGCCTTGACCGAGGAGAACATGAGGAGTATGGTGTGTTCCTTATTGTGGCACATACCCCCCATCAGGGGATCGGCCAAACATCAGTTATAGGAAATGACATGATCTCTAGCTTTAACTGGAGGACTACTAAGGCGGTAAGTTGGGCGAGTTGGTTACTGACTAAGGAAATCATCATACTAGCGAACACTTAACAGCGACAAGGAAAAGAGGAGACGAAACGCACGTGTGTTTCGTCTCCTCTTTTCCTTGTCGCTGTTAAGTGTTCGCTAGTATGATGATTTCCTTAACTGGAGGACCCTGTGTAAAGGTAACTAGAGCGGTTAAAAGCATGTTGTATGTAAAATTATCATCGTGAGGCACCTACTAGCATTCTTTCCTATGTATTCCCCTTACTACATGCTCATGTAAGGTATTTTTTAAATAAAAAAAGAATTCCGTAAGTTGCGAGAGTAAGTCACGTGACCACGTGACTTCGACTTTTTTACCAAAGAAGCCTCCGCCCTTCCCTCCAACTTTCCGCCGTGCACACAATTGGCGGGCGCTTGCGGTTAGAAGCGGTGGCACAGGCTTAAAAGGAACGTGTTCATAATATCCAAGGCGTGCTACGAAACTGCCCGGCGTGATAGAAGTTTCGCTATCTCAAAGAACAGTCAGTGAATGTGACGCACCCAGCTTTCTACAGCTCGCCAAAACTGATGTAAGTATACAGGAAAGGAGGTGCTCCGATCTTGTGTCTCCTGGGGCGCCAGACAGGCTTTTATTGAATTCGGCGTGGCCCCAATATCAACCGCTGTCAGACGATGTTTAGAAGCTCTCCGAATTTCGCGACTCGGTTTCGCGGAAAAGGAGTGGTGTAAACGGAGAGGAAATGTGTCGGACTGACAGGGATGGCGTGGAGAGGGGTGGGGATGGGTAAGGAAGTTCGCGTTTTCGGTCAACCTTCGGCCAAAATGCATTTAGCTGTCAGAAAGGCTGCCCGTGCGTGTGGGAGACGCAATGTATAACGGGGCTACAATTTCTATTGGCGGGGAGCGCGACCACGGGCGGCGCTGCGAAGCACGCCTCCGTGACGTCGGCTTAGGGATTCTCGTATTTGTCGTCTGCTTCAATTGGGCTCGCTCTCCCAGCTGCTTCTTTGCGCTCAGTTGACGTCTGATGGTTGTCCGCGCCAGATTTTGCGTGTGCGTAACTTTTTATCATGATGATAGCCTTAAAATCGCATACACTAGCTCAAAGCGTGATTTAAAGTATAGTTTTTGATGCCTCTACGGAAGAAACATTGACGGCGTCGCCCCGTTCCTTGCGAAGCCGGCCCTGGCGGAGCTCGAAGAGTCGGAGCTAGGCGTCAGCTTCTGTATTAAGCAATATTTCGAGCCAGCTGCTAGTAACCGACAACAGAGAGAATACAAGACCAAA
Source organism: Haemaphysalis longicornis (assembly GCA_013339765.2). Classification (NCBI taxonomy): domain Eukaryota; kingdom Metazoa; phylum Arthropoda; class Arachnida; order Ixodida; family Ixodidae; genus Haemaphysalis; species Haemaphysalis longicornis. Next base: position 1,000,817 of record JABSTR010000962.1, read on the forward strand.
ACAAACTCCCGGCCTTTGGAGCTGTCGGCTGTGGCAAAAGGCATTTCGATTCCCGGTTATTATATGTAAGGTAAAACAGTTTTTGCAACCTTGCCGAACGCTCTAAAGTATTGTATCACATCAATTTTCGTTGTCATGGCATTAAAGAGTGTCGCCATGCACTATAGGCTGCAGAAACTGTAGGTTGAGTTCCAAATAACCCACTGTGTGCAGCTAGGCGCGTGCTGGTTTTATACCACGCTTCTAACCAGCATGGAGATATATTGAGCAAAACGAGCAACGTCTACGGTAAATATACGGTAACACTATGTTTTGCTCAACCTGGGCGGATATTTCGGTACATTTTCCACAGCCAAATCTTCCCAATATTCAGATATGCGCTATTGGCAAACTGCACTCAAGAGGGGAGGGAGAGGAGGATGAGGATGGAAACTTTACTTCGCAATAAAATCGACGTGGTTAGTGGGTTGGCTGCTCAGAGTAGTAACAGTTAATTTTCCTCAATTCATAGAATGCCATCCAAAATAGACCAGGATTTGTTCTTTAAACCTGGAAGTGTTGGAAAACAATGAAAAGCATCTTATAAATATTCATCCGTTTCGATTCTTCTATATGCAGGCGTATACTATTTATTGCGTTCGTTGGCGAGTTTATCAAGCCTTCAACACCGCAATCACGTTATAATTGTTCAGGTTGATAGTCAATTCGTTATGATAACGATGGTTGCGATAGAAATACTGAGCACAAAAGCCGCCTTCGAGTACTGTGGACAACGTTGTTTTGGGTGCGATCGCGATGGCGTAGCACAAACCTTCTCATTGTATTTGGATGCGAATAAACAACGCACGCTGTGATATATGCACCTCCTTGAACGCAGCCATAACTAAAGCCAATTTGTGAAGAAAGAATGTGTGCCATACAGCCTGCAAAAAATACCCACACGATCTTTGTGAGCCTCCCAAACATCCCCAAACCTAGTAATAGGACGTTTGTGACGGTGCAGAAAAATCAATGCGTTGGGCACACACACACACACACACACACACACACACACACACACACAAACATTCATTTGATACCAGTCAACAACAACGAAATAAAAGGAAGACATCTGCTTTACTTCCTGCTGTACCATGCCCGCTGCTTGGTACGTATAGCATGAGGCTGTTGTCGCCATAAGAGCATCTCAAAAGTAGGATAGGGAAGCCTACGCATTTTGAACACTTATCGAGGAGCTCTGAGCGCTGAACCTCGCGAATAAGCTCGAAAGGACGAGTTACACACAATCTTCTCACCGATGCTCTGAAGAAAGTTGTTCTCGCTCTTTTCGTGCGTTGCAAGCTTGTAGGGTATACAGCTTGAAATTATTCAAATGTGTCAGAAGGTGGCAAAAATCACTGAAAATAACTGAATTACTATAAATGCGCTTTTTAATGCACTAGAGCATCAAAGCGGGCGATTTCTAGCACAGGCACTGCTGCCCGTCGCAAGCGGAGTGTAGCAGACGACAGCGGCGCGAGTCCCTAAGCCGACGTCAGAGCCAGGGGGCGCCACTCAAACATCTCACCGCCAATACACGCCCTAAGGCAACGGGTGACGTGCGCTGCGTTCGCAACTGAATCGCCATTGACGACTTCCTCCGCTTTGAGCGCGGCAACAGTCCGCTCGACGGTTGCACGTGATTGGCTTGATCAGGGATGCGGCGCGCGTACACTGCGTGACCGGCTGGCAGAACCATCGCCAACGAGGCACCAATCCAGAGCTTTGAATTTAGGCGTTGAGCCAGATCGACGAACGTCCCTACATTGAGTCGGAAATTGATCTCCCTGGTTCACCAACTTAGAAAGAAGTCTTTACCGAGTGTGATGTCAACTCGCCACGTAGCTATTCTCGTTTTGTTTCTCCTTGCCATTAAAAAAAAAATGGCGCCGCTTGCAGTAGTGGTGTAAGGCTGGAGAAACAGCAGAGGTTGCGGGCCCTCTCCCTTAGTTGCATCTCGCATGGATTTCTGAACTCGCCGCTGAAAGGTCTCCATGACTGGCAGGCCCGGATTGTTTTGTCCGCAGCCTTTCACATCTCTCCAAAAGTGGACCTCGCTAGCACACGCGCTAGAACCGGCGGCTAGCGCCTTCGCGAACTCGGCGTTTGTAGCGCGAGCTGCTCTGTGCTCCCCACTTCAGGCGCGAAGGCACGTGAACTGGCGAGGAGAAGAGCACGCGAGAGATCGCACAACTAACGCTGGGCAGAGTGTTCTCGAAGGTTGAGCTGGACGATGCCGGGCTCTCATCGCGACGCACACGCTCACGTGCGCTCGATATTTTTTCTTGGTATTTTCTCGCAAGCTCCTCACGTAGCGCAAGCCCACGCGCAAGCCTGGACGACGCCGGGCGCTCCTCGCGAGACGCACGCTCACCTGCGCGGGGTATTTTTTAGGCATATTCAGACGGACCAAGCTCGAGCTTACACGGCTCTGCTGCTAAAAGGCACTAACTTCGTAGGAAATGGATTGCAATTATTTAGGGAGAGTAACCGGTGAAAGTTCACTCTTTACACGCCTCATAGAATATGTTAAGTCACACTGGTTTCACCGGCATGCTTATATGCTTCGTACAGCGTGTAATAATTTTCGTGTACTTCGGCGGCGCCTCGGCGCTGCCTAACCCCTTCGAACATGGGGCGAAACCTTGACGAAACTGTCTCGAAACCGGTGTCATCCTGCTGGGACACCCTATTGGAGGAGTATACGGCCGGCTCCACTGTCAGGAGGAGGAAAGGAAGCTTGTGTAAACATAGGCCTGACGAAGAGCTACACCACCTTGGCCTTTTAAATGCGAATGCATTTATTAGTCGGGGGTTGTCTTGCGTCCATCGAGCGGCGTGCGCCTGCATTCCTCCAGCGCGAGCGCACGTGAGCGCGCGCCTCGTAGTTCTGCCTTCGTCGTCGTCGTCGTCGTAAATGCGAATGCATTTCTTAGTCGGGGGTTGTCGTGCTCCGTCGGCGTGCGCCCGCAGGTGTTATCTCTCCGCGCTCAATGCCGAACGCATGCGCTTGAAGCGAGCTGTACTAGTTTGCTCGAAGCGGCAAGGACGGCGAGTACTGCGGTGTTAGTCTCGTGTCTAACGTGTATGGGAACTTGATATCGCACGCCGTTGCCACGTCTCCCGTTCGAGACACGTCTCCGTACAAGGACTTGTACACCCTTGCCTACACCGGAGACGGAGTCTTTGTGGTGACCGTGTACCTCGCGCCCAACCTCGCTCGAGACGCCGTTGCCGCGCAGCTGGACGCGGCTATGGAAAGTGTGCGCGTGCGCTCCAAACCCTCTGACCCCATAGTCTTGGTTGGCGACTTCAACGTTGACGTGCGCAAGAAGAGTGGCGAGTGGCTGGTCGAGTACATGCAGACCAGGCACTCTATGCATTGTCTCTCTGCCGGCTTCGACACGTGCCCCACTAACCATTCACGGGGAGTTTGCATTGATCTGGTCTTTACGCGAAACTGTGACGCGCGTATGCTTCTCAAAGACCCTTTGACCGTGCACTTTAGCGATCACAAGGCAGTGATTGTGGCCGTCAGGTACACTCTTAGCCAAAATGGGAGAAAATAAGACTAACTGCAGCAATTACGCCTCGCGAGGAACATTTAGTCCCCAAAAGACCCAAACGCGCCAAGATTAGGGGCCGTGTGCAAAATGAAGGGACCAAACGTTGGTCCCTCGACGCGAATGGGACCAACGGAAAGACTAACAGCGCCCTTTTGCTCCCGCAACGTTTGCTGTTGCTCCCCCTGGCGGGGGCCCTCCGACTTCTTTTCTACTTGTTCGGCGGCCAGCGGGGACGGACGTGCGAAAGGTGAGCTGCGGCGGCGACGGCTTTCCCCCTTCGGCCCTTTTTTTGAAGTTCGTGAGCTTGCATCGTAGCGTCAGAGTGTTAGCTACTTTTTAAAACCAACGCCAGTCGATTCGCTGTGCGTTACTGACCGACGGCGACCTAAATTTTCATTTGTTTCGGTCAATATTTACCCAATTTTTTGCTTAACCCTAAAATAGTAAAATGCAATTTCTCTTTAAACAAGTGGCCCAACCGCATAAATAACCGTCCCAGCAGGAGCAGCGGTAGAAAAAGGCCAGCTAACCGCTAACTTCTTTTCTTTTGAAATTGCAGTTTTAATATATTTATAGCCAGAAAGTCAAAAGCGCGGTTAACACGTGGCCTAGAATCGTTGAAGGGCTCTAACTTTTTAGGAAAACATATGAACACTAAAATAACAAGATGGTGCTGTTAGGACACAAGAATTACTCGCAGACATAGTAAATTTTAAATGAAAACGTAATATTTAAGCAGGAAAATTACAAAAGTCTGGCAGAACGCCGGAACTGCAACGGACGCGTCCACTCTGAGGCTGAGTAGGGCAAAAGTAGTTGCACCCCTCGTAACCGCAACTACGTCCAGAATAAAAACTAGACAAAACGGTTAAAATCTGATGTAAATGGCTGAGTAAGCAATTTTTTTTTCCATATTTTGCGGAACCAGAACTTGTAATCTGCCGGACCACAGCAGAACAGCAAAATTGAAGTCTCCCCTCGAAGGCGCGGTCTGACCCGCCGTAATAAAAATCCTCTAACAAAATCGTAGAATCTTTATGTATCTCACGGCAAGTTTTTTTTTTTTTTTTTTTTTAGAATACAGTGTCATCTAATGGCCCCTTTTCCAGTACCGGCCCTCCTTGTGGCCGCCACGGCGAACCTAACTGGCACTAACGCACCCCCCCCCAAAATTGTTTGGCTTTCAGGGAACTCGTTCACGAAAGATTCTCGTCCTGCAGTCCTTCTCGCACCCACCCGTCACCCGTGCCTTTCACATGAATTTCACAGTAGCAGGCGCACGCTCGCGTGACTCATCTAACGTGGCCGAAAGCTTCCTTCACTTTTTTTCATTTTCGTTGCTCCCTCACTGGTAGCCAAGCGCTCGCAGCGTGGTCAGCCTCAAACATTTTTGCCCCTTTTCTTTGAAAGCCTTTTTTGTGTGTACGTACGAACTCACTGTGAACTGTCCGCAAAGAGGAAGTAAAAACGTGCAGCCATAGCCACTCCCCATGCAGAAAGCTGAGAGGACGCCGCTTTGTTTGTTTCGCCCGAGGCTATTTCTTAAACATTGTTAAATTTATTAAACATTGAGAAAATTTGGCTCTTAATACATTTTTGAAATAAAAACGCATTCTTCGACACCGACATCACAGCCAGAAATCAATAATGACCTTATTCTATACAAACCCGCACCATCAGCGCAGGAAAGCAGGTTTTCTTCCAATAATTAAATATTCCTTCTTGTTTTCTTTTTATTTTTGATTGCAGTCAAGCCATTTTGATTTAGAGTTGGTGCTGACAGGAAGCGTCTCTTTCCCTACATGTCTTCTGAAAGAGAGGGAAGAGGCCCTTGTTTCGTGCTACGTAAGCCTCTGAGAATGATAGCGAACCTGCATGCGAGAAATGAGCAATCTTTCTATTTTCTGTTGCCCTTATACAGTGGTTCAATGCGTTGAGTGAGGGAGCATGAGTCCCCAGGTTCTATTGCTGGTTTGAGTGGCGTCCTTTTCTGCTGGAGTCGGAAAAACAACAATGTCTGAGTTTCGCCTTGTTAACTACCGTGGCCATGGTCTTAATTAATCCGTAGTCTTATACTCAGTGCAATTCACAGGCCACATTTGGCTGCACTACATAAAGCGTTGATTTTGCTTCTTTTTGCTTTTTGAGGTACTTTTACGGATGCTTGTTAGGGCTGCTGGAAACTGCGTTTTTCTCAATTTTGCGTCCTACCATGAATAACACTTGTTTTGTTGCCCCTATTTATTTCCTGCAGGAGCGTGACGACATACGCCCATTGCCGACAGCGTCACGGAGGATGGCTGTCTTCCTCTGAACGGACAAGTACCTCAAGACAAGTGGAGCATGCTTGCGCCAAGGACAGCAGCCCTAGTATACCCGGAATAGCCCCAATACTGGGCGCATTGCCTCAATAAGGTGTGCCGTACAGGCCTTCGAAATAGAGACTCCAACGTCAAGAGTAGAGTACGGTTTTACTTTTGTTGTGTATGTTGCTCACACAGTGTTGCAATAAAAAGCTTGAAAGTAACATTTTCTTTGTCGTGAGTACTTTGTCGTGAACAAGTGGCCAAGAAATACTGCTTCTGGTCTTGTGTTTACTCCTGTCTTCTGAATTGTCGGTCTAATGGAACGACAGTCACTAATGGAGTACTTGCACGAGCCAGCACATCGTCTTTTAGTATGCACGGTTAATCCAGAGGGGAGCATTTGCAGGGATGAACATTTAGTCTTGAAAGCATCAATTGGTCTAGGGAGAGTAATGGGAAAGATTAACCGATTGATACTCAGAGGACCAACGGTTGGTCTCCAGTCGACTAACAGGGGTGACTAACAGTTGATCTGCAAGGGACCAACAGTTAGTCTTTATGGCGGACCAACAGTTGAACCATCAAGGGACTAAGTGTAGAGGGACTAACAGTTGGTACCCTTGCCGTTAGTCCCAAAAAGGACTAATTCTAGTGGCAACGCAGTTAGTCCCCAAAAGGACTAACGCCGATGCCCCGTTAGTCCTTTTTGGCTAAGAGTGTACAACGATAACACAAACAGGGGCTGATGAATAAATGATTGCGTTCACACTCTCGTCATTAATTACACCATTACTCGCAACACACTCATCGGTGCACCCAATGCATTCGCATTTCTGCACGATTCCCTTCGGGGAGGTGCGGGGGAATTTTTTCGTTTCTTTCTACCTTCCTTTTTTCTTCTTCCTCTCTTTTTTCCTGTGTTCTTTTTCATTCGTTTCTTCTTTCTTCTTTCTTTCTTTCTTTCTTTCTTTCTTTCTTTCTTTCTTTCTTTCTTTCTTTTTCTTCTTCTCTTCCTTTCCTTGCTTTTCTCTTTCTTCCTGTGTTCTTCCTCTTTCGTTCTTTGCTTCTTTCTTTCCTTGCTTTATTTTTATTTCTCCCTGTGTTCTTTTTCTTTCTTCCTTTCCTTCCTTCTTTCTTTTTATTTTTTCTTTCCGTCTTCTTCTCTATCTTTCCTTTCTTTCTTTCTTTATTTCTTTCTTCCTGCTGCTCCTACTTTCTCTTCCTTTTTTTGTTTTCACCGAGGAGCATACCCAGGGTTTCCTATCGCGGTACGTTTACAGCTAGCTACGGGCCAGGAGGGACCAGTCCTTCGTAGAGGGACCGACGCGTGACTGTACGCGTTTCAGCGACACTGTCGAACCAGCTTTACGAAGCGCCACTTTTGTCTACCGACTCCGACCGGGTTTCCCGCTACGAGGGGGCCTGGGAAGCAGAACGAAACGCGCGGGGAAGCCAGACCTGTGTGTTTGTGCGCGCGCAGTGAATGCGTCCTTTACACGCACGACATTCGCAGTGGCGTCTTTTTCCGTCCTCGGGGCCGTGGGTAACGCAAAGGGGTAGCGTGACCGAGCGAAATTAAAGTGTCCGATCTAATGTACGGGCCAAACTGGCCCGCACCAAGTCAGGCCCGCGTGGATGCGTGCGCGCCGCTATCTTCTGGCTTCCGAAGTGCAGCCGAGAGCAAACACCGTTTAGATAAGGGGGAATTCATCGCCTCCTCATCGTAGTCTCTTTGCTTGCAGGTGATTAGCTAGCTTTGGCAATGTTTGGAGACTCTCTTGTCTTTTTATAGCGACCAATTATAAGAACCGAGGGTTGTGATGTAAAGGGCTTCGTATCCTGCGGGAGCGTTGTCGCAGCTCGCGTAAGTTTTTCCGGTTGGGGCGTGCTTGGGGGTTGACCGTACGGTTCACGTCGTCAGGCTTTCTGGGAGCATATACAATGTAGACTCGACAACAAGGCCCTGTCGCATTAAAAAAAAAAAAAGGAAAAAGAAACCCCTCGCGTGTTCTTTGACTACGGCTCCATCATTACTGTGCTTCATAAAATGGCTCATTCGTTCTGTATCGTACATCACGTTCAAGAAAACGGCAACCTTATACCGTAGTTTTTGGCATGCCTCCAGGCCTCGCCATGTGTTTACGAACATGATGGAATGGGCAGTATAACGACGACGACAGCAGAGAAGGCTACACCTGAGCGCTGTGTATGTAGAGTAAAAACTCGTTCGCTTATTCGAAGTTTCGCTTTATTAGACTTTCCGCTTTATTAGAATTTCCGCTTTATTTGAATTCTCGCCTTATTTGATTTTTCGCTTTATTTGAATTTTCGCTTTATTTGAATTTTCGCTCTATTTGAATTTTCGCTTTATTTGAATTTTCGTTTATTTGAATTTTCGTTTATTTGAATTTTCGCTTTATTTGAATTTTCGCTTTAATCAAATTTTCGCTTCAATCGAATTTTCGCTTCAATCGTATTTTTGCTTTATTCGAATTTTCGCTTTATTCGAATTTTCGCTTTATTCGAAGTTTGCTTTATTCGATGTTTGTATTCTTCGATGTTAGTGTGTGAAGAGCAAGTCATCAACTCTTCAAACAAGCTACCGCTTATAACGAATTTACTTTCCTGGCCTGAGGATTTCATTACAACTACAGTATTGTACGTGTAGCTAATACAGCATGATGACACCGTAAACATCGCAATCTTTCCCCGGTACACGACTTCTGGGGAGCAGGGAACGATGGGGCGCAAAAAATACCCAGGCGCACATAGCGACAAAGGCTTTTAAAGCGAAATCTTTTTTTTAGTGAGACCGATGGCGTCATGTCAAAAGACTAATGCATTTCCCCGTAGACCGGTTGGTCGACCGAAAAGCTCTGATAATCTCTGGACACACGGCGCGTGCGTGAAATCGGACTCCCATTGTGTCAAAGCGGTTAGTCCAAAATCGCGAGAAAGGAGTGGTTCTAGGTAAGACAGCACACGCTCGATCATAAAGGAAGAGTACAATAGTATATGCCTTTGTCTCATAAACCACGTATTAGTATACATTTACGTCGTTCGTATACGAACGACGTAAATGTATGCTCCGTTCCGTTCCGTTCCGTTCACTTAGACGCGAAAAATTGTTTCATGTTTTCGTTCTTCGTTTGCGATATGGGTCTTCGAAGGTTTGACGATCAATTGCACTCACTTTCAGCGAAGGTTAGACGCACTTCTAGCTTTCGCGCTTCTCTCAGCTTTCTTTAGGTAGGGATGGTGTTTTTTTTTTTTTTTTTTCGTGCGCAATGGAAACTGCTAAGCTCAAATTCAGTGCCCTCAAACGGTCCCGCTACTGCGATGAATGGCTAAGGCGTAAAGCGTCCGCACAATAGGTCGTTGTTCTGATGCTCAGCCTAGCTGCGTTGAGAGACGAATAACAGGTACGTCAGTGTCTCGGCGCATAAATTAATCCACTGCCCTCTACTATAGGCACGTTGCACCGGACAGAGGCCGCAGTGAGCGCAGCACTTTTCCCACTAAAGTTGTCTGTAGCGCACGCTTAGGGCATCGGTAAAAGAGTGGCGATTCCTCGACCCACTGCCTGCAGCATGCCGTGCCAACGATCTATGGGGTTGACACTGAGACACGCTGTAAAGACAGACGGCCGTGATGAACGCATCCGTTACTCCCTGCCATTTGTATTATCTGCAATCTGACTGGTCGGCCACAATATCAGCAGCTGACGTATTTTCGTCTGCGCCACTTAAACTGTTCGTTCTTCTCGGCCTTGTTATCATGACGTTCCCTTGGATGCCTTCTTTGTGTGGGAGTCCGTGCGTGACTCGTGATAATCCCGGCTGTTGCTGTCTGGGACAGGGCGCCGACACTTACGTAATATGAATGCTACGAACGGAGCCGGCGATATGCGTGGCATCTTTCCTGCAAGAAATGGCCCCCCGAACCACCAGGATATAGAAAAAGGCGCTGCTGCTTGCGACGCAAACATCAGCGCAACGTGCCTATGCGGCTCGCCTCAGACAGTACATTAGCTACGCGTGAAACATCGATCGAGACTTTATTAGTTTCCACGGACGCCAAAGCGTATCAATTTCGTCAGAGGTGTGAACCAAACGTGCCCTGGTGGTAATAATTGCACCAATTTGCTAACGTCGTTTCGATTACGGGCTGAGCCTACAAACTCACTTAGTGCAGCCATTTCGAGACAGGGCTTCTGTGCCGTGTCAGCGCATACTTAGCTTATTAGAGAAGCGGAGCTCCCGTCGGTTCAGCGTTGTACCGGGGTTCATTGCGTCTTCCACAGTAATACATTGCACGCCTATAAATTCTCGCAACCCGCAATGCTCTGTTCAGGCTGGTAGATGGTAAATCAATAACCACGCACGTGCATATGCTTCGCTCTCGGGCAGTTTATTCAAATTACCGCGTTTTTTTTTTATTAACGTTTCGGCGCCTTCATAGGTCATAACAGTCAGTTGAACTTTAGTGAGCTGTTGTACACGTGGAGTATATTGTGAAATGGCTTTTATTCAATTAGAACATCTATATTCGTTTGGTTTCTACCGACTCTTCTTTAATTCTTTTTTTTTTTTGCTCGGTTATCATAACGCTGTTTTCTGTAAAAAAAGTTTTCGCCAGAATTAAATAATTTATGCGATTGCAAAAGTTTTAATTCCTATGGAAGGGATCCTCATGAACGAGGATTCGTGCAGTGTTTCGAAATTCTACATAGCCACGTGTAATTATTCAACATCACCGGCTGCTTTTCTGATGGAGGCGAAAAGCGAAAACGCCCGTGTGTCGATATTTCGGCGCGCGTCAAAAGTCCCTGGGTGGTAAGAAGTAATCCGGAACTCTCCCCTCCGGCGCGCCTCGACGCCCAGGTGTATCTTCGGCGCGGAAGACACCCGCACTCATCATTCGACGTCTCCGTGTCATGTGTTTTGCGAAAAAGTTCACCTTTCTGCCATTCGGCAACGCAGCGTACGCGCCCTGTATCGCTATCGAAACGACTGAACAGCAGCAACGTCAGAGCTGCCGCTGACATTTCTGCGGCCTATACGCGACGCGGCGTCGGTCGGTCAAGTTCTGCTCCGTGCCTCGAATAGAGAAAAGGTCGCGCACTAGAAGCAGTCTGTGCCGTCTCTTTTGTGCGGGGTCACTGCGTATGAAGTCCTCTGAGTTCTGCGTGACACACCAGGCACATCTTTGTTCATTGACACGGCAGAAACGGTTCTGCGGTGTTTTTTCTTTCTCAGGCTCGCCTGCGTGAGACAGCTCCCTCTGACGCTAGTATACGATGGCTTGCTGTTTACACACCCTCGTGTCTGTACCACCGCGCAACACATACAGGAAGAAAAAAAAAAACAAAAAGAAAGGCCGCGTATCTGCTCCCTTCCTGTTGAAAATGTCGCCGAAAGACGATAGTCGACTGGCACCCCTGCCATGTAAAGACCTTCCCTTTTCTTTCCCGCTCACCTCTCATGCGGTTCTTTTCCCGTCTCGTCCCTCCCAAGATAACACGCCAGAGGTTTGATCAAGTCAATTTAAATTTACTGCGTTCCACTGCTCCAAGTCGGGTGCCCCGATGCCAGCGCTGCTGTACGGTGGAGACGCGCGTGAATTGAGGCACCCTACTACAACGTTTATAGAAACACGTTGCCCTACTGCACGAGCGTTCCAAGAGGAACGTGGATCCCATCCAGTGAAATCTTTCGTTGCTATTTCCGTTTCATTTCTTAAATGCCGCCAGGAGGTAGCGCCGGCAACAGCAGGCGACGGTTATCTGCCGTAGATGTAGTATTTTATTTTCTATCGCAAAAACCAAGCATCCTGAATTTTTTAATAAACGAACACTGCAAATATCACTTACGTATTGATTTTGCTGCCTTATATTTGCATAATGTCTTGTTCTTGTTGAACAATGTTGACAAGTATGAACACTGACACTGAACGTAAACGTTTATATTTGGCTGTGGGTATATAAGACTATTGCGCAGATTTTATTTTATTTTGGCCGGGTGGCTGAATCGAGTCACAGACAGACAGACAGACAGACAGACTGTCAGACAGACCAAAATTTCTGCGTTTTAGTAGCCCAAGAAAGACTATCGTCTTTAATAAAATGAAGGGGGGAACGGTGGTTCGTTATACGTGCAGGGTCTATTCAAAGACCAAACGCGCGCCGCTGTGTTCGTTTTCTTTTTCTCACAGCAGCGCGGTGAAACACCACCTTGTTAAGAAGCTACCCGGGGTTGGAAGTTTTCGCGCCCCCTCTCTCGCTAAAACTTAAGCAACACCCCGACAGCCTCCGCTGTTGACGCCCACCGATCTCAGCTACTCGGAAAGAAAGATTTACGACTGCGCACTGTCCGACGATGCCGCCAGGCCTGCACCGTGAACAAGGTGGTTATTGGTTCAACCCCTTCGGGGAGCTATTTTTAAACGTGGCGATGCCTTGCATCCTCTTGTGCCACGCGCGCGGCGAGCCAAGATCAGGTACAGAGCAAAGCTGCCGGAACGACGTATAGTATACACACAGTGCGAGGGACGCGGCTGTTCTAAGAACCGAGATGCGCTAGCTCTCTTCTGGGTGGCCGTCGGGAGCTTCCTGCCGGGATCGTTGAAAGGCGCCGTACTCTCCTGGTTGCACCTTGCTTCCTGACGCGTCATCTTTTTTTATAAACATCCTTGAAATCGAGGGTCGCTTCCCTGAGAGGAACCAACCAACTGTGAAAAGCAAGCACGCGCATTCGTGAAGCTCAAAAGAAGCAATAGTTCCGGCACCGCGAACAGGAAGACTGTAAACCGTTGTTATAACGAAGCCTTCGGGATAGGAAGTGGACTTCGTTATAAGCGGTGCTTCGTTAAACAAGGTATTGCGTTAAAAGCAGTATTTTGTTAGAAGCGGGAGGATTTACTTTACCTGCACTGCAGTTGAACCAAGACAAAACTTCGAATACAGTGATTTTGTTGTAACGAGAGTTCGCTGTATACAGCGAACCCTCGTATACAGCGAACCCTCGTTATATGTGCGACACAAGGGGGAGTAAGCGTGTATATAGTCCAGGGTTCGACGGAAGTCCGTCTGGTCAGTTGGTAAGTTCATAACAGAATTGCGGTCACTGACCAAGTCAAAGAAGCAATTAGTAAGCTTGGTACGAAGTACGTGGTACGAAGTACGTGGTACGAAGTACGTGGTACGAAGTACGTGGTACGAAGAAGTAAGCGTGGTACGCAAAGGTGTTTTCACAGCAGAGCTGTTTAGCTTTTAGTTCCGCCGGGGAGCGCTCGCAGAAAACTGGGCCCAGCCGGTCGCATGAGCGTGCGCCTCGTGAGACTGCCCGGCGTCGTCCAGGCTTGCGCGTGGGTTCGCGCCACGTGAGGAGCTCGCAAAAAAAAATACCAAGAAACAATACCAAGCGCACGTGATCGTGCGCCTCGTGGGGAGCGCCCGGTGTCGTCCAAGCTCGACATTCGAGAACACTCTGTCCAGCGTCCGAGGCGCGTTCTGTTCTCCTCGCCAGCTCACGTGCATTCGCGCCTGAAGTAGGGAGCACGGAGCAACTCGCGCTACAAACGCCGAGTTCGCGAAGCCGGTTGCCGCCGGTTCTAGCGCGCGTGCTAACGCGGTCCACTTTGGGAGAGATGTGAAATCCTGCGGACAAAAGGATCCGGACCCGCCAGTCATGGAGACCTTTCAGCGGCAAGTTCGGAAATCCATGTTGGTTGCAACAGCCGGGTCTCCGACGAAGGGCGAGGGGCCTGCCAGCTCTGCTGTTTCCTTAGCCTTCTACCACTAGTGCAAGGGCGGGCCATTTTTTCTTCGTGTTTGCGCCCTCAGTATGGTGGCTAGACTCAGTAAAAAACGCAGCTTGCTCTCTCGGGAAGAGAGAGAGGAGGAGATCTGCTGTCTTCCGCCACACGGAAGAAACGGGCTCTCTGCTTTAAAAGCAGCGGGGACACCGCGCAGCCTTGTCACTGACCGAGCGTAGCGACACGGCCTCCCGCTCAACGCGGTCAGCCGCTTCATTACTCCGCTCGCAGCTGGACGCCGTGGTCATTCAGTTTTCCGTACCTCGAGCATTTCTGCGGCCCGCTGCCTCTTTCTTCCTCATTTTTCTCCTTCCTTCATCGTGGTGAACAACTCAAGTCTTTCCTTCGGTTCAACTCATTTCTTTTTTCGCATTTCAAATGTTTATCCTCCCACTGCTCGCTTCCTTCATGAAAGTTGGTTTCGCCTCGTTCATCAACGTCGTGCAGTGCGGCCGACTTGCAAATGCGGGCGCAATGGATGGGACTCGGGGGAATATAAAAAAAAAAAAACTCGGATTCAGTGCCGTCGTGATCTGGGTGTCCGTGTGCTATGTTTAGTAACTTCAATATGCGACTGAAAGCGGAATAAAATTGCAATTTCACATGCCTTCATTGCTATGGTGGCGACTGGGGAGGAGCCGCAAGATGATATCATTTGCTGAATATTTGTTTGCCCAACAGATATAGTACTTCCTCATTTCTGAAATAAATAAATAAATGAATGATAATAAGCATCGATGAAAAGGGGGGGGGGGGGGATAGGGGCACTGGTTTGGTATACAAACCCTGAACACTTTACAACGAGTGAAAAAGGCCCGGATCATATTGCTCACTTTGAACGGAGCACTTAATACAAAGCTTCAGATGTTTGTATACCGTCTACGGACGCAAACTCACTAGTTTATCTGTGTCTTCCTCTTGGCATAGCTGACGCCCCTTCGCTTCTGTTCCGCGCTGACCCCAATTATAGTGTCATCCGTCAAGCTCGGACTGTTCCGGGCCGTCACTCGGAGCGCACTGCGTAGGCAGGTCCGCTTCGGTTCAAGCTGTTACAGATAGCTTGCCTATTTGTTCCGCTTGCAAAAAAAAAAAAAAAAAAACCCAGACCATCTCCAATAACGTGAAACCTGGTGAAGGGCGAAGCATGCAGTGCATAAGTGTATTCTTGGCGCCTTTGCGTTTTTGCCAACGGGGATGAAACCGTTTGGGGGTAGAGCTATACAGCTTTGCTGTAAAAGTCCCAGTGTCTTTGAAGCACGAAACGTTTTAGCGCGAGGCATAAACGAGTGTCCCGGTGTGTTTTTAGTACTCGTTACGAAGCGTTCTAACGCGAGGCGCAAATGGATTTTCCAGTGTCTTTTCACTATAGTATACGTGCTACGAAGTGTTCTGGCGCGAGGCGTAAAGGAGTGTCCCGGTGTTGTTTAGTACGCGTTACGTTCTAGCGGGAGGCCTAAACGAGTGTCCCGGTGTTTTAGTACCGTGACTACATGAGACGACGATTACGACGACGACGATGACAAGAGGCACCAACAGGCCCAGCCCCTAAGGGGCTTCGCCCCTAAAAAAAACACAGGTTCAGTGGCACTTAGCGAAAAAATATTACATGACCGATCAAAAGAAAAAGAAGCGCTCTACTTCCACATGGGTGTTGCCCTGTAAGCTATTATTTTGTATCGCTCAGCCTTCCAGAGGCTGCCCTAGTTTCCCTGATTCGAGCGTGTCATTCACATCCCACCCGCGCCACCACTTTCTGCGCGCGGTGGTGGCTATTTCCGCCTCCAGCGTCAGCGCGCGTCGCGTCGACTGAACCACAGTGGTCGTCGCTAATAACGGTGGCCACCTGCGAGCGACGTTGCACAGGCACCGAGCCGCTTCCCCGGTGTCTTTTTTTAGGAAGCCTCGCAAGGGGCGGCGTGCAGGTGACTGTGACGTGCTTGATTGTCACTTCTAATGACGAGCTTGCGTCTACGGTGAGCTATATAGAGAACCCCGATTCACGCACGTCCACCGCACAGGGCGGATACACGTATACGCTGGCGTCGCCGTTTCGGGTCACTCGCTCGACGCCGCAGCAAGTCATTGTATCAAAACCACGCTAAAATTATCGCCGCAACGCGGTTTACTGGCGAACTTTGAGTCATCTTATCTGTTTCGCATTGCTGGGTCTTGTGGGAAACGAAAAGAACAACGCGTTGAGCACTTTGACCCAATAACGGCGACACGGGACCGTTCAAAGGGTGTCTCCACCCTGTACAGCGGCGCTGGCGTCGAGGCACTCTAGAGCTATATTTACTAAAGCTCTCTCTCTCTCTCTCTCTCTCTCTCTCTCTCTCTCTCTCTCTCTCTCTCTCTCTCTCTCTCTCTCTCTCTCTCTCTCTCTCTCTCTCTCTCTCTCTCTCTCTCTCTCTCTCTCTCTCTCTTCAAGCTGGGATGACGAATCAACCCTGCTCTGAATGGAGCACTTCCTATTTGTGTGCACGCAAGTGCGAGAAACACGGCCAGTACAGTTTGCTTCGTGTTGGAAAGCAAATCTTGGGGAAAAGGCTTCAGCGGGAAAACGAAAAACAGTCTGTCAGAGGACATCATCGCCTCCGTGCTATCCGCTGACAAGACGGGGCTGACGGAGTACCTTGAAACAGCCAAACTGCGCGGGAAAAGCACCGCAGAGGCGAGAACGTCCCGCAGTGAACGAGGAAGAAACACCGAATGCCATGTGTAATTTGTTGTGTTGCATTTGCCGGGTGCAGCTGTTTATTTAAAATCACCTGAATTCAGTGTTCGGTGTGTGGGGCGGACATGCGTAGTGCTTCAACTATATCCTCCCCCTTTTCCCCACGCGAGGCGTTCGTCGACCTCTCCCTTTTAAATTCATTCATTCATCCATTCATTCATGTGTGTCTTTAAGGCAAATTGCAGCTATTTTGCTGGAAGACGCGTTCCCGCGTCTCACCTCGACGATGTATGGGTGCGCATGCCTGCAACTCCGAACCTCCGTATTTAACCTAAGTTTATGCCGTAATGCTGCAAAGTGTCAGCAAGGCTTTAATGTACGTTCGGTAAGGTTTTCTTAATGTGCACATCCCTGTATTAGTGTTTTCTTTTTTCAGCTACGTCACTGCACAGTTCGGACAGCTG
This sequence comes from Haemaphysalis longicornis, assembly GCA_013339765.2. NCBI lineage: Eukaryota > Metazoa > Arthropoda > Arachnida > Ixodida > Ixodidae > Haemaphysalis > Haemaphysalis longicornis. The sequence continues at coordinate 1,017,681 of JABSTR010000962.1, forward strand.
CATTTCTGCATCAGCTTGAAAGACGTTGAGCAAAACAAGCTACACAATTTTTTGAATTACATAAAAATATTCCTATGACGATTAGTGTGAGTTGTAATTGTTACGACGTGACGTGTGTACATTGCAGTCCTGGCATGATACAACTAGTTATTTTGCGGTGAATTATACATTTTTCAACTCGGCGGCAAGGCCGATACGTCCCTGGCAAATAAACCGCAGCCTGTCTCACAAATTGCGGACAGCACTAAACGAATTGTTCAGAAACTGCCGCTCAAGACTTTGCATCGATGTAGACGTTCTCTTTTTTTTTTTTGCCGGATACGCATTGTTTTTATCTCGTGGCGTGCACTGCCGATTCTTGTCGACGCAGCCTCTTCCATTCCGCTTTTCGTCGCCTAACTGTAGGCTTCGCCGCAAGCGCGCTTGCGCTGCCGTGAAGCTGTAGATGCAGTATCAGCGAATTACGTCGTCCAGCGGTTACGCTTACCGCTGCGCGTAGCATTACCTGCGCCCCTTCATGTTCGAAACTTTTAATGCGTAGCATTCTTTGCCGAGTACCTCCCCAGACAGGAGCATGTAACGCCTAGCATTTCCACAATAATGCCGATTTCGCGAGAGTTCCAAATGTAATCGTTATAATGACGTAAGTGGAGATGACTGGCCGCACGAAATTTTGAAAAACTAAAAAGTAACAAAATATAAAAATGCAGAAAATGCCAAAACGTATACCGTGTGGCATTTCCGCTATAGTGCAGATTTCGCGAAAGTTCCACTTGTCATCGTTATAATAGCGTAAAAGGAGATAACTGGTCGAACGAAATTTTGAAAAACTAAAAAAAAGAAAAATATAAAATAATTACGGAAAATGGCGAAAGGGATAACGCCCTGCATTTACACAATAATGCATATTTCGCGAAAGTTACAAATGTAATCGTTAGAAAAACGTGAAGGGAGATAATTGGTCGAACGAAATTTTTAAAAACTAAAAATGAGAAAGTATTAAAAAATATGGAAGATGGCAAAACTTATAGCGCAAAACATTTTTGCAATATTGAAGATTTCGCGAAATTTTCACCCGTAATCGTTATAATAGCGTAAATGGAGATAATTTGTTAGACAGGATACAGAAAAAAACCTAAAATTTGGCTGAAAAAAAAATCACACTCAGGAGAGGCGGCATCAGAATGGTACGCATTAGAAATTCTGAGAATTTCTGCAGAATTCTTGAACACCGTCATTTCAGGGAACGAATATAACAGCGACAGCACGCCTTACTCGCACTTCGGCATAAAAAGAAAAAGAAAAAAAGAAATGACAGACATTTGGCTCGGCCCACCACTAAATACCGTACGGATGCACATTTTGTTGCACCAAGTTAGTGGTCACCAAGTCATTGTTAGACCGGTTGCTACTGGACAGTTTTTCAGTTGCGATGTCGTTGTTTAACTGCTCTTTTATATCACTCATGCAGTCGGGTTTTCTTTTTCTTTGTGTGTATACGCTTCACTGCACGGCACATCATGAAGAAGCCAGTTTACAAGGTTAATATTGCTTAGTTCTGGTTCGTTCATGCTGCATAGATTGAGTAAAAAACAGCTTAAGCTCCGAAAAAAGCGTGTGGACAGAACGAACTACTACACAATACGCGAGTGCAACAAACGACTTATGTAGTTGAAAACACGCCACATATATCTTGTTCGCGTGGAAAACTTTAAGGGAGATACACGAAGGGCTGGTGGACAATGTGGATAACAAAGTGAACGAGATAGACGGGACCGGGAGTCAAAGAACACCATCAACTCCACGGAGGGATGAAATCAGTTAATTGGGAGGCAAGGAATGGATTTGGACCGTGCAGGTTAGGGACAGTTTGACGTGCATGGCTGTCTTCCTACTACCGATGACGCAAACGAGACGACGATGGGGCGTGTATATACAGTCATGAACAAATTAAATGCGAACACAAATGTATGAACCAGAACACGCAAAATTAAAAACAAAACTCTTCGTAGAGGTCTAATAACGGCGCGCTATTGGTGTATTCGGAAAGCCACACTTCCCAACTTTGTTACTGTAATTAAGCCAGCGTCAGTTTGACCTACATGGAAAGAAATCGCGCTATTCGCGAGCTTGTTCATATCTTTGTGTTCGCATTTCATTTGTACGTGAGTGTACCTACGCACGTGTGGTCTGTGAAGCAAACATGAGCCGTTCATGTCACGACACGAGTTACACCTCTAGCTTTCCAGATAGACGAACAGAAGGGGCGTCCACGTACATTACCTTTCTTCCAGTTAACATGCTGAAACCTCCCATACCTCTCTTTGGCGCTGGTCATTTGACCTAAGTAAACGCTCAGTGAAAGCGAAACAACCAAAACAACAAACGCCTTGTAGCGTCCACCTGATCTTCAAGCTCAGCCAAGGTCAAGCCAGCGCCTCGTGCGGTTGTGCGCAGTGAAAGCGTTTAATCGCTCGATTGTTCCAAAGGAAGGGGTGGGGAGATGGGGGTAGGGTAAAGAGTAATGGCGCGCGCAATTGAAAAAATTAAACAAGGAGGCGCTGGCTGCATCCGAGTTCACGGCGCCGAGTAGCGCCTGTGTTTTGGCTTGCGGTACGATTGTGTGCACGTGCATGTGTGCATGTTGACCGAGCTATCGCTCGACAAACTTGGAATTTTTTTCAACTCGAAACATTTTTGGAATTTGGAATTTTTGGAATTTTTTGGAAACATATTTGGAATTTTTTTCCAAATTCGAAACATTTTTTTCCCGGCGCAATGCGTAACCAGGTATATGGGGGCTTTTATCAATGTGCAAGTGTTCCGTAAACGTTTCATTGAGGTTGTAGCCAGGATATGGGTATCTTGGACACCACGTCCTCTCGACATTTGCGCGTGTTCAACGCCACAGGTCGTTTCACCTGTTTTATCGTATACCAGAGCCTGTGGATTTTCTTGCAACGGCTTTTTAACTTGTTACGCACCGAAAAGCCGAGAAGGTCGGGAGTCGTACGCAGGACGACATGCAGAGAATACAAGAGCAGCCCCAATCAGACTCCGTCGGTATAGGTTTCACTTTCGCGCTACCCTGCAGGAAAACCGTTCGCAGTTTTTCGACCTTTCCAAAACGGTAAGCAATCCTGTCGGTTGCATTTGCAAGACGCGCGCCCAGAGAAAGGATTGCTCCCTCGCGCCTCGGCTGCCTCAAAGACTGTGAAACGAGCCAGGTCGATGTCACGTTTGGCACAGGCTTTCAAGAAGTCAAGTTGCGAAAGCGTACCCGAGAGTATTGGCATTCAATTTAAAGGACTAGCAGCCGCGGGGTATCCTGAACAAGTTATTGCATCAGTTGCCGAGAAAAGGCTGAAGACGAATTGTTGCACGACGCGGAAGAAAGAAAATGGCAGTAATGAAAAAAAAAGTAAAACGTGCAGGGGTGTTGTCATACGTCCGTGCAATTTCAGACCGTATAAAAAAAAAAAAAGTTGCGGGTGCACACGACGCCCGTGTCGTTTTTTATGCGCCCAACAGGTGAAGAAACAGCTTTTGCAAGAAAGTCCACAGGCCCGGGGTATGATGAAACTGGAGAACCGACCTGCGGCGTAGAACACGTGCACAGATTTGTGAAACGTCTAGAGGGCGTAGTGTACAAGATACCTTTCTCCGGTGGTCAAATGTACAGTCATTGACAAGTGAAACGCAAACACGGAAATGTAAATCATAACACACAAAAAACGCGATTTCTTTCCATTCACGTCAAAATGACGCGTGGCTTAGTTACAGAAACAAAGTTGGGGAAATGTGGTTTTCCAAATATACAAATAGCGCGCCTTTATTTGACCTCAGTGAAGAGTGTTTTTTTTTTTTCCCCCGATTTTGCGTGTTGTGGTTCATATTTTAGGGTTTGAATTTCATTTCTCCGTGACTGTACGTCGGCCAGACTGGCTGCTCCCGAAGTGAAAGGCTCAGGAAGCACAAGCACACGTGCACATTTATTGTTGTTGTTGTTGTCCTTTAATTGATGGCACATATCATATCCACATGGGGGATTGACAAAAAAAATGGGGTAGCTTTCTGGCTAACATGCCCACCTCAGCACAATAAAACCAGCCTGTAAAATTGGAAGTGGGAGAACGGCCGCGGAATTAAAAAATAAAATTGGAGAAGAATTGTAGGTTGATGTCATCCGTTGGGAGAATAGCCTGAACGGCCACGTTTTGAACGGGTTAACAGGACAGGCGTACAGACTCTGAAATGTACGCGCGAGAAAACGCGCCCAGCAACTAAGCTCGTTTTGGTTCCCATAGCAACGCGCACTAGGCTGGCGAAATTCATCTGATGCAGTAAAAAGGATCACCGAGAGCAGGTGATACATTTTCTGCTTCGCTTCACCTCCTTACGTTATCACTGGTCCTAACGATGACACCTCCCGCCACCGCATTCATCTTCATCCTTTTCTTCCTCATCCTTTGCTTCGCTCACCCTCAAAAGGTGTATCCACACAAAAATTGGGCCCATCTCCCCGCGAGGGGGACTCGAGTAAATGCGTCGCATAGGGGGTGGGTGTATTGCGTTAACGTTTAGTGTTTGGGGAGTTGGTGGTAGTGAATGCGTTGTATCAGCAGCTTCTTGACGTAGTTTGAATGAGTCAAGGATATAAGGCGCGTTCGTAGCCTCCCATTCTGTGTCGGTTTTATGGCGCAGTGGGAAGAGCACCATGTACCTCGCGTTCCGCCCGCAGGGTCGAGGAATCGAAACCAGGCGCCGGATAGTCTTTTTATATAGTGTAGGGGGAGGGGTGCGGACAACGACGGTGCGGACTACGACGGACGTCAACGCGGGTGACATCGCGAGTTACTGAAATGCTCTGCATTTGAAAGCTCCCGAACGGTTTTAGCGCCGCGTAGATATAATAATGATCATATATGATCATTATTATGGCCTTTATACAAGATGCTGCAGATCTGTGGCTGTCTTCGCGACCCGATCAGCCCCTACAGATTTTCGTTGACTTTGAAAAAAGAGGTCAATCCTAACTTAAAGAATAAAACTCAAATAAAAGTATTAGTGCCCTTTAATTGCATCATTAGGCAGGGCACGGCAAGGCATGGACACTATAGCATTTCCTCACGCTTCCTCCCCACGCGCGCGCAAAATCGGCAAACAGGAAAAGGGAGCCTCGGCTGTAGGATCATCGATGGGATATTGGCTGCATAATTACCGCTGCTCAGCCCGGAAGGAACCCTGAGTAGTCGGGTTCGGGTTATTGTACGCCACCTGCTCGTGGGGCTCGTTAGCGGGTGACAAAACCTGGGCGAAGGCCAAGAACTTCTGGGTCTCGGCTTCCGCGAAAAGCCGCCGCCGGAAGCTAATTAGCGCATGTCGAAATATCAGCGAAGGGGAAGGCAGGCCTGGAGCTCCCCCCGTCGGCGAAACGCCGCCGCTCCGGGGCTAGCCTCCGAGAGCTCCCCCATAACGTGCTTCGCAAAGCCGGTAACCCTTTTCTTTGTGCGTTATTTACTACGCAATCTAGGAAAGATAGGGTGTTCCGGTCGGGATTCTTGCGCAAACCCAAGTGGAGCTGCACGTGGCGGTGCATTTTTAGTTATTATACAGGGTGGTGCGACGATAATTGGAACACTTTGAAATTTCTTCCTGAACGAACCGCCGCTCTGTTCGCGCTCAAACTTCCCACGAAGGTCGCATTTTGTGGTCTATTTTGTTTGACACCGGGAAGAACGACGGTACTTACCTGGTTATTCTGAAAACAAATAAAAACGGTTTTCGCCTGTGGGAAAATGGCGGCTGATTTGGACGTGCGAGCCAGCGCAAGTTGATCTTGGAACGACGGCGCCACCTGGGGGTATTCAGAGCGAAACGCACGTTTGGGATTCATGGTAGGAAGGAGCCAAATGGTGTAGCAGACGGTCAGAAATTGTGAAAACGGGTTTTCTGATCGTCTGCTGGCTCATTTGGCTTCTGCCTCGGTGCATTTTCTGATCGTTCCGACAGTTGCGGCTACAGTCTGAACCCGGCCTTAGGCAGCGCATACACTCGCGTTTTCCGGCGTGTGCGCTCTGTGTGAAAGTGGGAAATTTGAAGCTTAGGAAAGAAAAAAAAAATGGGAAAATTAAACGCCCCGGGTTAGATCCGAAACAACAACGCTCAGCTGCAGGGGCTGGCATATGCCCTTCTGTTTCCTGGTGTATTTATATTCTCTCTCTCTCTCTCTCTCTCTCTCTCTCTCTCTCTCTCTCTCTCTCCTCTCTCTCTCTCTCTCTCTCTCTCTCTCTGAAAACCTCGTATACGATTGCGCGGCCGAGACGGATGCCAACCGCATAACGGCTGGCCTAACGAGTAACAGCAGTGGTGAGCAGTCGTCGAGGATTTCGCTCCTTCCACCCACTGTCAGTCTTGTCCCAATTACGAGAAAGAAAAGCCTCGTTCACGGTCACCTTGCGTGCGACGCCAGCAGCAGTCGATGGGTATCTATCTCATCGCGCTCGCGGAAATTCCGCTCAACGTTTATGCGAACCAGCGGGTGTTCTATAAGGCGAAACTACAGAACGCGAAAGCATCCAGCCTTCCCCGTAATGTGACTTGGCCGATGCTCAATTGAGATTAAGTCGGCCGAATTGTCGCGACTGCGCGGAACACGCGGATCGGATTTGGAAGTGGGAACGATAGCCGTTACTGGCGCAGGCTCGCGCACTCTTCTTTGGAGCTCCTTTGGCAAGCAGCCCCTGCGTTAATAAACAACACGACAACAACGTTTTGGCGATCGCGTGGCTTCGAAAGCTTGTTTGTCTGTGGGGTCCAACGAGTGATGCTGTCGCGTGTCTTCACAGCGACAGCTTCCTGTAGATATAGGAAGCCGTCCAACACACTTCGCAGACCGCATCACGAACGCACGCCGGGCCTTTTTTCCGGGTCTAGGTCGAGTGTCGTAATTGCACCCTTTCCCTATCAAACAAGATCGCATGTCGCAGTATGCGATAGCTCAGCTTTAAACGCGGGATAGTGTAGCTGGCCGTGGCTGGTGATAAAAAAATTAGCCGTGGCTTAGCTCGGCTATGCCAGGATATACGTAGCGTGAGCTAAGGTTCAGCTTGTTATGCTTAGGTTTCCTGGTTGCGTAGTATTAGCTGATTATCATGCTTACTGCTGCTAAACGATTTACAATCCAATCTAATTCAATCCAATTCAATCCAGTCCAATCTAATCCAATCCAGTCCAGTACAGTCGCGGCGGCGGCGGCGGCGGCTCAGGCGTGCCAGCTGTGCGCCGTGAGACGTCACTGCTCCTCGCGCTCGCAGCACAGCTCTCCAGGAGCCAAGCGAAACTGCTCAACCTCGCCCAGTGTAGTTCACACAATAAAGTTTGATCAATCAATCAAATCACGCTACAAAATGTGCACAAGAAGATTGTAAGGCATGATTCGCGGCAATATGCCCCTGAGAAGTTCTAACTTTACTTTCACAATCCAAAAAATAATGTTAATCAGCATTATTATTAGACCTCTCGAAAGTGAAACCTCTTGCACATATAATGTACAGTCTTTGTCAAAATTTTCGAGTTCACGCCAAAGGTATTTGAGCTACAAAGAACTGACAAAATAAGCTTATCGTTTAACTGCGGTAAAAATATACCATATTTACTCGATTCTAAGCACCCCCTTTTTTCCAGGCTCGCAATGCCCAAAGTGAGGGGTGCTTAGATTCGAAAAACATAAATTACCCGCTCTCACCGCCACTTTTTTTTTTCGCGGGTGTATTTAGAAGAGATGGGCGCAAGGAGTAATGTTTTGTTCGGCAAACATTCAAAAGAAATATCGGTACAGACAGTGCACCCACTGCGTACGTCTGATACTCAGTCAATCTCGCTACCATTCGAGACCATCGTGCCACTTAGGCCGCCGCTCTCAGTATCCCCCAACAGTTCGTCTTCTCTTCATTAATAGAGGGTTTTAGCAGTCCGTCCGTTCCGTTGGTTACGTTGTTACCGGGTTGTCCTGAAGAGAGAGAGAGAGAGAAAGTGTTTATTAACATGAAAATATTTACAGGGCGAAGTTTTGCCTCTCGGTAGAGGGCACAGGTCTCGCCGGGGGAAGAAGGAGTGAGAGGGAATTGATTAAGTATGATAACAGGCTATGTACAGACTATGTATAAAAGGCTATGTACAGACTATATACATACGCTCTCAGGTTACCTGCAGCCTATTTACACACACACGCACTCACACATACACAGCCACGCACACAAGAGGGCTAATAGGGGTGTGATGGCCGGTGGCTTCTGGTTTTTAAACAGTTCATGGGCGGGTATTGAGGCCTGAATCGTCCAGGTACGAGAGAAGCAGCCTGAAGGCCTCCCGGTGCAGCATGTAGGGCCCCCTAGGACGCAGGATGTCCTCTGCGGTGCTTGATGGTAGCCCCAGCCGCCGGTACCCAGACACCAGTTTGTTCCGGGCACCAGCGTACGCAGGGCAGGAGCAGAGGACGTGATCCAGTGTCTCGGGGGCGGGGCAGTGGGCACAGGTGGGTGTGGCCTTGCGGCCCTGCCTGTGGAGGCGTGCTGCTGTGTTTGTAGCAGCCGGTGCGGAGCCAGAGGAGGAGGGACCGCTCAGACTGGGTTATCCCTCTGGTGGGAAGGAGCCGCGGGGCCCTCGCCGGTGGCCACTCGTTTGCAGGGGTGGCGGGCAGTCACCTCACGCCTGATGACGTCCCTGGCAACATCATAGCGCACCAGGGACGCAGAAACTGGGGCCGTTGGGGAGTGGTGGGCTGCTTTAGCTAATTCGTCTGCAGCCTCGTTCCCCGGTATACCGACGTGGGCAGGAAGCCACTGCAGTCGGAGGTTGCAGCCTTGTCCCTGCAGGTCGCGCAGCTTGGCAACCAGGGACATCTCGGGGTGGCCACCTCGCCCCCGAGGTGCAGATGCCTCCCTCAGGCGAAGTAGCGCCGGCCGGGAGTCGCAGAAGATGGTGGCCGCTGGCGGTGGGTCTTCTCGCAGCATGTCCGCGGCCAAGTGTAGGCCTGCCAGCTCGGCCGCTGTGGAGCTGGTGGGGAACGGCAGCCGGCATTGCCTATGAGCTCCCCTGGCCGGGACAGTGCAGGCAGCTGCTCCGCGGCCCTCACTTGGAAGGACCGAGCCATCTGTGTACACCAGCAGTTGTCCCGGCGGTTCCAGGTCTATGAGGGCAGCCGCTTCCTGACGAATCCCAACCTCCGGCAGTCTCGCCCGGGACCTAACTCCTGGCAGCGTGGTGGTTATGTCTAAGGGTGCGGCTGCCGGCGGCGGTGGGGGCAGAAGGCACGCCCTCTGAGGTTGTCCTGAACCCGCCTGCGCCTGCGCGCGCGGAAGGGTGAGGAGGAAGGGCGAGGAGACGTGTACATGGCGAAGGTAGGCCCGGGGAACTAATCCCCCTACTGCGACGAATGCACAAGTGCCCAGGCGGGTCCCGGTCAACCCGGTAACTCCGTACACGACGGAAGGACGGACTGCTAAAACTAGAGTTTTAGCAGTCCGTCTGTTCTGTTGGTTATTTTGTTACCGGGTTGACCGGGACCGGTCTGCACCTGCGTGCGCGGAAGGGCGAGGAGGCGCGGACATGGTGAAGGCAGGCGCGCGGAACTAATCCCCCTACCGTGACGAATGCCCAAGTGCCCAGACGGGTCCCGGTAAACACGCTAGCTATGTACGCGACGGAACGGACGGACTGCTAAAACTATCTATCGGCCACAACGTCAACTACGGCCTGCTTCCACGCGATGGTTGCTTAGATCCACTGTGCGATGGTTGCTTAGAAAAGGGGGTACTTAGATTCACTTGCAAACTTTTTTTCTATTTTTTTTTCTCTGAGAAAGGGCAGGGTGCTTAGAATCGCGAAAATACGGTATAATGACAGTAAGACAGATATGTGTTTTCTCTAGTATTCCGGTATAAAGTGTCTCAGCTTCGCTCGAGAGGTAAGCTTGTATTTTCCGTTTTTTTTTTCGCGGCCTGTGAACTTTCGCCGTGGCCTAGAATTTTTTTTATGAAGACTGTACTTCCGAGAACTGGTAACAATGCTTAATAAACGAGCTTGTTTAGCTGAAGAGCGGTCTTCGCGCTTTTAAAGCAGTTCGTCTTCAGACGGCGCCCGAATGAATGAATATCGTGTGACATTTTCTGCGGGCATTTTCTACAAGGATGTCTAGAAATGTCATTCCACGTCTCTAATGTTGTGGCAATCTTCTTGAAGGTACGCACAGAAAAAAAGTTTTTTAGGCCGTCAACGAAGTAACTTAAATAAATTTGTAATTATAGAATGCATCCCGATGGAGATATACATAAAACTTCTTATGTATCAACGCGTTTTTGCTTGGCCCAGAAGCCTTTACTTTCAGGCAACAGCCCATTTTGAGGCCACGAAGGTTCACGACGAGAGCCGGATAATACATTGTATTCGCGAGCGTGTCTTAACAGCTTGCCCTCTAAATAATGTGCCAGTGTCAGTGTGCCAGAGGATTGTAACGGTTCTTCAAGATTTGTAACAATCAACAACGGCTCGGGAGAATTTTGAGGCTAAACACCGTAGGACATCTCAACGTTCCTCCAGAAGAATTCCCGTCGAGAAAAAAGGCACACTAAAGGCAACTCGGGCTCCGTGGGTCGATGCAACGGTAATCTCAACGGGGCTTCTGAAAGTATCGAGCCGGTTTCAATGTATTTTCAAGGGTGACAACACAGCCCTCACTGCGCCTGCATTGCCGCAAAAGGCGGCTGTAATCATGTTGCAAATAGAAAAATTTAGTGGACGAATTGAGTTTAACCAATTTTTTATCAATGTTATACGTACGAGGGGGGGGGGGGGGGGGGGTTATATCAGGTTTTACCCGTCCAGCAAGGCCTCTACGTCTGTCTGGAGCTGCTTTATTTGCTTATGACTTATTCTCTTTTCCTTCTGACAATCGAATCCCTCTCAGGCGGTCCAAAATTGTTACGGGTTAGCAAAGGAGCGAGGCGGCACGGTCACAGAGTCCCCCGACAAGCTGCGCACGAGATGCTTGCGCAACTGCCTACAAAAAAAAGGGAAGGGACTCCGAAAAGCTGCCGTGATTGCACCTTTAATCCGGCCCTTTCTTTTCTATTGCATGGTTTCGCTTTTTTCGGAAGTCAACGTCCCCTTTTTTCGTCTCCTTCCTAATCCCCGAGGGTAACGAACCCTTAACGCAATCCGCCAGCGCCAAGAGCGTCCAGCGCAGAGCAGACTGGTGCACCTGCTACGCCTAGAGCGGCCTCGGGCGAACTCGTCTTGACCGTATATACGGCGACGCCCAGCGAGACACTGTTGACTGATCATCGCTTCTATTCTTGTCCTTCTTCTTCTTCTTCCTCCTTTTTTCTTCTTTTTCGATGCGCGGCCTTTTAACGACCTCGACCCCACATTCACACTCTCTGGCGAGTGTGCATAGGGCTCTGTTGCGAGAACGCGTTCTGTAGTGTCGCAAGCAAGCCGTTGTGCGGTCCACCGCCGACTGAACACCAAGGCCTGCCTTTGGGGCCTAGCCTTTTTATCTTCCAATCGCTCGTGGGTGTGCGCCACTACCGATTACGCTTACTTATCCCAGTTTCTGGTAAACGTTTTATGTGACGCAAATTTCTATATTTACGCAAGAAGTCTAGGTGACAATACGAACGCGTTAATAACCGCAGTGATAGCGCTGCGACGGTCACTGCTCGCGCAGACGCCGCCTTGGTGACTCTTGATTCGCAGTGCTTTTACGGTGCGAACAATAGAAAGCATAAAAAAGCTATTGATTGTAGGGTTTAACGCACCGACGCAACGCAGGCGATGAGGCGCGCCGTAGTGGGGGGCTCCGGATTAATTTTGACCACCTGGGGGATCTTTAACGTGCGCCGAAATCTCGCACACACATGTTCGTTTTAGCTTTTCGCCTCCATCATAAAAGCGGCCGCCGCGGACGGGAATCGAACCGGCGTCCTCGTGCTCAGCAGCACAACGCCTTAGCCACTGAGGCACCGCGGCGCGTTCATAAAAAAAGTTAAGCAAATAGTTGACTAGCTTATCCTGTTTCTGTTCCTTTTTTTTCTTTTGCAGTGTCTGGTTATCCAGAGATTCGAAACATCAGCTCAGGATATATTCCATGCGCCGCACATGATTTTCTCTTTTCTGAATAAATTATTATAGTTGTAGGGTTTTGTTTTGTTGTAGTTACTGTTTTTGTTTGACGTGCAAAGCTACACCTGGTCGGTATAGCTGCACCTGGTCGGTATACCGTAGTGTAGGTCTCCGGATTAATTTTCCCCTACTGGAGATCCTACAACGTGCGCCGACATCTCGACACACGGGCGTTGCCACTTTTTCAACTCCACCACAAAAACGGCCGGTATCGAACTCGCGCCCCCATACTCAGCAGCACGACGCTTTAGCCCTGGCAAGTTTGTTGTCCGAAATTTTTCGCTACACCCTCCGCTGTGGTCAGGTATGGCTTCCAAGCGCGCTGTGCCGCAAACAAAAGCAGAGAAAGCAGAACTAGTCTACGATTTCTGAGATTGGCTTAGCATAAGTGGGTAGAATAAAACGCGATAAACTTGCACGCGGTGTATAGAAGAAGTATTGGAAGAAAACAAAGAATTAATTTTTTAACAAGAAGCCGTGCATGAGATGCATGTGAACATCCTGCGTGGACATGCATATAAGGACATGCTTTTAGCGAGACTGTGCTGTCGCGAGATCCTCGTGTGTGCGAGAGGTAGAGGGGGGCTAGGGGTCTTTATCGTTCGAAGGGGGCCCTGAATGCCCCGCTGAAGAAGAAAGAAGAGGAACAGGGCGGGAATGATAAAAGACGTGCGCCTATACAGTCCGTGCACGGCTTTTGAGGTTAGAATAAGTCACTTTAACTGTTTATGATCTGATTGTAGTTTATAGGTTTCGGAGGCAAACAAGTACAGGAGAACACTTACGACATAATTCTGTCCCGGCTGCCACACCAGCTTCTGTAGACCACTGGTTAGTGGGAAATACCGGGTTAACATTTGCGGAGACATTCAGCGCGCATGCAGGTGTTCTTTATCGCTACGTTTGCACAGGTGCCGCAGCATTGTAGCGCCGTTAACAGAAGCGAACCGACGGCTATTCGGAGCCCTTAATGTTTAATTCCCGCTTACGGTTAACTTTATTCCGAGAACAACAAAAGTAAACAACAGGGAAGATATTATTACGGTTAATTTTTGTGGCCTTCCTTCAGAGGCTGTTCACACGGTTTTAATTATGTCCAGAATTCTAAACCTCTCCAAGATGTAAGCAGTAACTTCGCGGAAGAATTCTTTCCGCTGTGTACGAGCGACATCGCTAAGCCTACACGGCGTCCCTCAGGGTCGCAATCTTGGCCCCCCACCTTTCGAAACCCAGCGAAGCTCTCTGGCGTGGTGCGCTCGCGCGGAAGGGTTTATCTCACGTCCGCCGACTAGAGACCTTCGAGCGGCTCCGGATCAACTAATCGTGAGCAGTGTATACCGTCTGGTACGCGCGCAGGTGTACGCAGCTGCCGGGCAAATATTTGCGCAGTTGTCGTAAAGAGAAGGCTCCCGCTTATTGCGCTACAGCGCTGTACGCACTCCCAGTTCTAGCGCGGCGCCGTGCTTATCCAGAGTCAGGTTGGGTTTAGGGTCCCCGATATTACCTTCGTCCAGGGTTCAGCGGTTCATTAGGGGGACAACGGTTGCTTTGGCCGCCGTTTGGCTAAGGAGCGGTGTAGGGAGCTCGAAGTGTCAGGAGAGCCCTATATATAGTGCCTGGCCGTTCACTTTTGGCAGGATCTTAAGGAATAAGCGCCCCAATTTAACAACTTAAGCAGCTTTTGCGACTGAACGAATCAATATGTGGTGGTAATAAATCCTGCCGAGAGCGGAATGCAAACACACCAGCAGAGTCCCGTTATTTTAAAGAAAAAATGTGTTTACTTTAACAGGTGGCGCCATTTTAAGAAGGACGCTTCTGTCCGTGAATCAAGTATGTGTGTGTGCAAGTTACGTCAAAAGCAAGTAGGACACTTTCGGCTGAGAATAGCGCTGCTTTGTGTACGGTTCGTGCTGGTGAGTGTATTCGGTGCTGGATGCTGATTTTTAACGAAACGCGGTCGTGAGGATAATTGTTTGTGAGTGGAATTTCCTCACTTGAATATTTGTTTCTTGGGCGTGTAAAACTTCGCTTCCTGTTAAGTGTTAAAATGGCGATAAAAACATTTGTGGGTGGAAGTGGCAGCGAAAGAAGTTGGCGCGGAATACATACCATTGTAGATCACTGGAATATGCAAGCCTAGACTTCCAACAAGCAAGACAATTGGCGTGGTGGTGTGATGATGATAGCGATCCTTTCCAGGTGTCCACGCATTCAAATGCATACGTGCGGACATACGCCGGAGATATATGCAGCACGAGAACGACTCGCCAATTAATATTATTGCCTCAATAACAAAATAACTGTCGCTCGCAGGAAATAGCTTTAAATGAAACTAAGCGAACTATAAAAGTCCGTAGAGGAGCGTCTGTTCTCTTTTTCTTTTTTTTGCAAAGCGTGTCACGTAAATAGGCGAGACAATTGTCATGTAACCAGCTAATCAGTTACGTGGCATTTTTTCCTCGGCTACAACTGCGACAAATTGGGCTACAGTTGAAACGTGACAGCTAGGACGTTGTTTTTACTCGCGAAATGCCTCTTCCCTTCCTCTCGTTGTCAAGGGCAAAATATTGCACATGTCATTCGAACAGCCTCCCGGAAAGCACGCCAGCTATTTGATTCGCTCTCGTAGCGCGCACGGGCATCACGGACTTCGCTTTTCAGATTTCCTGGCAACATTTGGGGCTTTAAACGTGCTCCACAATTTAAAGAATTCAGCCAGCCCAGACAGAGGAAGAAGAGCAACTAAAAAACAAATGCGACTCCAGTGTTCGCAAGGACACAGCCTTCGTTCGCGCTATTTTCGCTTCGTAAACTGGCGTGCGAGACGTCGCGTGCCTTGTTCCTGGGGACGCAGACATGTTTTAGTCCCAGAAGGCTCGATAAGGGCGGCGAGTTGGCGCGACGCTACGCCGATCGACTCCGACGTACTCCAGGGTCAAACCGGCGTTTTCGCTTCATGTCGTTCGGAATTAATGGCGCTCGCGCTTCCCCGACGAGTGTAACCTTGCTGGCGGCAAGAACACAATTATAGCGGTCGACCCGCTTTTACCAGACTTCGCACTCGAGCCCGTATGTGTCGAAAGCAAAGAGCTGTGAAAGCTGCAACTCCTCATGCGCCGCGCGCGTTTGACTAGTGAACGTGAACGTATAGCGGGGTGGCGTTTTTCAATTTCACATTTTAAGCGTGTACGGTTTAAAACGAATGTGGGGCGTTAACCGGTGCTACCTGGTGGCCAACCGGGTTACACTGGCTAACCTGTTCACTTTTCGTATTATACTTACGAGTGATCCATGGGTCACTAGTTGGCCACTACCAGTAGCTTGGGCGTCACGAATCGCTGATTGGTCGCGGCTGGTGGGCAACCAGCGACCCACGAAGTGTCAGTGAACCCAGCAACATCATGGTCCTATTCGGGTGACACCGGCAAACAGGCCAAAATTATCGCGTTTAGGCCACCCGAGAAAGACTGTCGGAATTAAAATTGGACGCGCATCTGCTTGCCACGCTGAACATGTCGCTGAAAGGCGATAGTCTTCTGCGACCCCTGCCACGTAACGCCCCTAGCTCTCTCCCGCTCCAACCCGGTGAGCCCTTACCCTCCCCTGCGTCTCTTCTCATGACGAATGCAAATTAAAGTTGTCTCAATTAGAGTCAATTTTCCCGCGTCCGCACTTCTCGCGCGCCATTTTTTTAGGACGTTTTGTTTCTACTTGTGCTTGGAACAGCTCAAAGCGACATTTTTTTTTTTGCTTTAGTGTTTGCTTTTGTCTCATCGCTCTTCAACGGCGTTCTTAAAGCATTTTTTTTTTACTTTAAATAGTTTTAAATTTAATTTAGTGACTGTGGCTTTCTTTGTGCTGAATAATGTGGACATGAACGAGCCATATTTGGAACCGTCTTGCCTATATATAATTCGTGTTCAGGCGTACCTTCAACTTCTTTTTGGCCGGGCAGTTGAATCGAGTGACAGACAGACAGACAGACAGACAGACAGACAGACAGACAGACAGACATGGCAGACAGACGGACGGACGGCCGAAGGGGAGACAAGACAGACAAGACAAGACGGACGGACGGACGGAACAAAAAACAACCAAATTTTCGCGTTTACCTATTCCCAGAAAGACTAAGGTCATTGAAAATAAAATTATTGCACCTCGTGCTCTGAAAACTTGACTGGGAGCGGAATCATGTGTGAGGGTGCTTCGTGAATCGCCGGTTGTGGTGCCTGAACGTGCTGCTTCTCTCTTCGCAGGTTTTCGAGGACGCCCTTGACGTCTCCAGCCCGAGGTAAGTTGCTGGTGCATCTTCTTTTACTTTTATTCGGCTTCTTGGCTCAATGCCTCTTCAGTCTGCACATCTACGACTTATTCGCCACGCTGAACACTTTCTTCCCTCTTTTACTCAGGCGCTGCTTTTACTCGAATGCTTCTCTACCATTTCCCATAGTTACATCAACCATAATTCGGCACCCGCTCGCCTTTAAGGGTGCAGCAGCGAGCAATATTTATTACATAAAATAACTAAAAACAAGTGCAGCTGGCGAGAATGAATGATGAATTACCAGCGAATGAATCGATAACTAAGCTCACTGGTAATGAATAAATTCCTGTTAGACAGCACTTATGTCGTCTACATTTCTTCGGATCCTTGCGTTTCGCGCACACAGTGACGAATGTGCTTCCTCATTCTCTTTGTCGCTCAATAAAAATGAACATCTACAGTTTATTAGCTGGTTTAACTTTTTACTCGTTCAGTCGTTCACTTTCTTTTTTTCGCGTCGTCCTATTACTCTTTCGAAACTTTCTATGCGTGGCTCTTCGTATTAACGGTTCATACTTTGCGAGAGAGAGGGCGCGTGCGATACCGTATTTATTCGAATATAGGACGACGGTTTTTTTTTTTTTTTTCAAAAATCCGTAGTCTCAAAGTCATATCCCACCTTATGTTTGAAGCTCAGAAATATACTTTTTTTTTCTTTTTTGACTTTCCAAACTGCACCCTGGCCCCATAATCGTGACTGCCTTATAATCGAATAGATACGGTACTCTATGGCGGGCGTTGTTGTGGATCGACGTTCCTCCTCCTCCTCCTCCTCCACGCGGGTCATCCGTGGTACGCAGGATCGAGAATCGGCCGGCGGACAGCCTGAAGGTGGAGTTGGCGGCCGAGGAGGCGACCCGCGCCCTCGACCTGCTGCTCAGCAACCAGTTCGGGGAAGCCCTCAAGCGCATGAAGCCCAAGTAAGGCCCGCCTCGCGCCTCCAATGTATGAGACATATTAGCTGGCGAAATGGCGGGCGCTTAGTCGTAGGAGGGGGGGGGGGGGGGGTAGGAGAGGGGGTGCTGCTGTTTCACTTTAACGACTTTGCCAGGAAGGGCAAGAGGTCCGCACTATCCTTCTCCTCACGATCGATTTGTGCAACATAAACCAAGTAAAAAAGGCAAATGGAAACTTATGCGCTGCTGAAGTACAGTTACTATTAGTTAAAGTGGGTGATCAACCAATTAGTAGATGAAAGAGTCCCGGGCCATCTCCACTACCGTGAAACCTGGGGAGGAGCGAAGCATGCGGTGTACAAGTGTATTCTTGGCGCCTTGGCGTTTTTGCCAACGGAGATGAAACCGTTTGGGATAGAGGTATACAGATTTGCTGTAAAAGTCGCGCGTCTTTGAAGCACAAAGTGTTCTAGCGTGAGACGTAAACGAGTGTCCCGGTGTTGTTTTTTTTTAGTACGCGTTATTAAGCGTTCCAGCGCGAGGCGTAAACGAGTGTCCCGGTTACGACGACGGCATTAGACGCCGAAAGCCCGAGCTCCTAAGGGGCCTCGCCCCTAAAAAATTGCTGGCGATGTGCCTCCTTCGCCAGTCTGAATAGGCCGGTGTGATGGCTACCTGGAGCTGTGCATACTGATGCCACTGCGAAGCAACAAATTGCGACCAGCAAATGAAACTCACGATGGAATCGTCCTAGCGGCGTATGGTATTTTTTTTTCAAGGTATCTACTAGATAGTTAGCTTTGCCGCAAATAATTTTCTATCGACGGACACGAATGAATCATTCAGGTAGCGGTATACAGCTTCGCTGCAAAAAAAAAAAAAAAGTGGAGAAGTGATACGTTGGTGAGGTCAGCTGACATGTCCACATAGTTTAGCTATGCCGGACTTACAACCATGGGCGTCGGCGGGAGTTTTTCTTGAGGGGGACAAGCCCGTTGCATAGGAGGGGGAGAGTGCTGGTGTGGCTTAAGGGGTGGGGGTACAAGTGCCTCCTTTGTACCCCAACGCCGACGCCCATGCTACATACCCACCCGCCCCCACCACTACAGCTGCCCTCGCTATGTTTTAATGCGTAGCATTCTTTATCTAGTACCGCCACAGTCAGGACCGTGTAACGCCCTGTATTTCCACAAAAAATGCAGATATCGTGGAAGTTCCACCTGTAATCGCTATAATGGCGCAAATAGAGGTAGCTGGTCATGCGAAATTAAAAAAAAAAAACTAGAAACTAAAAAAAAAATGAAAAAAATTACGGAAACTGGCGAACCACGTAACGCCCTGCATTTCCACAATATTGCAGATTTCGCGAAAGTTCCACCTGTAATGGTTATAATAGCGTAAATGGATGTAACTGGTCGAACGAAATTTTGAAAAAATAATAAATAACGAAAATATAAAAAAATCAGGAAAATGGCAAACCGTATAACGACCTGCATTTCAACAATAAGCACATTTTGCGGAAGTTCCACCTATAATCTTTATATTAGCGTAAATTAGATAACTGGTACAAAGAAATTTTAAAAGACTAAAAAATAAAAAAAATTATTAAAAAATACGAAAAATGCCAACCGTGCAGAGCCCTGCATTTCCGCAATAATGTAGACTTCCAGAACGTTCCAAATGTAGCCGTTATAACAGCGTAGATGGAGATAATTGGTGGAACGAAATTTTGAAAAACTAAAAAATAAGAAAAATATTAAGCAGTTACGGAAAATAGCAATCCGTATAACGCCCTGCATTTTCACAATAATGCGGTTTTCGCGAATGTTCCGCTTCGAATCGTTATGATAGCGCAAATGGAGGTAATTGGTCGGACAGGATTTAGAACAACCAAAAAAAGTTGGACTGTAAAAACTCACACTCAAGACAAGCGGCATAAGAATGCTACGCATTTTTACCGTATTTTCGCGCGTATAACCCGCACCAAAAATGCGAAAATTTCAGCGGCAAATTCGGGGTGCGGATAATACGCGAGGTATTTTCCTTTATTGCAGCTTCACGGCAGTGCGCGTCGTGCCGTGAAGCTCCTACGCGGTAACACTGGCTATGCCTTCCATGGCAGCGATTGCGCGAAACATACAAGGACAAGGAAGAAAAAACAGGGACAAGCGCACTCTGACAACTGAATTTTATTAGTGAATATTGTGACTTTCACCTTCCAGTCAGCGTATTCTAGTTGCTAAATATACGCTTTTTCTGTCTACATAGTGTGGGGTGCGTTGCTCAAGCAGTAGCTTTGGTACAGCCTTTCCCTGTATCAAATGCGCGGGCAATACGCGAGCATTTTTTTTTTCTTTTCCAGCGGGCTGAAAGTAGGGGTGCGGATTATATGCAGAGGCGGGTTATAAGTGCGAAAATTCGGTAGATAATTCTCTGAATTTCTGCAGAGTTTTTTTAGTGTGGTGATTAACCTGCAGTGTTGTCGTTTTCCCTCACGTTCTCCTCCTTTCACGCGCAGGGCCCACGAGAGCATGTACCATGCCTTGGGGCAGTCTACCATCATGTTCATGCAAGCCGTGCTTACCATAGACATGGTACGCTTCACTCTCACATCACATTCTCTTCGTTCGGCAGCCGCCGCATAAGTTCCGGCGCGAAACTTTCGCTAAATGACGGGAGCGTCGACACAAGCAATCTCTTAAGTCTCGTAGACGCAATTGTAACGCTCAGTGGATTGTGAGTGGATCACCTTCTTGTCGTCGAAAGTATAGATTGAAAGGGGGTAAAAAAGAAGGCGAGGAAGAGCGCTATCTTGAGAAGGTTTCCTAATTACACCAGGACTACCCAGGCTGTTAATGTTAACCACTTTGTGGCTGGGCTGTAACGAAAATTCCCGTCTACAGCTGCATATAAAATAAATACACAGGCAAGAATATCACAAACATTTTGCCATCATTACCTTTTTGAGATAATTAGAAGGATAAGAATTGGGTGGAATGCATTCGGCAGGCATTCTCAGATAATGAATGGCAGCCTACCATTGTCCCCTAAGAAGAAAGCGTATGACAGCTGCATCTTACCGGTACTCACCTACGGGGCAGAAACTTGGAGGCTCACTGAAAGGGTTCAACTTAAATTGAGGGCGACTCAGCGGGCAATGGACGGAAGATGATAGGTGCAACATTAACGGACAAGAAGAGAGCGGAGTGGGTCAGGGAACAAACGCGTGTTAAGGAAATATTAGTAGAAATTAAGAAGAAGAAACTGACGTGGGCCGGGCATGTAATGCGAAGGCAAGATAACTGTTGGTAACAGGTCGGATCCCTAGAGAAGGCAAGCGTGGTACGGGGCGACAGAATGTTAGGTGGGAAGATGAGTTCAAGAAGTTTGCGGGGATAAATTGGTCGCAGTTAGCACAGGACCGGAATAATTGGAGGTTAATGGGGGAGGCCTTTGCCCTGCAGTGGGCGTAGACAGGCCGGCGATGATGATGATGATGGTGATGACCTTTTTGAGTGCGTAAAGCGTAAGAAGGCGAAAATGTATGCCAATAAAATGTCCCCCATGTGCTCAAGTTGAGCACATCGGGCCCTCCTGTTTAACTAGTCAAGTGTGGGCTGCGCGGTCGCAACCTGACGTGACGTGGTGGCGACCGGGAAGGCAGTAAGAGATGCGCCGCGTTCGCAGAGCGACATCAAGGCTGCGCAGGAGGCCATTCGGCAGGGCGTCGACGTCTGCAACCGGATGCGCCGCAGGACGTCGGCCGTCGCTCGGATGCTGCTGCGGCCAGACTACAACACCTACACCATGGGTGAGGGAACCGAGAGGAATCCTAGGGTTGCCACCTGCCCGGTTTTGGACCGGCCCCACCGGTTCTTTAAACAACGGGCAGGCTACCGGTCTATACTTAAAACCGGCCTTATTGGCCGGTTTTTTTGGCCCTTGTGCCGTGATTATGTCCGTTTTGGCGTTTTATAAGCGCCAATTCAACAATTAAGACGATAAATATGTGTCGACAAGCTGCGTAAAGACACGCGAGCAGGCAAAATACGCGGGCGAGCGCGCTGCCTGAAATGGAGGGGGACCTAAGGGAGAAACAAAGCAACGAAGTGCTGCCGCCGCGGTCAGCAATTGCGGTTTCTTTTCAGTGAAGCACATACAGAGCAATAACCAAGCTCTCAATCACTTTCAGTACAAACGTTATGTTGATTTCTCTCTAAGAAAACGCTACAATAAATGGCACTGCATGTCAAAAACATCGCGCCTTTTTTTTTTCAAAGCAAATTAAACATTCTATATATCCCCCCCTCCCTCTCCCCAAAGAGCCGTTTTTTTGAAAGGCGGCAACCCTAAGGAATCCGCGTGTTGCTGCCGCTGCTACTGCAGCGCACGTTGATCATTCAGCGCACCGGTCATCGTTTCCCTCATGTTTTGCTCTTCGCAGAGGAGATTCACGCGGAACTGTGCTACGCCGAGTGCCTTCTGGAGAACGCCATACTGACCTTCGTCGAAGATCAGAGCCTGGTGACCTTTATTAAGGGTGGACTCAAGATCCGGTCTTGTTACCAGTCATACAAGTGAGCGCAGCGATGTCCGCAGCTATACACAATACAATACCCATTCTTTGGCGTGTATTATTTCCCATAAGAATGCAGCACCGCGTCTACTGTACCGCTTACCCAAACGTATTCAAAACTTGTGCGGTGAAAAGCTTCGTCGGCGTGATTTCCTCTTCAGGTTTTCAAATTTACAGCCCAATGTCATCCGTAACTCCCTTAGCGCTTGCTATGCTCCAGTGGTTCTTCATCGTACCGTTCTTGGTGAATAGGGGAAAACAAACATGGAAAGGAGGTTTCTGAATCCTCTCGTGTATGAAGCCAACTTGTCAAGGCGCTCCTACTTGCTTAACGAGGCTTCGCCACATAAAGCCTCTTACTGCAGTGAAAGCACGCTTGCGGTTACGCGGTGGTTCGGGTCGGTCGTTTGCAACCGGTTTTCGTGCCGCTCGGAAGAGTTTATGTGTGCTGACATAGTTGGTAGTAGCCTGAGAAAGTGCACTCACATAGTGGCACAATAATTCTAAATAAGAACATCAACCATTCAATCTAGCTAGATTAATTACCTCTAATTTTAATTAATACGGCCTTCAGTGAACGGTAAAATTCCAAGCTTCCTCCTTTGGTCCTCTCTAAAATTACGTACTTTCCACTTCTACATTACCAAGCAAAGTTAATTTTAAAGCGAAGCTTTAGTGTCCTCACAGATGCCGTTGCACGCTAATACGCCCTGAAGTAAAGCCCACTTTCTCTGACGATGATGATAAATGATCGTGGGTAAAGTGAAAAAAAAAAAAAACGCTTCCCGTGGCAGGAATCGAACCTGGCTCCCTCGCGTTATGACGCCGGCGTCTATTATATTGATCCACTACGACATGGTCGAAGCGAGCGCTAAGCAGCAGGTACCGGATTTTTTTTTTTATTTATTGACAGCAGGTACCGGATTCGCGCAGTACACCCCAAGCCCAAACGTTAGGCATACGGAGTGCACAGCCGAGAGTTGCTGTGGGTATTCTAGAAAAGTGGTGCGTTCGTCCACATACTCGCAGTGTGGGATTGGCCAACCAAAGAATCCATCACGAGAAAGCTTCCCGTGCAACCATCGTCATCGTTAGACGGAGGAGTGCATGGCTTTTTACCGTAGTCGCTGGTTTTATTGTGTCTCTTCCCGAGATTTATTATTGATTACGATTTACCGTTTACTATGATTTAGCGCTACCATAAACAAGTTAGTTCAAGGTGACATCGTTTTGTGAAGCCAACTTGCTGGGGCACTTCTACCTGAATGGTGCGGCTTCTCCACATAGTTGGGCTTGTTGCGGTGAAGCACGCTTGCAGTTGCGCATGCGGGCACCCTTTCACTGAAAGCCTAATTTTAAACGCGCTGAAATGTGCTCGGGCTGCTAGATGGTGTCTTAATTTAACACCGTTAACAAAGCAGCACTAAGGAACAAAACAAAAAAAAAGCTTAACGTTCTATTCTTTAAATCAGTACTAATCTCAGGCTGATCTACTGTGTTTCACTGATTGCCATGTAATATCCCTGAAATAATAAAACAGTGATACATAACGCTGTCTTGTCAAACGTTTAATTGTGATACATTAGAAGATGAATAATGACACAATGAAGCTGACTTGTCAAACATTTAAGAAAAAGCCTTCTCCAGGCGCAAATGCACGTGAAAAATCTTGGTCAATGTGAGAACAAAACAGTCGCAACATTATTTTGTAAATCAAGACATAAACTCGTGTGCCACAACGCCTCTCAGTTCCAAATTATTTATCAGAAGAGAAACTTGGCCAACTGGCGGTATGCGTCGCCAGTTGGCCAAGTATGCGCCTGCGCCGCCTTTCCCAAAAAAGTAGACGCGCGATATTTCAAACTTGGATAATTTCAAACGAACATCAACATTTTAGTTGGCCCGCTATGTTTTCAATGTACTATTTTAAAGCCACTTAATTCAAACTGCTTCATTGCGTAAATTCGGTTAGTTCGTACTTTTTGCTTGTCCTTCCCGGAAAATATCTGCTGAATGTGCCGCTTCTAGCTGCACATTTTCATCTTTTCAGCACATTTCTAGGATCTGCAAGTTCTTGACCAGGGCAGAAAACTCTCGTAATAAACTCACTGCCCTTGCTGTCGTCGAAAACATTTTCGAACTGTCATGCAAAGAAAAGGCAGTCGTCCATTCGATTTTTTTTTCGGCAATTCGGTATAGTGTGGGAATATTGTATTATAAAATATATGTGAATGTTTCATTACAACACAAGGTTGTGAGCTGCCGCGAATGATATTTATGAGAACTTCTGATTATTCAAACTCCAGATAATTCAAACAAAGTCCTGGGGCCTTTTCAAGTTTGAATTATCGCGAGTCCAGTGTTTACATAATTTCTGTTTCGATGCCCACCCCACATCCGTGCCATTTCGAAAATAGAATCGTTCTTACGTGACTGTTTCAAAATTTAACAAGAAGTAAAACACTGTTATTGTCGAGATAAGCGTTTTCGAAGTGACCTCTTTTTCTTTTTTTGCCCGCAGAGAATGCATGCAGATGCTGGCAACAAGAAACTGGGAGAGTTCGAAGGAGAAGGAACACTTCGAGAGTGGTGTTCACCTGGGTGTTGGAGCTTTTAACTTGGTTAGTGGACCTCTGTCCTCTCTTTGTAACACTTGTGTGCCCAAGGCTAAGGCTACAGCTGTGTTTTTTTTCTGTCTTGTGGCTGTTTTCTCCAGCTGATCTCTCAACTCCCAACCCGGATCTTGAAGCTCTTGGAGTTCATAGGCTTCTCCGGTAACAAGGTGAGGATTACGCGTGCCACAACTAAAAAATGTGATGATTATAGCTGCTTTTAACAACATTGGCTGTTATAGGGAAGATGTTGCCTGTTTATCCTGTCCATGCCACTATAATATCATCGGTCATGTAAGCAACGGCGGGGCGAAAAGTATAATCGTTTATTACAATTATAGTAATAATTTATAGGAATTGAGCACGAGGACATGGATTTGATTCCCTGCCGCGGCGGCTGCTCTTCTGATGGAGGCGAAAAGCAAAAACGCTCGTGTGTACGAGATTTCAGTGCACGTTAAAGATTCCCAGGTGGTCATAGTAACAGCACTAACAACACGAGACAAAGAGAAGAGGGCACAAACACAGCGCTTCTCTTCTCTTTGTCTCGTGTTGTTAGCGCTGTTACTATTAATATGTACCAACTCGCCCAATCTTTCGTTTTAGATCCCCAGGTGGTCAAAATTAATCCGGAGCCCTCCACTACGGCGCGCCTCATCGCCTGCGTTGCATCGTCACGTTAAACCCTACAATCAATCAATTCATAGCAATAAGCCACCACCTCCACCAGCACCATCATCATCATCATCGTAATCACCATCATCATCAGTCAGTGACCCATGGAGACACATTGCTGATAATAATTTATAATAATTATGGTGATGATAATAAAGTTTTTCAGGCAAGTGGGTCATTTGCTGGCCACCCTCATGAGTGTTCAGTGACTACCGGAGCAGACCACCACATTCTCTGGTTCTGGTTAATTTGGCTGTTAGTGTGGTTCATCTGCCCTGGTAGGCACCCCACATTATGTTATGGCAGTGGCATAGACAGCAATGAACACAGAGTGAATGCTGACATCGAAAAACAAGCTAAAGCCCACGGCTGAATCACTTAAACAGATTCACGAAAACAGAAACTTATAGCAGCATCTGCCTTTATTTACATTTTGCGAGCCCACAGCACATTTCAAGAAGTACAAGCATTGACTCCACTGATGGATGGTGCGTCAACTGCTGTAACCAAATTAGATGGCACTGCTAATGCTAAAATACTGTATTACATTCAATCATGTGGTCAGCATTTTTTGTAATTTTGCTTTAAATAAAATGTAGAAAAGGCAGAATATATAAAATAAATCCCGGGCCATCTCCGTTGACGTGAAACCTGGTGAGAGGCGAAGCATGCAGTGTATAAGTGTATTCTTGGCGCTCTGGCGTTTTTGCCGACGGAGATAAAACCGGTGGGGGGCAGAGGTATACAGCTTCGCTGTAAAAGTTTGGAGTCTTTGAAGCACGAAGCTCTCTAGCGCTAGGCGTAAACGAGTTTCCCGGTGTTTTAGTACCGTGACTACATGAGACGATGATTATGATGACGACGACAGGGGACGCCAACAACCCCAGCCCCTAACAGGCTTCGACCCTAAAATAACTTGTATAAAGGTATGCACCTGGCATTATGAATCAACAAAGTCACCAATGCTTTCAGAATTTAAGCACACATTAGATGTCCCCAGGCCATAATACATCAGAAATAGGCTCTTACTAGCAGCTTACAGATGATTAACAGAGACGCGGCTCGTTGCAGGTGTTGGGACTGCGAGAACTCGAAGAAGGCTGCATGATGCAAGACTACCTCCGTGGGCCTCTGTGCAGTATTGTGCTTGTGGCATATCATACATTCGTTCTCTACATCCTGGGTAAGCTGGCCATTGTTGCCTCACTTTTATACCTTGCGAAATTTGAAACTAGGGCACAGAAGAAATTTAGTTTGGCCATTGGATTTGATTCCAATGCTTCCCAAATTGCCTTTTTATGTAGCAATGTTTCAGTAAGGCTATGCTCGCTATTTTTTGTTTAATTATTCAATTTTTTCACACAGCGTTTGTCTACTATGATCGAAGATTGTATATACCCTGATGTTATTGGCATGATGTGTGTGTGTGTGCTGTGATGATGGAGCATTTTCCATTTGACTATATGAGGACTTTTTAATTATGATTTCTTCGTGTCACCGTGGTAATGCCTCTGCCAATACCCATGATTAGAAATAATGTTGTAATGAAACAAAAGCTTGTTGCAAGTTAATCCTCAGCATCAGAAAATGAAGTGTTTTTTATTCAGTCTATGCAACATGACATAAGCAAAGCCTTCTATATAAATATAACTGATATTTCGCAGCTAAATCAGTATGATGTGTTTTCAAGTTAGGCAACGTTTGAAATGTGCAGTTATAATGATGATCTGACCCACAGGTCATAGCTAAGAATTGAAGGGGAGACACTGGTCGTAAAATGAACTTTTTTATTAACCTATACATGATAATGAAAGTCACTGTGCATATGTGCTTTGTCTCCCCCATTATTTTTCGCCTCTTCCTACTCGCAAAGTTAACTTCCTACCGACATATTTCAAGCCAAATCTGCAATGCACGCATAAAGTTTCTGTTCATCTCTACCGAATTTTTCAAGCAGCCAGTAAGAAGTTATAGGCTAGTTTCTTTTACGTGATTTGTTTTTGTTTTTTCAAATTTTGGTTTAAACTTAATGATGATTGATGTCTGCGAGCCATTCCTAATGATTGATCTCTGTGAGTCATTCCTAAAACCCAAATAATAAATGTTTTCTAACAAATTTCTTCTTCTTCTTCTTCTTCAAAAAAAAAAAAACACTGCGTATGTTCCACACTTCTGGTATTAAAGAACTTTCAGATCCAAGCGCAAGATTTTTTTTATGCCTCCAAAGCTTTCTTTGTTTCTGTCTGCGTTCCTTGACAGGGCTTGGTGACGGAGATCTGGAACTCTCAGAGAGGCTAGTGAAGGGGCTTCTAAGCAAATATCCAAAGGCAAGTTGAGCCAAACCCATCAAATCCTTTGCAACGAAATTTTACCCGTCCACTAAAAAAAAATGTTCAGTTTGTAATTTTTGCTTTCGTAGGGTGTTACAATTTTACTGACTTTTTTTTTATCGTGGTTCTTTTCCCAGGGTGTCCTCAGCTTGTTTTTCAATGCAAGGATGCACCAGGTCAAAGGCCAGATAGAAAACGTGAGTGCTCCTACACTAATTCACACAATTATATTTCATCTGGATATTTTAAGTAGGCACATGTTTATCTTTTGAAAATAAAAGAAGTGCTGCCTTTACCTACGCTACTCAAATGCCTCCGCATTCTTGTTTTGATTTTGTGCCTCTGTGATGGAGGCGGAAAGTGAGAACGCCCGTGTGTCCGAGATTTCGGCGCACATTAAAGACTCCCAAGTGGTCAAAATAATCCGGAGCCCTCCACCACGGCGCACCTCATCGCCTGCGTTGCGTCGGCGCGTTAAATTATACAATAAATCAATCAATCAAAAGCAGATCTGTGAGTGAAATATTCCAGCTCCTCATGATGCTCGCGAAACGAATGCACCTTCTTTCCTTATCAATTTATTTATATCTTGGGCTGCTTTTATGCATTCATTACAAGAAGTAAGCACCTCTCCTCACATATTTTGCCTGACAACATCAACGTCGCAAACAATCACAATCAAGAAATAAGCAATCACAAAATCAATGAATGGTTGTGTTTGTTAACAGGAAATACTGGCTTTGTATGATTCTTCTCCTCACAGGCAATAAACCAGTATTACGAGGCGATTGAGGCACAGAACGAATGGGTTCCCTTCCATTATATTTGCTACTGGGAACTGCTGTGGTGCCACTGGTAAGGGCTGCATTTCCTTAGTCGCCTAAACTCCTTCTTTGATGCATTTAGTTAGATCATTAAAATAACCAAGAAAAGTAGCGGTCCAAGAACTTTACCCTGCAGTACGCCAGAATTCACAGGAAGACATTGTGAACGAGAACCATTGATGTCGACAAATTATTGCAAATGCCTTCTTTCCAATTCTTCAGTGAAGCTCACATTAAAGCTTGGTACACCTCACAGGGATTTTTATACTGTAATCTGTGTGCTGCATTGCTTTTGTGATTTATAATGTCATAATGCTGAAGTTTGTAGTAAAGTGGTCAACTTTAGAGCCAGCGCGATGGTGGCTTGCCTTTTATGCAGACAATATTGCCTCAAATAATTTAACTAGAAAGCAGGCATAGCAAATGTTTCTTGTGTTGTTGTACAATGCGTCGTCTCATAAAATAACACACTCACATCACAGGATGTATTTTACTTCTTCAGTACCCAGCCCCAAGAGGCTGGTTTGGAATTTGCTATTTTTGGGAAAATGGGTGTCACTTCAAGGAGTAAAGTAAAACTACAGCATTTATTGGGCATATAAAGGTACTAGCGAAGTGCAGCTAAGTCAGGCCCATTCAATGAAGAAGCAATCATGCACTTTCAATAATTCCCTGTGCCCAAGGCAGTATGCGTCAGTGCAACATGTGCCTGCACTCACGCTGTAGTGCCTAGAATTCTAGGCACTATACTCACACCTAACCATTTGCGAATTAACGACTGCCGCCTTGATCCCTCTCTCTGAATGAATCTGATGAACAGCTTTAGGTGCGACTGGGACCGGGCCATCGACACGGCCGACATCTTGCGCAAGGGCTGCCGGTGGTCGAAGGCGACGTACGTGTACATCCAGGCCTCCTGCCTCTACGCAAAGTACCGGGAGGGACAGACCGAGCTCATGGAGGAGATTGCTAACCTCCTCAGGTGGGAATTCCTAATAAGTGCGACTCTGTTTATACTTGTAGATATTGTTACGTCCGGGAGGTGGCGAATGGTGTCGGCCAAGTCAGACGGTGGGCAGTCGTCAACACTGGCGACGGTAGTCACGTTAGCTAAGCGACCAAATTTTGGCGTAATGCGACACAGCTTCAATGCCTCGAATGTGCGGCATTGCTGAATGACGTCCGCTGCTGACTCCAGTTTCTCTCTTCCGATCAGAAAATGATAGACGTCTTCTGCGATTCCTTTCAAGAGGTGGCCTACCTTGTCTTCCTCCAACATTTGCGGGTTGACAACTCGGCAGAGCTTCAATATTTCCTCGATGTAGGTGGTACACGTCTCTCCAGGAATTCGTGCCCGCTGAAGCAGCGTCTGTTCGGCCCTTTTCTTTTTTGCGGCGGGGTCGCCGAAGCGTCCGGTGATTTCTTCGACGAAGCGGTCCCAAGTTGTGAACTTGCTTTCGTTGTTTTCGAACCAAGTGAGCGCTGATTCATCCAGGGAAAACACGACGTTAGCGAGCTGAGCAGGTGTATCCCAGCGATTGTATCGGCTCACCCGCCTGTAATGGGTGAGCCATTCCTCAACGTCTTCCTCAGCGTACCCACAGAATTTTCGTGGTTCTCGTGGCGGATACCAGCTGGCCATTGGCGGAGAGTTGGGAAGACGGCTGTCCGCAGCCGGTGGCATGGTATCTGGCGCTAGTGGTAGGCCCGCAACGCGTCGGCTTCGGCGCAAGTCTGGCAGTTCCGTCGTCGCTACGTACCCCGCACCTCCACCAAACTGTTACGTCCGGGAGGGATTTATTAAGGCAAGAGCGCAGGCTCCGAAGGCGGGGAAAAGTCGAGCACCGTTGAGCACGACGCGAGCAGCGGTTCGGCTTCTTCTTCCTCTAATCCAGAGAGCCCAGCTCCCGCATCCTCTTTCTCCTCTTCAGCTGATCCAATCCACTTGGCCAAGACAATGTTGCAGAATTGGTTTACCGTTACAATATAATGGCCATCTTCAAGGCTGGCGTAATTCCAAAACCAGCCCTGCCGGTATTATGGTGGCAGTACCGTTGGAGCTGTGCTCACAATGATGCTTTTCATTTCCGAATTAAACATAGATTCATTGTGCAAGGCTGAAGGCACCACAAGTTTTTTGTAATGTTGTGGCTACAGCAGGATGCTAACAAGATAGGTAGACATTTAGTCTACGGAAGCAATTGAGACTAACACCGAAATTACAGTTATATATAATTTGACTCTTTACTTATTCTCCTAAAAGAAAAAAAAAAAGAATTCATTCATACTATTGCAGCTGGCATAAAGTTAAATAAGAGTTACATCGAGATTTTTTGAAGCAGAAACTAATTTTGCTAGATCATTTAGAACTGCAATACATATGATATGCATAAGAAATACATATAGTTTAGCACTGAAACTGCCCTGTAGAGCAAAATTGCAGCAGAATCAGTGTTTTATTTCATTTGCCATTCATCTTTGCTCTCTAAGGTGCAAGCTGTATTCAACCTGCATGTACAAAGCGGCTGCGTTTTACAAAAACGATGTCCATATTAGTTGTGCTTGAAAACACAGCTACCTCTGGCTCCCTTCCCTCTCTCCTGGGAAAAGTTTTGCCGTGAAATTGCGAATGCCTGGGCTGACAGCACGGGCGTGTGTATTTCCATTTCCCAGGCAAGTTCCTGGGCTGAAGCAGAAGATTGCCGGCAAGTCAATCCCCATTGAGAAGTTTGTGGTCAAGAAGTCTCAAAAGTTCTTTGACAACGGCCAGCGACTCACCTTGCCCGTTGTAGTAAGTTTCCAGCACTTCGTTTTTAAAGATGATAGTCCTTCTTGGGCTACTTAATTGCAGAAATTTTGGTCTGTCTGTCTGTCTGCCTGTGACTCGATTCAGCCACCCGGCCAAAGTGAAACAAAATTTGTGCAATAGTCTTATATACCCACAATGAAATCTAAATGTCCTAGTCCGGTGGCAATCTTCGTACTTGTCAACATTGTTGAACAGGAACAAGACATCATTACGCAAATATAAGGCAGAAAATCAATACATGAGTGACATTTGCAGTGTTCCTTTATTAAAAAATTCACGGATGCTTGGTTTTTGTGATAGCAAATGAAATACTACATTAACTACAAAACCCTCGCCTGCTGTTGCCCGCGCTACCTGGCAGCATTTAAAAAATGAAACGGCACCAGCAACGAAAGGTTGCACTAGATAGGTTCCATGTTCTGCTTGGAACGCTCGTGAAATAGGGCAACGCGGTTCTATAAACGTTGAAGTAGAGCACCTCGATTCACGTGCGTCTCCGCCGTACGGCAGCTCTGGCATCGAGGCACCCGACTTGGAGCAGTGGAACGCGGTAAATTTAAATTGACTTGAGCAAACCTCGAGCGTGTTATCTTGGGAGGAACGAGACAGGAGAGGAACAGCACGAGAGGTGAGCGGGAAAGAGAAGGGAGAGGTTTACTTGGCAGGGGCGCCATCCGACTATCGTATTTCGTCGACATTTGCAGCGAAAGGAGCAGACACGTGGCCATTTTTCTTCTTTTTTTTTAATGCCAACACGTTATGTTATGGTTTATGTTGTGGTGAATGGCTTCTGACCTGTTTCATTTACGTACTTGAGCTTTTCTAAACCCCACTGGTGGGTTCATTGTGGTAACTTGTCTCATATGTCTTGCAAATGGCTGGGCACTTGGAAACAAAATAGAAGGCTTCCAAGTTGAGATTTAAGTGGACCAATTATTGGGCGATGAGTGTTTGGAATCAAGGTTTAGATCAAGGTGTGGGCTGAAATTTTTCAAAGCTGAGACTGGGCTGCGCAGAAATAATTTACACCACCCAGGATTCGTATTCTTTGCATTTCACTTCTGTTGTAAATGCTAAAAATGGCTAAGAATTGAATTTAGGGCCAAGTGACCTGCAGTGGATTAATTCCACCTTCATTTCAGACCGTATGACGGATGTAAGCGACACAAAGGGCTTCATAATTGATCGTTGAACATCATACATCAAGCGTTGATGAGGGTGTATCTGGACAGTTGAGAATTGGACCTCTGCCCTCTAATTCATTCATTGGGAATTGCCTTCCAGGAGATCATGTACATGTGGAACAGCTTCCCCATGATTGGACGCAACGAGAAGCTCCTGTTGCAGATCTTGGGACTGGTGGAGAATTCGCTGCCCTTGGTATCCCGAGAGAAAGGTGGACACGATGGAGTTATGGCCTTGAAGTTGTTGAAACCTGTTGTTGTTTACAACACATTGTGTATAGTTGCAGCAAGGAAAGAGCAGGAAATTTGCAAAACAGAAAGGAAAACAACACAGATGGAGAAGAAGTGTACATTTGAGAAATGGTGGGGTGCGCAGTGACTGAAATGACAGAGGCAATTTCACTCAGCACTTCGCTAGTCTTTCAATGTAGATGTGTTAGAAGCTACGAACAGGATGCCTATAAAATCAATCGATCAATCAATCAATCAATCAATCAATCAATCAATCAATCAATCAATCAATCAATCAATCAATCAATCAATCAATCAACCAGTCAGTCATTCAATCAGTCAATTCAATCAGTAAGTCAGTTGGTCAGTCAGTCAATTCAATCAATTCAATTCAGTTCAACCAATTCAATTCAAATCAATCAATCAATCAATTCAATCCACCAATGCAGCTTAAACCAAAGAAGTGCCACTTATGCAGCTTTTGCTGCCAAACAGCGACTTAGCACTGCAAGTCTATTACTATGGTACAGTAGGTGAAAGAGATAGAGGTACAGAGGTACAGAATTTGATGTTTCAGTCAGAGAACAGCCAAGTTCAGGTAGCATGCACCTCAATGTCATGACTCTGTCTTGCACTGTTCCTCTCTTAGTTCACGCTCCCACGATCTAAGCTCTCAACCAAACTCTCCATTGTTTCTCTCTCTCGGTGCAATCGCTATCCCTGGCCAGAGGTGGACGAGCGATACGTGGACGACTACTGCCTGGCCATGCTGCTGAAGGGCGTCTGCATGCGCTACATGGGCCACCCACTGCAGTCCGAGGAGTGCTTCCTCGAGGTGTTCAAATTGTAGGTGCTCCCCACACACTTTCGAGAAGTGGAACTCATATGCTAACACTTGGATCCCCTTTTCTTTTTGTTTTGGGAAAACAATGCAAAACAACAGAGGAAATGCTTTCTATATCTGCAAGGGCTACATACCTAAAGATGTTTCAGGCCATCTTACTTGAACAAGCCGGACAATGCCTTGTTAGATACTCCATTTTTGACAATGGTATGATTAGCTAGACTAAACCTGTGGTTGTTTTGGCACTTATAGAAAGGCAGCCCTGTCTAACCTGTGGTAATTTACTTTGCCCACCTTATCACAAAGCATAGAGCGTTATGTTTTATTTTATCAAAGCAGCCTGACATTTACACCGATACCCTGTGTGCTTTATCAGCAGCTAATCTCAGTGCAACACCCGAATATCGACAAGATATATGATAATGCTCAACAGCCCCTGGATAACACGTTCCGCCTCAAAGCTCCTTTGTCAGATGTACCTCTTATCTTCTCCCATTCTTCCCTCCGTAATCCTGCCCATGGCTATTGCTATTAAGGAGGCGCCTTTCCACCAAACCGACAAGCCGACAACGACGACAAGGTTTTCATTCGTGTGATGAACTGTCATCACAGAGATGGCGTGCATCGTGACGTACATACATCACGAACTGTGGTCATTGTCACTATTTTTGTGTGAATATTGATAATGAGGATACTGTACTTTCGCGCATGTAACCCGCCCCTGCATATAATCCACACCCCCACTTTCAGCCCTGCCGGAAAAAAAAAAAAAAAAAAAAAAACATCCTCACGTATTGCCTGCACATTTGATACAGGAAAGGCTGCACCAAAGCTACTGCTCAAGCAACACATCATATACTATGTAGACGGAAAAAGCGTATATTTAGCAAGTAGAATACACTGACTGCAAGGCGAAAGTCACAGTTCACTAATAAAATTCGGTTGTTGGAGTGCGCTCGTCCTTGTTTTTTTCTTTTTTGTCTTTGTATATTTTGCGCAATCGCTGCCATGGAAGGCTTAGTCAGTGTTACCAGCGTAGGAGCTTCACGGCACAACGCGCACTGCTGTGAAGGTGCACTAAAGGAAATAACCCCGCATATTATTTGCACCCCTACTTTGCAGCTGAAATTTTTGCATTTTTGGTGCGGGTAATATGTGCAAAAATATGGTAGGTCATAATGTTCGAACAAATGTTTCTTTGGAGCCACAATTTTTGCGTGGGAAATGAACCGTCGCGATGCCCTACACCGATCCTGCCTCCTCCTGCTGTTCATGACTTGCAGCCAAGAGCAGATCCTGGAGGACACATACCTGCTGCCATTCGCCGCTGCCGAGCTTGGCTTCCTGTTCATGCAGCAGAAGCAGTACACCAAGGCCAAGGAGTGGCTCGACCAGGCCAGGTCAGTGTCTGCCATAGCAAGAAACTCACATACTCAGATTCTTCAAGGTGCAGGCACGAACAGCGGAAAAAGAAACCAAGCAGTAGATCACTGTTATCAGGCTACGCTGATGGTGTAAGATTAACGAAACACAGAGGGGGAAGTCGGAGACATCAAAGTGGGAGAAGAATTTATACAAGGATGCGGAGCCAGTTATTCACCCTGAAAGCTCGTTTCTTACAACAAATTTCCCCCTGCTTTCTTGTGTTCTTGCAATTAGTACACTGTGATTGCAAACGATGCCATGTTTAGGCAATCATCATCATCATCATCATCATCATCAGCCTATATACGCCCACTGCATGGCAAAGGCCTCTCCCATAGATCTCCAATTACCCCGGTCCTGTGCTAACTACGACCAATTTGTCCCCGCAAGCTTCTTGATCTCATCTGTAACCTAACTTTCTGCCGCCCCCTGCCACGCTTGCCTTCTCTAGGGATCCACTCTGTTACCCTTAATGACCAACGGTTATCTTGCCTTCGCATTACATGCCCTGCCCACGTCCATATCTTCTTCTTAATTTCTACTAGTATGTCCTTAACACGCGTTTGTTCCCTGACCCACTCCACTCTCTTCTTGTCCCTTAATGTTGCACCTATCAGCTTCCGTCCATTGCTCACTGAGTCGCCCTCAATTTAGGCAATATTACGATTGATCAAAAGGTGTGTCGTTCCCCCTACCCCCATTATACCCCTACAAGAACTCTTTAACAAACTAAAACTGACTTCACTGACACCTGCGCAGGAACAACTACCGCGACTACCTGCTGGAGTCTCTGGTCCACTTCCGGATCCACTCGGCGCTCAAGTCGCTTCGCTCCGGCGGACACCTGTCGCCTCGGTCCAACCCGACGACTCCATCGCCGACAAACTCGCCGTTCCCGTCGCCACTGAACACTCCGACGCACGGCGTCATGGTCAACGGCTTCCCCTACCTGAGCACCAGCCCAGGAATCACCAAGAAAGTGATGCACCCGCCCATTCCAAACGCCAGCTGAGGAAGGCATCGTGGGCGCCGACTGAGCCAGCCACCATTCCAGAAACTCGGCTTGTTCTTGGCTCGGCTTGGCGCTGTCCTCGTCTTCAGCTTGACGGGCTCGTGCAAGAAAGAGACTGGATTGAGGTCCAAGCCCCGGAAAGGAGGCACGGAGAGCGTGCTGGCTAACATGTAGTGGCGCCGAATGCACAGTCACTACTACGTCATTCCAGCACTGTGATCAGAGTGGAGACACTCGTTTATTTTTTTTCTTCTCTCATTTTTCACGTGTTATTCGCTTTTTGACGCCTGTGTGAGCAGGAGGACTGCTTTGCAGGGAAGCCAGCTTTGAGTTTGCTTTTTAAAGGCGGTGTCACTCTACCTGACTTAAGTTTATCTCACGAGTGACCAGGTCTGAACGGCATAGATTCTCTGCTGCCCTCAACAGAGATAAAGATAAAGCCCTGGAGTGTTTGTGTAAAATGCTCATTTTTCTTAGGGAAAGCCTTTTTTTTTTGTGTTGCTAAAACTGAGATTTGTGTGTGTGTATGGAGCGTAATGTCTTTTGGCACCCTCAAGCATGTACAGTCTGTCAAAATTTTCTAGGCCATGACAAAAGAGCACAGGCTACAAAAAAGTACAAGCTTACGCCTCGAGCGAAGCTGAAACGTTTTTCATGCCGGAAAGCTAGAGAAAACACCTTTCTTTATTCCTTGATTTCTTTGTGGTCTGGAAGGCTTAGGTTTGGCCTAGGAAATTTTGACAAATACTGTACCTATGTGAAGCACTGCAGTTGACAATTGCACCATTTGAGTTGTGTATGGAGCAGCAAAAATTTGAGAGGAAACAAGCAGGCTGCTTCGGTAGCATACGAACAACTGTATCTATCCACAGCTGCTGGCAAGAACTGCAAGGTTACATGTGTGATCGGGTAACCATAATCTACTTCATAGTTCATCACAAAGAGCCATTTATAAGTTGGCATTGGCCGAACGCAAACGCCTTGTCTCACACCTATTCGTCGATGGCTATAACTAGATGTCGCCAGGAATATGAAGGAGCTATGGTGTTCCTTTTCATTAACTTTGCGGCTGTGCATTCATTCAGGTGAAAGTTCTAAGCAAAACAAGAAATCTTGCAAGGCTTTGCTCCTGCAAGCAAGCGCTTCACATCAGCGCTGACTTTATGCAGATGAAGCACTTCTTCGCTCCAAGATCTGTCTTTTCAGTTTCGTACAAATAAGTCACATTTGATGAAATTTCAGCAATTTCTCTCAACCACACGTTACTTCTCAAAATAAATCACTGCACTCTTTCTTGACAGCACTGAAGATTTAGACAAGCTGCTTTAATCAGATTACTTTCTGGGTTTTTTTTTCTGGTTTGATGCTTGCGATTAGACCTACAAAAATGGTGATAAACGAGCATTAGAAGTAGCTGCTTCAGGTGACTGCCTTGCTGTGTGGTCATTCACACTATAAGTAGAATGGTAGCCACAGTCGCATTTCAATTTTGTGTTAGATTTCCGACGAGCAAATTTTCTGCCATGCTATCTTAAGTGTAGATTCAAGTGTCCTGTGTTGGCAAAGTTTTCAGTAATGCACCCAAGAAAACTGCTGGAGTAGAAGTCAAGGTATTGGTCTTAAGTAGGCATCTCATACGGCAATGGATCAAGAAATCTCAGTTTGCTAGTTTTAACCTAGCACTGCTTTTTTGGGGGGTTGGGGAAGGCATGCGATCAGACATACTGCTCACTCTGGCAGAAGTGTGTGCAAGGTAAAGTCATTCCACACAAGATGTGTAACCTGTTTTTTTTTCTTTCACATTGTGTTATCCATGTTTGTACAAAAAAAATAAAGAAAATGCCACGTTTAGCTCAGTTTGGAGAACACCGCCCATCCTGTGCGGGCAATCGCGAAGTGTTCCGTTTTCCTCCTCGACTCTTGTATATTTTTGTGATACATTCCCTTCTATATAGATGAGAATTACTGCAAGAAAAAAAAAGTATATATATACATATGTGTGTAGTTCGAGTTTGTCGGCCAGTCTTACAAGCATGCTTATATCTCTAGCCAATAAAACCAGGACTCTACAAGCTGGTGTCTCGTTATTTTCAACTACTCCACACTGCCAATTCAGCAAGCAAACACTGGGAGGTATTAAGTGCAGAAAACTTTAGGGGCTCGCCTTGTCGTCGTAGCTTGCTCGCTGGACCCAAGTAGAGCCACACGGCGTTCCGTCGTCACGGCGTAACCCAGAGGCTTTGAAAGCCAAGCGGTTTGTATAGTCATAAGCATTTGAAACTCGTGAACCGCTGGCACTTGTCATACATCTCCCCATTGTTTAGATCAAAGAAAACTGTAGGTACATTTGAGGCAAATAATAGTAATTAACTGGCAGCGCCCGCGTTCATTTAGTTAGGAACGCTCGTTGAGTTGGTTTTTTTACGATAGTAAGCGAAAAAAAGTGGCAGTGCAACGCCGGCACGTGCGGGAGGAGAAGCAAGCACAAAAATGACAGAACTCCCGCTGGTGCAGTTTCAGGCAGGGGGCGCGCGAGCACTGCGAAGGCGGGAAATTTGAATTGCATGAGGTGGTAGCAGTGAGAGATAACAACGCTACAGCCCATTATGGCGAATCACTGCTCTGCACTTCCGAAGAGCTTTCACACTGAGTGGAACGAATTTAATTTTTTTTGCTGGTAGCTTCTAGCAGCCAGCAGCTACGAAAATTAGAGAATGGTTGGTGAGCCACCCCTTTCATCTGTCCATCCTCATTATCCAACCTACTTTATCCAGCCCGTCCTGAAAACTGGTGAAATAACTTTCAATAAGTGTTTACTACACGTGTGCAGTTTGAGCTACGTGCGATGTTCACAGGTTGAAATGTTGAGTGCACAGGTTGAGTGCACTTGTTTAGTAAAGATCACCAACTGACAAGCTATGTAAATAATTACTAACCCTCCTCACTTAATGCCCATTTCCCACACAAGAACAAGCTAGCCTTAATAGAAGAGTCTGCTGACCAGCGACATATGTGGTTACCTTGACAGGACACTGAGGTGCATTACTATTACTTTACAAAATTGCAAGCCACACTGCAAGTCTTTCTTGGCCGATTTATGCATACTTTTAAACGAAAAAAGCACATTAAGAAGTTGTTTCCCTCACACTGTCCTTCCTACCTATTTGCCGATACTGGTAAGTCCGCACTGCTAAATGCGGTGAATTACTAGCATGGTTTTAACCTGACAGCAACTGCCTCTGATCAAATCTTACACCAAGTGCTCTTGCCACAAGCCATCCACTTACAGCCTACATAGAGATCATCTGGGCTACACAGACTTCAACTTTCGGACAGCAAGAGACGAGTACAGTGACACCTGTGCCCTTGCTACTTCACCTTATTTCCCAAATTGTCGTCTACAGAGAGATCCTTCGGCACACTACGCATGTGCTCATTTCAACACTAAAGTGATACCCCCTGGGCTTGTTCCAGCTGCTTGTGAGGGTTTGCGTTGTAGGGGCGCTCGCGTCGCCTATTACGCACACGACCAATGTATTAATGCGAGCCGTTTGTGTCTACTTGCCCATACTGTGCACCATTGGCATCGTGAACAGATATCCGTTATTTACGGATTTGTCCTGGTCTACATGTAACCCAGCAAATGGCTTCTGGAAAGAGCGGGACTCCATCCCGGTTGACCATGAAACTATGAACACAGGCTGGTTGACTGCATCATCCTGCCCTATTCCAATTTGTATGGGATAATAGCGTGCCCCAGCACCTTTCGTCTGGTAATCATCGTGTTATGCCGCAAAGCAAACTTCCGCTTTAAAAAGTAATCCACAAGGTTGACAGCTTTTGTACATTCCGAAAACAGAAACAGATTTGGTTCAAAGGTAGCTCCAATGCTTGGCAACATTCCTCAGTAGAGTCGACAGAACTAGGGACAAAATTTGGGATTTCGACCTAAACTTTTTTTTTATTTTTAAGTGAACGATCCGTTTATTTTCATCAAGAATTCGGAACGCAATGTAAAGTCCTGTTAAGTTGCTTTGGAATGTACAAACAGGGGCATGTTCATTGGATCCCTAAAGGGATGTGTAAATGCTACCATTATCTTGCGAACACATATACAAAGACTCTCCCTTGGCCCAGCACCAGCGCCTGCGATTGTGCGGCCAGTTTTTCCAAGACACAACACTGCTTTTGAAAAAACGAGACGAAATGACTAGAGAGATTATAGAGGCACCCTACATACGACACTGCAATTGCTCCAGCAGCACGCCCTCAATAGCCCTGCATGAATGAGAAACCACCTTTTAAACGATACCCTCGTATAGCAGCTTTGCTGATGGTATGGTTTTCTACTGCATAGTTGTTTCAATTATGGTGTCATTTGATAAGATCACTTTTCAACACATCGGTAACTGAAGTGTGAGTATAGAATGCATTTTTTTTTTTTCAAGAAATAAACTGGATGCGAGTGCAGCGCTGTTTCATCTGTACACATCAATAAACAAATAATTTCATGAAATAGCACTTTATTTTGATTAAGAGGGGATGGCATGGGTGGTTTAGCTGGGGTCCCGTTCCGTACAGAACTGACTGACTCTTTTTCCCACTAACTCCTCTCCCCGCATCGGTCTTTCACCTTTCGCTCAAATAAAGGATTACTACCAACCGATCACCTCTTTGTGTCTCATCTTTTGTGTGCAGATTGCTTAACTATGCTTGCTCACTAACTTGCCCAACCAAAGTCCTCTTAAGACTGACTTCAGTTGAAGACCTTTTACAATCCACATTTCGTTTATTTTTTTCCATTTTTAACAGGAAACAAATGGAACAGCAGCGAACAGTAACGTAAGATTGCACCCTAGGAATGCATATAAATCCGTTAAATTGGAATAAAGACAAAGGAGTACTTCTCATATCGTAAATTCCCATCCATACAACAAAAATCAACACCCGCACTTCAATAATCGCATCCACAAAAACACACCAAACGAAAACTGCGGCAGAAATACGCCGTCATTAGCAGGACACTGTCGTTCCATTCGCGCACACAAACACGCAGGCAATGTCGTCGTAGTCGTACGTCTGCTTCAGGTAAGTGTCCGAAAGCTTGATACCCGACACTCCCTGGAGGCCCGTCCTAAAAGGCACCGCTTCGAGCTTGATGCGAACGGTGGCGTGAGGTTCTAACTTGCCCAAGCTCTGGCCCGACATGCCCTGCCACAAGAGGCCCGAGGAGGGCACGTTCTCGAGCACCAGAACCAAGTCCATTGTCCTCTGACATGTGTTCGTCACGGAGCACGCAATCTCAAACGGTTCTTCCAAATTGACGCTACTTGGTGCCGACTCGATAGTGAGCTTGATGTCTTCGTAGCCCGGTGCGATTCGCTCGAGCTGAGACGTTTGCAGGCGACCGCGTTCGCCCATCGCTGACCGCCAGACGATGTCCAGTTTACCGATGCTCGTGACGCCGCTCCTGCGTCTTTCCGGGTGCGGTGCGGTCGAGTCTGGCGGTGTTTCGCCCGATTCGGGTGACGTCCGGGGTGACAGGCTGAAGAGATATTGCCGCGTGTCGTGCGGGTTCAGGAAATTCACCGGGCCGAAGATGCTTTGGCTGTCACCGCAGGAGTTGAGCTGGCAAACGTTGAAGTACGGCGACGGCTCAAGTGCTACTTTCTCGAGGCTTATGGGCGACGAGGTGATGTTTTGAAGCTGCGCTTCTAGGTAGACTTCGTCTGACTCGGCGTTGTAGAACTTCGTCTTGACATCGAGTGGTTTGTAGACCTGAAATGAACAAACAGTTGTAACTATAACCTAGTGGTTTGTTGGAATTAAATGAATAACATCTGCATCCAGAGTAAAGGTATGATTGATGCCAGCAACTTATTAAAGAAATTAACCTAATAAAGCAGCAACAGTACCAAGATCTGTATTTCCAAAAACATATGGTTCACGTCAAACAATGCTTGGAAGCAATTTCAAAAAAAGTTCATTGTGGTCCTATGTAAGGAAACAGCGGCAAGGTTGCTCTGTGAAGTCATACAGGCCAGATGCCACATAAATGGAGATTTGGGATGAAGGTTAACCATTATAATCGCAATAGTATGCTCCTGCCTAGTTAGCGACAACATGTATGTTGGGAACCAAGCACAAAATATAGTTCTGGTGTGGATGGTAGCTTCCCTTGTCCCCTTCTCGCCACAAAGTTTTAGACCTTCTGTCTGCGGCGAAACTAAACCGACAATCTGGCTGGGTGTACGAGGGTTGCTTTAGGCCCCTTTTGTTTTTGAAATTTATGGGGCTCACCTAAGACTTGCACCTTGTTCCGATAAAAGAATGTGATGCAAAATAAGTCGTAACACTACCCCCGTCTGCGCCCTCTCCTGCCTTTGTTTTGGGCAGTCTTCTGCAGTAACTAGTTACATCGAAAACGGTGTTTCTTGAATTGCCGTGATCTTGTTCCTGTCAATTATGCTTTTATTTTTTTTATTCATTATTGCTGCTGCCTCTCCTGTTTTTTGTTTTGGACAGTCTTCGGCAGCAACTAGTTACTAGTAACGCGTTACCGGTAACTAATTGCTTTTTTCAGTGACTTGTAACTGCAACTAGTTACTTTTAAGTCACAGGAACTTGTAACTGTAACAGTGTTAATTTTTTACACAGTAACTGTAATGGGAAATACCGTTACAGTTGGTTCATTTTTATAAAAATTATCCGACACAAACACTCAATAAAGGCCAATGTACAGTTTGCACTTTCCGTTTTTTTGGACTATTTTCTTTTCCACGTCCCCTCCACCTCGCACCTTTCAACAACATGGCTCCCTTCACAGTTTAAGAGAGGACGTCGCTAAGAGGATGATTTTCCCTGCAGAATACCGAGGACGGAGGTCGGTCTTCAGGGCGATTTCTTAAAACTTTTATTTCATCTCGAGTCGAACGGAAAGAAGAAAACGAAACTGGCAATTAGACCTCAGCAAAGAGGAAAGCTCATGGATGCCAACTCTGAGAACTTGTTTTAACTTACCATGAGCTTTGCAAATAGATTTTTCGACAACGATTGTTGGTGTTATATTAGGCTTGAGTGTGCCTTGGCCCTTTAATGATCCCTTTGTCTAGGGTTTTACCATATGCAGTTTCTTGTATACCCGCGTGCCTTGGTATGTTTCTATCAAATGAACTCTGTCACTTGGTTTTTGATCTATTACTACAGTAACGAAAAAGAAATGACGGTACTTTTTCACAGTTAACTGTAACAAGTTACTCTTGGAAAATCAGTAGCTGTAACAGTAACAGGGTTACTTTTTTGGCAAAGGTAACTAACACTGTTACTTTTTACTGGTAACGTGCCCATGACTTGCTTTGGGCTAGCAGTCGAAACAAAAACTGGTAAGGGAACTGCAAGTCACCATCAGCAACACGTAACATAGACAGCCTTTCCAGAGCAAAGAACAAGACCAGAGAAGAACGAAAAATTGAAAAGCTCAAGTTACGTGTAAGCACTCCTGTTAGCCATAAGGTAGTCTATTATCCCACCAACCGTGACAATTACCGTCAGAAATTTCTCATGGCAGTCGCCTCTCATTGCCTAAGCACGCTACGCGGAGATTCTACGGGGTAAATATTCCCTACAAAGCCGTGTTTCAGCTGCCCCTGTGGTGCTAGAACTTGGTTTTAAACGAAAGGCTCAGGTTCGAATCCGACAATGCGATGATTTTTTTTAGCTTTCAGAATTTTTGGGTCATCGTGATTTTGTTATTGTTTTTGTTACTCTGGTTTTTACTACATCAAGAGATCGACGCACAGGACTTCTAGAATGGGTTGCTTTCGTTTTCTGCGTCGTTGGGCTGGGTTACATTAGGTTTGTTGCAGTTTGGCTGGATTCGCGTAGGATATGGCTCGTTCGGTTAGGTTACGTTGGGACATAATATTATTCAGCAAATTTTAGGCCGGCCCAGCTTTTATGGAAACTGTCGTGAGAATTTACCGAACGTAATTCTCAAAGCTGGCGTGAGATTAGACGCAGCCTTTTACTGACCTGAAACTTGAAGAACTTGCGGAAGTGCAGTTTCTCCCCTGCCTGCGTCGCGTAGTTGACCGTGCAGACAAGGATGTGCGTGTTGATGTCCTTCACCTCGTGGTGGATCACCTCGTCGATACTGCAGTTCGGCGCGAGCTCG
Organism: Haemaphysalis longicornis; assembly: GCA_013339765.2. Taxonomy (NCBI): domain Eukaryota; kingdom Metazoa; phylum Arthropoda; class Arachnida; order Ixodida; family Ixodidae; genus Haemaphysalis; species Haemaphysalis longicornis. Next base: position 1,061,782 of record JABSTR010000962.1, read on the forward strand.
GCGACCGTACCGGCGCCTTCGGTGCGGCCCGTCAGGAACACCTTCTGCGAGTCGGTTTGCAACTCGGCCCTGACGGACACGTCGCGAACCGTGGTCTGGCTATCGTTGTGGACGCTCATGTAGCATGAGAAAGTCTCGCCCAGGTAGATGTTGCCGAAGCTCTGGGGAAGCATGAGAAAGCTACCCGTCCCGAAGAGCTCGAGTCCCAGAGGCGCGCCCAGGTCTTGCTTGAGCTCCTGCATCCACATGCTGCCGGGAATGTCGCGCGAGTCGCAGACGACGGGCAGCGTCGTGAACAGGGAGGGCCGCGTCAGCCGCATCACCTTCAGCGCGAGCAGCTGCTCTTTGTGGTCCATTGCGAACTTCGATACGGGGCATGCACGCGCGAGCGGTGGAATCGATTACAAGTAGCGTGAAATAATCAGCGTAATTGAGATTGCGATCGTCAGTTTCGGTAGTCAAGTGCGACACGCCGCCAGTTCACACGCCCACCGCCATGTTGACGCGATGGGCGCGACTTCTGGCGACGGAAAAAAACAAGCTTTATTTGTAAAATGCTTGCAAAAACAGCTCAACACTGTGATATAAATTTTATTATTTTGTGTATTTTCTTGTGGATATAAAAATGTTTTTGTTGAAACAGTCCGCAAATTAGCGGTCGACCGGTCGCAGAACTTGGTCTGGCTTGGCGCGCAAACCAAGGTTCCAAGGTCGCCTTGCGCAAACTGGCAAGTTGTAGCATGCAACACGTGCTTTAGCTGTGTTTACTTCCATTGACACGGCTTCAGTTTGACCGCGTGTCTGCGAAAATTGCTCTTTCGATTGATTCCAAAACTCAGCTCCACAATGAACGGTGTCTCGGCGTTCTACGGCCAGCAGCCGAGGATTTCGGTAAGTTTTCCCGGAGGCTTTCGATTCTGACAGTTTCTTGTGCGCATGTCGTTTCTTGCGAGCGATTCTCCCTTGCATTACTCACTCGAAACTCGATGTCATAGACGGGCGAACTACAATCGTTGCCCAGTCCTCAAATGCAGTTTTCATTAATAAATTCATCAATTTCTTTCCTACGTTGTGAAATGGCGCGAAATGACCGAAGTGTCCTGACTCCATTTGACAGGCACGGCTGACCATAAAACGCAGCGAAAGGGCTCGAAAAGCAGCGGAACGCGAGCGCATTGAGGAAGCCCGTCAAGAGGCCGAGAAGAAAAAGGCCCGTACCAAAGGCAAAAAGTCTCTGCCCACAAAGCGAGAAGCGTCACAGGTATGCAGTTACATCGCGCGAGGTTTCAGTTATCATTCTGGAGGATGTTCTCTTGGGAGGTCAATGGGGTTCCGGATTCTGGAGCCTGTGGCATGTTTCAGTCTTGATTTGACATTTAAAAAGTTTTTGGCTACATATTAACTGCATTCCTTCATGTGCCAGTTAATTGTAATTAATTTAAGCCATTTTTAATAAAATTTATTCTGATCACGGTGTAATACCCCTGTCACACGCGCACTTTCAATCGCAATTGAGTCGATCCGTTGAATGACATTAAGTGCTTAATGCCTTGAGTTTTAATTCCATTAATTCGCTGCTACGCGCAAAAATCTAATGCCATTTGCTCTGATGTCATTTTTGGTTCCTTCACGAACACCTTAAATCTGCTTACTCTCGAAAGCGCTAACCACATGGAGCGATTTTTCCAGCGACGCGACTAGGATCCGCAGTCGCCGAACCGAAGTCGCTCGCCGAGGCAACCACATGACAGCGACGGCTCGAGCGACTGAGCATGCGACTGAGGATGGCGATTTCAATGTTTCCGCACTGCGCATAGTAACGCGCTTGGTACGCTGGATGTTTGCAAACATTTTTTTTTTTGTTCATTTGTCAAAAAAGCATGACTAAAAAGTATTACGCCTTTCTACCTTGCTTTTTGCACTTCATTGCATCTCTAAAACTGGTTTGGGTTAGCGATAGCGCACGCTTTTCCTTCTGAGCCTCGTTTCTCGGCTCCAACATGAACGCCGAGAAGAATTCGCTTTCTTGACGTCGTTTTTCCCACACGGGTCTCGCCCAGTGTGAGCGGGAGCCTTCTTGCTTCTGCTTCAGCGTGTACTCAAGCTTTGCCACGCAAAGCTTTCTTTGCCGCTGCACCGCAAATAACGTCGTCTGCGTGGATCTTCCCTCCGTTTTCTTTAAACCGGAGGTTGCGTGCTTACGTAGGGGCTCTCCTATTGGCTAGTCGCTGAGGCCACTTCCGGGAGGGAGCGACTGTTCTGGCGACCAGAACCGAGCGATGATTGATGAGCGACTTGGTGCGCGGCGAAAAGTAGTTCGTCGCTAGTCGCGTCGCGCCCCAAGTCGCTCGCAAAATCGCTCCATGTGGTTGGGGCTGAACGCGATGAGCACCAAATCAAACCAATGAAACTCTCAGCACCAGAGTGTTGACGCGGAAATGTAGGTGAACTTCGAAATAAGACGACTTTTGTGCACACTTGGTGGCAAAGTTCTAAAGAAAACGAAGTTCACTACAGCGCAAAAGGCAAAACATCATGTTACTCGTCATGTTAAATTTTTTCGGATTTGGCTACCGCTGGCAGGCGACGGCAGCTGCTGAAGCCACTTGTAGAAATGGCTCACACCATTTTTAAGAGAACACAATTTCTCATACCGTGTTCTTTCTCACAAAACATTTTTAACCCTTGTAAGACGTTTTTCTCCAAGTTATACCCCTGCTACACTAGGGTCCAAATGTCATTTGAACGAAATGTCATTTGACTCAAATGGGTTGCTTCGAATGCCATTCAGAATCCGCCGTGCTACACTACAATTTCGATGGCATTTGAAAGCTTCACAAACTGTTCGCTGTGCTGTAGTGGCGCTGTTGTTGCCCCGTTCCGTTTTCGTGCACTAATACAACAATCAAACTTAGGAGCAGTCTGAGGCAGTAAAATGATATCAAAGTAGAAGAGACACCAGTTTTGACTCTAAATATGGCTGCCTTGGGTTGTTTTTGTTCGTGTTTTTTGCAACTGACCCACTGGTTTTGAGAGTATGAAAATTAAATATGCTGATTTCGTATTTTAAGTAAATAAACAGTGAACAAGCGTTCACAAACAATATTTTGTTTGTTTACGTACGGAAGTAGTATTATATTTTTTATTTGCCGATCGAAGACGCTGCGTCCGAGAGTGCTGGAAATGGCATTTGAAATCTTAAATGTCTCTCTCGGTGCTCATTTGGCTCGAATGCCATTTGAGCCAAATGGCATTTGAAAACCTAGTGTAGCAGCACAACTTGGCATTTGAGTCAATGACATTTGGTTCAAATAACATTTGGACCCTAGTGTAGCAAGGGGTATTAAAGACTTCTAAAATACGAGTGAATTTCTCTTTTTGGTCATGATCACCATCATGCCTAACACATTTAATGCCTTTGCGTTTTTTGCTGTAGCACGGCCCGTCAAGCTAATGTCATTCGGTATCTTAAGGCCTTAAACACTTAATGTCATTTTTCGTGTACGTGTGGCACAGGTATAAGTCGAAAGTCTGTCAGAAATTCGCTCGGATTATATCAGTGAGACCTGTAAGGCAAGCTAATGCTCCCTTTGTTGAAGGGGTGAAGCGTTAAAAAACCCGTCTCAAAATAAAATCTTGGCTAAGCCATTGACAGGCTACACTCCAATCGCACGGATAGGCAGACAAGCACGGAACTGCTTATTTGTCTGGGAGTCTGCAATGAACAGAAAAACGTACTTGTGATTTGTGAAATTCTCCCAAAATTTGTGAAATCTGCTTTTGTCTGAGCTCAAACTCGTAGAAAATTGTTTCATACAAATTCCACTTCTTTTCAACAGTACCGATACACTCGTGGAATGGTATTAAAGTAGTTCACCCAATCTTAAAGAACTAGACACCTTTTTGCTTCCCCTGCTCTGAGTGAGACAACAACTGGCCTTGTAGCAGGTAGACTTCATTTTGAAAGCAAAGTGCATCCACAAGGAAAGGCTGTGTTTTCAGTGAAATAATTTGTTTGATGATGATTATGATTGCTATTGGTATCCCCTTTGTAGCGGGGGGATGACATGTCATCTTACCAAAGAAAAACTAATATACCTATCCTTTATACTCTTCGTTTAATACTAGTGCTGCTTTTAGCGCAGGTGCAAAAAACTTATTAGGCACGAAATACTTATTTTTTCTGTTACAGGTGGTAGCTGTCCTAGGCAATATTCCCCTCTCTGCTTTTCGTCTACACCAGCATTCTAATCTTCTTTTCGTCACCTCTACAGCCTTGAAGTTAACTTCCTCTGTGCTACCCTTCAAATCCTAGGGCTTCCTGGAAGCCGAATATTTCCCTCATGTAGATTCGGATGGATGCCCTCGCATTCTAACACTATGTGCCGCATAGTTCTGTTTCTTTTCCGCAGACCACTGCCTACCCCCTCATTTTGTGTATACTTCCCCACAAAGCTCTTAGTTCGCAAGGCAACCTGCTCTAGCCTCAAAAAGCAAAGCACTGCCCTGGGAATTATCGTAGAAATTTTTCTTTCTGATGTACAATTTCTCAGCCCTGTACATCCCTGACATTTTAGGTTCCATTTTTTCTCTCCATTTATTTGTATCTATCTTCCTTGCCTCTGTTTTGGTTACCTTGGCTGCTTTGGGCATGTTCATTGCACCACCTGGTGTTGTTTCCAAGTAGTGCTGAGTCACAGATGCCGCTTGAAACATTCAGGGTTTAGCATATTCAGAACAAATGTATCCACAGTAGCTTGACCAGACTAAAAGGCATTATGTGAGCTGTACTCGTCATTTGCATTTTCTCTAAAAAGTGTGTGATGATGAACAGGTGCATGTGATCATCTAATTACAAGATCACATGTACAAGTCGTTCGTGAATCGTCAAAGCATTCTCGATAACTGAGGGGCCTCCTTTGTTTGTGCGTTTACAGGACAACAGGGAAGAAGGTCTGGCCAAGAAAAAGCCAAAGAAGTCAGCGAGTGACGTTGAAGAATGGAGAAGAGCCGATTGTTGAAAAGGTATTCTATCCTTGAACAGCCATCTCTTGGTGGGTTGTTTCTGTCTTTGCGAGCTCTGGGTTTAGTATGGGCGTGCATCGTCTGTGAATCAAGTTCTTTGAAAATTATTGCTTTGCCAGTGTCTACCTTTTTTGCTTATTCCTCCTGACACTTTTGAAATCCCCGCCGCAAATTCCAGGAAAAGGAGGAGGCGTACCGGTCACTCATCCAAAAAAACATCAGCGAAAAGATGGCCTTCCTGCAGTCTCTTGGGTTCAACAAGGTAAGCGCCTCATCTCGGTTGTCTTACCTCTCCAACAATATCTGCGTTACAGCGTTATGCATAAGGCTGCCTGAAATCTAAGCTTTAGGTTGTTTGTAGTAACATGTTAGTAAGATTGCTAACATATAGGTGGAGTTTAGGGATTCAAGAATAGCAAAAACAGCGCAAAGGACAGGACAAGAAAGAACAACAGGTCCTCATGTCCTGTGAAGAACTCATGTCCTGTCCTTCGCGCTGTTTTTGCTATTCTTGAATATGTACCAACCTGCCCAAATTTTTACCTTGTTGAAGAGTTTAGGGAATGTGCAAAACCGTGTCAAAAGAGAGACCTGAATGTGCTTGAAGTGGAAACCCTTTCTGGGGGAACATCCTATGCAACCTATCCTGGGAATGCAGCAAGAAAGTTCCTAAACATTTGTTTATCAACTGTCAGCAGATTATGTACTATTATCCGTTTATTTGAACATAAAACGCCTTGCTGAATAGGATGAAGACAAGAGCTCTCGTGAGTAACTTCCCTAGGTTAAGAGACGGGATGGCAAATTTCAGAGGGGCTCAGCCGAACAGCTTGTGTCCAACTTGTGTAACAGGTGACGTTCCTCATTTTTTCATGAACGTCCGAGGGCATGTGACTGAGTGGTCAGTTTTGTTTGTTTGTGTTTGGCGCTCTTTGCCCATGTCGGCCTTGCGCCAATAAAATCAAACCATCATCATCAAGCTTTGTTTAAAGAACTATGAAGGAGAGCCGCCTCGGAGGCGTCTTAGGACAATGCCATTTTCCCTAAAGGCCTTTGGATTACAAGGAGAGAGGTTTTGCACCTGATCCCCCAGTTTCCGAAGGACACAAGCCTCAGTGACTCAGGTTGCTTTCCCACGCATAGATGTAAAAAGGTGCCGAGGGGCGGGGGGGGGAGCAATTGCTGGCACACCACCACCAGCTCATGTCAGATTCTGTTGGGCTCCAGCCAAAGTAAAATATGTGACAATTTGGCCTGTTGCTTTCTCTGTATGCAGCTGAAGGCAGGACTGGTGCCCCCTCCAACGCCAGCATCATCCAAGCCCCCAAGGCCTTCTTCAACGTGAGCACTGCTTGGGCCATTCTGATTGATGTGTCAAGTCGTGGTGACCTGGGAAGTCTTTTCTGCGTGCACTACTGCAGTACTCTCAAACTGAGATTATGCCCTCGAGATCCGTGTTTGAATGCTGCTTGTGCCTCTATCTAGCTAGTCACGCAATTGCCTGCCTCACTGCCTTTTTCTTTTTTAAATCCCTCTTAGGAAGAAACCCAAGGCAGAAAAACTGCCTGCCAGGAAGAGCCTGCGACTGCAGAACAAGCCGGTCGCTCCTCTCGTCGAAAGCATGTTCTATCAGGTGACAAGGCCTGTCTGCTCTAAAGGACAATATTCGGGCTTTGGTTTCTTTTTCTTTTTTTTTTTTTTTTTTTTTTTCATTCTTGAATTTGAATGCGCCTACCACCCATTTAGGCGAGTTTATGTGAGAAAAAGCATAGAGACGAGCAGGTGATGAACACACCAGGTATCCCTTTTTATGCCTCACGAATTAATGACTGTTTAATGCCATCTTGCTCTTCTCAGTTTCAACATGGACATGTTTTAAGGTTACTGGAAGCTTTGCCCTTCTGTTATGGCACGATTTATAGGGTGCGCATGCTCGCAATCGAATGAATGGCTCTCTGTGGGCTTGCAAGTTCGTCACTGCTGCCAGTGCTTTCCCCACTTTTGTATGAGGAGGGAGTGAAAATAATGCGCCATTTTTTAATGCACACTTCTGGTTTTCAAGAAGTGCTAACTTTTACACTAAGAAAGTGGGTTACGACCCGAACTAACTCTGCAAACCAGCTAGATCCCCCCCCCCCCCCCCTTTTTTGAGCAGGTCAAATTTTGTGTCTCTTTTACGGAGTTCACGGTTTTATTTTTGTATATTCTCACAGTAAAACTTTTCAAAGTTTCCCCCAATTTTATGATAGGAGGGCATGACCGTAATATTTTGTTTTCTTTGTTGCTGGCATTTTAACTTTTTGAGGCTAAAATCTCCAAGTTGCTGTGTGGTTTGTTGTGGTGCAGGAACCGGCCCCAGTGGTCAAGAAAGGAGGGGCCGCTCCACTTTGTCGAGGTCCTGGAGAAGGGTGTCGACGAGGGCTCCACGTCTTGCCTCTGCGAGGAGCTCGCAATGGAGGAGCTCGGTCATGTTATGAGCCAGCCCCTGACGAGGAACGCCAAGGCGTGCGTGCGCTCTCATTGCTGTCGCTGCCGCGTTATTTGTCGAAATTTGACGAGGCCTTCGATAATTGCAGGGGTGAGACAGCTGCGCATATTGCGCCGTTTTGATACAATTCCATTTTCCTGCGCCAAGCTGCTCCAAAAGCACGAAAACGGCGAAAATGGCGCCAAACTGCTCCAGAAGAGCCTCAACGGCACGGATTTTGATGCTCATGTCAGTTTCGGCGGGGACAAAAGCCTCCCGCATCCCAGTCACCGCTTTTATCGTCGGTCAATCGCAAACACAGAAATGGCACAAATAGAAAGACTGAAACGAAGCAAGCGATAGCTTCTAAAACTCTATTCGCTTTCCGTCCGGGTTCGCTGAAACGGCCTTTTCGATTAGGCATTGCTGTGGCAACAAACATGGCCGCCACCTGATCTGGCTGCTACCAATGCGCTCAGTGCACATCGCTGATAGTTTCCCTGGTTTATTTTGCGCTATCAGCTGGGTTCCAGTCTATTCATTCTATCTGTTGTGGCTCTGAACAGGGACGTTAAAGGAGCCATGAAGAGAAAATGCAAGTTGGTTTTATTCGAAAGATTTTGTGTTTTATAGTGCCCCCAGCGCTTGTCCGGATACAAGCGTGCTTTATTCACTGAGAAATAACACAATTTAGGTTAAAATTTTGATTTTCCTGCTCAATCGTGCGTTTTCTTGGTCCCAAATGACATCACAGGAACCGACCGCTCTGCAGCCTAGAGTACCTTCATTCACGCATCCGCCGTACAGGGTAGAGACGTATACGCTGGCGCCGCCATTTTCGGTTGCTCACTCGCCGCCGAAGCAAGTCATTGTGTCAAAACCGCGCTAAAATTATCGCCGCAACGCGGTTTACTGAAGAAGTTTGAATCATATTGTCTGTTTCGCGTTGCTAGGTCTCGTGGGAAACGAAAAGAATAACGCGTTGAGCCCGTTGGCCCAATTGCGGCGGCACGGGATCGTTCAAAGGTTGTCTCCACCCTGTACAGCAGTGTTTGTTTGTTCCCGCGTTTCTTTACGTTCCGTAACCTAGATGGCGCCACCATACCGTGGCAAGCGTTTGGTTTGTTTTTGCCCGCATTTAAACCTGGCTTGTTTTTGTTCTGGGAGAAAATATTCGATCCCTGAAACAGTGCTCGCTCGACAAATGGGGTCACGTAAGACACCGTTGCTTGCGTCAATCGGCCAGTGTCGTCTGAGACAACCCCAAGCCCCGTAGTGCTGTGCAGCTAAACCAAGCATGCTGTGCGCAGTACGAACAGCAGAACGCATCAGTACTTCTATGTTTACATGTGCTTTCGTAACTTCCACTGTTTGTCCCATCATTCTTATTGCTTTGTAAAGAATGTGCCCTAAATTTAAGCGCAAATCGCTCGTTCGTCTAGTTTGTAAGCTCTACCTAATTTGCGTCTGCTTCTGCCAGCCTCCGCCAATCGCAGAGCTTAGCTCATGTGACATCATAGGTTCTGTTGCGGGAATGAGCTGGTGGGTCGCATGACCATTCCCGTTTTTCCTAATTATGTAGCTTATTTGAGCGAAGTTTACGTTAAAAGTGGTGTCAGTATGATTCTAACGAGACAATCTTTTGAATGAACCAAAGTTGTGTTTTTCTGCATGGCTCCTTTAACGCGGGGATATGGTTTGAGACTGGTGCCAGATTACAGGAAGTTGCGCGGCTGGAAAAAAAGTTCATTGAAATGTGGGGCCTACGACTTCGGCGTGGTTTGTCCTTTAGTGCGAAACGCGGTGCGCGCGTCTATAATCGGGTTCGTGAAGTGAATTTTTTGGCTCGTTGTGGTGTTATAAAATGCTGAGGTGCTGCTGTGCTTCGAAGCGCGATCGCAAGCCTCGGGGGCACGAAAGTTGCGGGCTGTGCTGCGGCGCCGCGACCTGTTCAGGCTGCGCCCAATAGCTGCAGGACTACACAGTTGCCATAGAACGCGACTATAACACTTGATGTATGCCAAGTGAAATTTAATGCCAAAATCTAGGTGGCTAAATTCAGTAACGCTACTCAAATGACCATAGGGTGAACCTGCGCCCCGGGGACTGAAACGGGTAGGCTGGTTGGGCTATGTGACCGTTAGCTCGAAGTTGCTCAACTGTTGCCGTGACTACAGTCGTTCGTACAATGCAGCCTGGGATTACAAAAATAATAATTTTAGCATTAAAACGCCAAAAAAATGCCACAATTGCGGATCCCTTAAATTTGATAAGAGTTTTAGCAGTCCGTCTGTTCCGTCGTGTACATAGTTACCATGCTGCCCGGGACTCGTCTGGGCACTTGGGCATTTGTAGCGGTAGGGGGATTAGTTCCGCGGGCCTGCCTTCGCCTTGTCCGCGCCTCCTCGCCCTTCCGCGCGCGCAGGCGCAGACCGGTCCTGGTCAACCCGGTAACGAAGTAACCAACAGAACAGACGGGCTGCTAAAACTCACAAATGTTAACGGCAGCTTTGTTGTCAGTGTTGCGTGCAGCCGCAACACAATATCACCAGTTAGGAAAAAGGTAGGGCAGTTAGTTCTTTATGATACTCCTAAAAACTCTTTCAGGTAAGGCTGTATCAGTGTTCTGTGTATTCAAAACTGATTGAAATGTGCACTTGACCCTGCAAATTGCTGAAATAATGATTTTTTAAGCTCACAAGACGATGTATTAAATGTCCCTAACTGCTCCAAATCAAGATTCTTCTGCTCCAAAATCGAAATTTTGCTTCTCCGGAAACTGCTCCCAAATCTGTTTGGGCTGTCTCACCCCTGCCTTAGTCATTCAGTTCCCACAAGGCCCGAAACAACACGGGGACGTTTTTGTCTGTGTGGAGCCTACAAAATCTTGCTCCAGTTGGTTAATGTGCTTGTCACATAACGTGACGTGAAGGTCCCTCTGCTGCTCGCAGGATGCTGAGCCGGCTGTCCGAGCTGGTCATCGACGACACAACCATACAGAAAGTGGTGCCGTCTCGTATCACCGGACTGGCTGTCCACCCTTCCATCACGACGACGCTTGTCTTTGCCGGTGACAAGCTTGGAAACTTCGGCTTCTTGAAGCTGGTAAGAAAAAAGAAAAGTTGTCTCAGCTTGTACTACTAGTGCAAGGGGGGGAATGGCAAAGCTGGGGGGTGACCTAGCTTCTTCCGGTTTTCTGAAGTTTCGCTACGCCTTGCTAAGTTTTGCTAAAGTTTGCGATGTTCTTGCTAGCCTAGGCGAAGTGTTAATGGGGGAGGCCAAGTTTAGCCGGATTTTACTAGGCCGTTCCGGTCAGTCTCCCACACTGACAGCGGGTCCCAGGAGGGCAGAAGCTAGGTCGATGCCCAGCTATGCTGTTTCTCCATGCACCACTAGTGCAAGCTGTGCCAGTTTTTGTTCGTTTGTTATAGTAGCCCAAGAAAGACTAACACCTTTGAAATGGTATAGTACGGGGTGCAATATGCATATGTCCCTTCTGCTCGCACTTGAGCTGGCCCAAAAGCTGGCTTCACTGTTATAATGCCCCATTTGCGGTGGTGCACCCTTTACAGGAGGCGCCTTTTTTTTTTTTTTTGCTAACACCGTCAGACCAAGCTCCAGCTTAAACAGTTTCGCTGTTAAAATGTTCAGCAGCTGTGGGTTGCTTCACTAAAGTGGCGCTTGGTGCCAGTGTCAATGAATTTTCACAACCGTACATATACAAGGGCTTGTGGTGTGGAATACCTGCTCCTCTGGGCAAACGTTACTACAGTTAAACCTCATTATAACGAGACGGGCTAAACGAAATAATGGATATAACGAGCAAATCGTAATTCCCCTTGAAAGTCCCCATAGAAACCAATGTATTTAAAACCTCGTTTTAACGAGGTAAAATTTCCCCGTTACGGGATATAACGAACAAATTTCATTGAGAAATCAAATTTTGAGCTAATTTTACAACAGTGCGCAACACGGATTTGAGACAGTGCGTGACGCGGCAACTGTATTAGCAGTTCAAAACTCCCGCCATGCGCGCGAAGCTGGCTGGCGCGCCATGCGGATGCTGCGCCCGCGAAGCCCCCACCCTCCTCTCGCTGCGCACGGCATGCAGACAATGGGGTCCTTCAATTTACAGTGTTGGACTCACCGCGGGCTCCCCGAGAAGCAAATCGACGTTCGATTTTCCCACGTATCCCTATGGCTTCGGGGAATCCGCGGACTATCCGCGGTGAGCCCGAGAAGAACCCCAATGCACACGGCGCACGCGGTTGCGTCACCTTCGCCTTCGTCTCCTCCCCCCCCCCCCTCCTCTTTTCGTATCGCCGGCGTCGCTGCGTAGTTGTGGCTGCGTGGGTTTGGCATATCTTTTATCGTACTGCCGGCGTGATTTCCAACAACGCGAGTGCGCCAGGCGGGAAGCGAAAGACTATCACGCTTGAACAGAAAACGGCTATGATAAAAGCCGTCGCATAGGGCGCGAAGACGTCCGCTTGACGATGCGGTAGGGACCCTGGTAGCGCGAAAGCAGTTTACTGCTCAAGCCTGGCGACGACACTGGAACCCACAGCCAGACAATCGACCCTGGTGAGTAGGTAGGAGCGGGAGTCGTTTCGTCGTGGTGCGACTTCTGACGCTGCTGATCTTCCGTAGTTAACGATCGGGCCAATTGACGACACTCTTCGGCGTGCTTGGCAACGTCGGAGATGGGCGTGCACTCTGACTCATCGGGCCGATATTGAAGTATGGTGTCCAGTGTGCATGAAGGCTCACGGCCATACAAAAGAAAAAACGGAGAGAAGCCGGTCGTGGCCTGCGTGGCGGTGTTGTATGCGTAGGTCACGAATGGTAGTACTGCGTCCCAGTCGGAATGGTCCGCCGCGACGTACATAGCAAGCATGTCACTCAGAGTGCGGTTGAAACGTTCGGTCAGTCCATTGGTCTGAGGGTGATACGCCGTGGTGGTGCGATGGATCGTGCGGCAGGATTTAAGAAGGGCCTCTATAACTTCAGACAGAAAAACCCTTCCTCGATCACTGAGGAGTTCACGCGGCGCCCCATGCCGTAAAATGAAGTGCCGAAGTAGGAAGGAGGCTACTTCGCGTGCGGTAGCAGCAGGCAGGGCGGCAGTCTCGGCGTACCGGGTCAAGTAGTCGACAGCAACAACGACCCATCGGTTGCCATCTGCAGTGCAAGGAAGAGGTCCATAAAGGTCGATTCCTACACGGTCGAATGGTCTTGCTGGACACGGTAAGGGCTGCAAAGGCCCAGTTCCTTGGCGGGGAGGATATTTTCGGCGTTGGCATCGAACACACGAACGGACGTATTGACGAACGAAGCGGTACATGCCTCGCCAGTAGTACCGCAAGCGCAAACGCTGGTATGTTTTGGGGACACCAGCATGGGCGCAATGTGGCTCTTCGTGAAAATAGGCACACATTTCAGAGCGTAGGTGGCGCGGAATTACTAAGAGCCACTTGCGACCTTCGGGTTGGTAGTTGCGACGAATAAGCAGTCCGTCGCGAAGGGCAAAGTGCGACGCTTGCCGGCGTAGTGTCCGAGATGCAGCGTTCGTTGATGAGCCAGACAGAAAGTCCAACATGGAGGAAATCCAAGGGTCTTTCTTTTGCTCGGACGACATAGAGTGGATCTCCAATGGCGACACGTAGCAGTCGGAGCTCGAGACCCGGTCGCTGTCATGAGGCAGCGGGGAGCGCGAAAGGGCATCAGCATCATTGTGCCGCCGGCCTGAGCGATACGTGACGCGAATGTCATACTCCTGTAACCGCAAAGCCCAGCGCGCTAGCCGCCCAGAAGGATCTTTGAGTGAAGACAACCAACAAAGCGCGTGGTGATCTGTGACAACATGGACAGGGCGCCCGTAGAGGTACGGGCGGAACTTCGCAAGCGCCCAAATAACGGCCAGGCATTCTCTCTCGGTCACAGAATAATTTGTCTCGGCCTTTGTTAGCGTGCGACTTGCATAAGCAACGACATACTCGTCATATCCTGCCTTGCGCTGAGCGAGAACTGCCCCCAAACCAACTCCGCTCGCGTCCGTGTGAATTTCGGTAGGGGCCTCAGGATCGAAATGGCGCAGGATGGCGGAGATGTAAGGAGATGGCGCAGTTTAGTAAATGCGTCGTCGCAGGCCGTGGACCACTCACAGATGCCGCCTTCTTTGCCGAGGAGCTTTGTCAAAGGCGTGATGAGAGATGCAAAGTTGCGAACGAATCGGCGAAAGTATGAACACAGCCCAATGAAGCTGCGGAGGGCCTTCACAGTTGTCGGCTTGGGAAATTCCGCCACAGCCACGTAACTTGCAGAATCAGGCAAAACACAGCTTTAGAGACAACGTGGCCAAGGATAGTAAGCTCTCGGGCAGCAAAACGGCACTTCTTCAGATTGAGCTGAAGGCCTGCGGTCGTCAAGCACGTCAAAATCTGCTCAAGTCGAATGAGATGCGTCGAAAAATCGGGAGAGAAGATCACAATATCATCGAGGTAACAAAGGCACGTCTGCCATTTGAGTCCACGGAGAATATTATCCATCATCCGCTCGAAGGTTGCAGGCGCATTGCAGAGGCCAAACGGCATAACGTTAAACTCGTACAGGCCGTCAGGAGTAATAAAGGCCGTTTTTGCACGATCAGCCTCTGCCATGGGAACCTGCCAATAACCCGAGCGTAAATCAATGGAGGAAAAGAACTCTGCGCCTTGTAGACAATCAAGGGCGTCATCAATTCGCGGCAACGGATATACATCTTTGCAAGTTATCTTGTTGAGCCGGCGGTAATCGACGCAAAACCGAATAGAGCCGTCCTTCTTCTTGACAAGTACTACCGGCGATGCCCATGGACTGGTGGAGGGTCGAATCACACCGCGTTGGAGCATGTCCTCGACTTGTTCATCGATACGCGGCGTTCAGTGGGGGAGACACGGTAGGGACGTTGCCGTAAGGGTGCGTGACCACCGGTATCGATGGTGTGTGCGACAGTGGTGGTACGTCCCAGATCAGTCTGGACAGAATCAAAAGACGTCCGAAATCGGTTCAGCAGTGCGAGAAGCTGGTCTCGTTGGGACGGTGAAAGGTCAGCATCAATGGCGCGAAGGAAGACGTCTGCAGACGGGGAGGATTTTGCTCCTGAAGGCGCACACAGTCCACTGATTTCAAGCGGGGTTGAATCGTCGGGCACAGCCACAGCGACAACAGAATGAACGGTCCTCGACATGGCCGACGCCACTCTCCGCGTTGCAAGGTGCACGACACGACCCGTAGTGGGAAAGGAGAGTGTAGTTTGGCAGTTACGAATGGGAAGCAGGAGAAAGGAAGCCGAAGACAACGTCGCTGGTGAACAGGTCAGAAGGCGTAAAGAGTACTGTCGCATGGGACAGAAGTGGGCAGGATAAAGAAAGCTAGCACGGCAGAATGAGGAGGAATGCTAACTTCTTCCGTGAGGACCAGTTTATGGCAGAAGGAGCGGGCGGTTCACCGGTGGTTTGATCCATGAACGGGAAGAGCTCTACTTCGGCACGGCCACAGTCGATGACAGCTCTATGTTCAGAAAGGAAGTCCCCACCCCAGTATGACATCGTGGGAACAGGAGGCAGGACAACGAACTGAACAGCATACATGACGTCCTGAATAACGACACGGGCAGTGCACATGCCAGTTGGATCAATGGGATGAGCCGTAGCAGTCCGTAATGAGAATCCAAGATGCGGCGTCCTAACCTTCTTCAAGCGGCGGCAAAGTTTGGCGTCCATGACAGAAACGGCGGCTCCAGTATCGACAAGGGCTAAGACTTCAGCGCCATCTATGGTAATACGAATGACGTTTGCGGGAGAGGGAGGAGGCCTTGGGCAGATCGACGACGGCGCAGTAAGGTAAGGTAAGGTGCACCCCGTGGTAAGGTGGCAAAGAGACTGACTTGTGGACGAGTACACTGTCCACCATCGTGCATCGTGAGCAACCGAGAGTCCATCGTCAGCGCTGTTGCACATGGCTTGAAAAGAAGTGCTAAGGACGGCGTCGGAGGCAGATGCGGTGGACGTGCTGCGTCGCTACTTCGGCGCGCACGAGGGCAGCGAAGATGGCGTGAACGTAGCGGCCGCAGCTGAGGGAGCCATCGCTCGCATCAGGAAGGTGCATCAATGTCCATTTACGGACTTCTTCGTAGCCAAGTCTGTTTGAAATACGAGTTTTGAACTGCAATAAAGTAGGTTCGTAGCTTTTCCTTTTTACCTCCTGAATGTGTTTATTTTACTGACTATCACCGTGCAACTTAAGATGCTATTTCGCCCGCGCAGCAAGATGCTATTTCGCCCGCTTTTTGTTTTAGGTAACTACAATGCATAATATTTGCAGTAAATGTCGGCTACGGCTATAACGAAATAGTGGCTATAACGAGCAAATCGCGGCGCCCCTTCAATTTCGTTATAACGAGGTTTAACTGTAGTACAGGGGTGAGACAGCTGCGCATATTGCACAGTTTTGATACAAAGTTGTTTTCCTGGGCCAGGCTGCTCCAAAAGCTTGAAAATCAGAAAAATTGCGCCAAACTGCTCCAAAACAGTATAAGAGCCAAGGATTTGAATGCTCCCGTCAGTTTCAGTGGGCGAAAATGCTTTCTAACGGCATAATTTTTCAGCACCCCTAAGGTGATGGTGTTTGTAAAAGTTTAATTTATTGATCAATCAATGAAAAACGCATAAAATTGTCCCAGAAAAACCAGCGCAAAGTCCTATATAAAAATACTAATGTTTACTGAGGCGACAAAACTTGTTCAAGCTGATGAAAAAACGGCAATTTTTGGAGCGCCATATCTCCGGAACGACATCACTGAGCGCCGCATTGGAAAACATGATCGGCGGGCGAAGCAGTTACTCGTGGTTCAGGCTAGTTCACTCTAGGTCAGGCAGAGTGCTATTTGAAGATTTCTACCGTGGTTTCGGTTATTGGGGTGGGTACATTCAGTTGTTTGATCTGTTACGGGAAGTTGCGCCGCTCGGAAGACTGAGTTCAAAAACAACGCGGTGCCCGCGAATTTGCCATGTTTCGGCCTTGAGTGTGAGGCGCGGTGCGTGCCTGAAGTGAAATTTCGGACTTATTGCGGTGTTATGAAACGCTGTTATTGCTGCCTTTGACAGCGAGCTTGCGAGCGGCGGGAATGGGACGGTCGACGCTGCAGAAGGGGCGGCGCAGGCTACATCGCTGCAAAATGTTCAACCAGTGTCCGGTAGCGGGACGGGCTGTTATTGCACACTAGTAATAACGGTTCATCTATCTGAAGTGAAATTTAAGGACAAAAGAGAGGTGGCTAAACATACCAACGTTACTCAAATTGCGATCGTAGTGAACGTGCACCTTGGGGATTGAAAACGGGAAAGCTGGTGGGGTGTGACGACTGTCACCTCGCTTTGCGCGACTTTTGCCGTGGCTCTACACTTGTGCTTAAAGCCGAGTCTGGGATTACAAAATAATAATTTAGGCATTCGCATGATATTAAAAAATGCCTTACGATTGCTGAGTTTTTAAATTCGATATTTTTAATGGCACTCCACGCTTTCTATGCGTAGAGCCTAAGAGTTTAAAAATGATTCATAAAAAGAAAGTGCATTTTGTACCTTGGGATACTCTGGTAGAACATACTTTATCGAAAGGCTATTTCAGTGTTGTTTACGTTCAAAACCGATGAAAAAGTGCACTCCCCCCTTCCCCCCCCCCTCTTTCGATTTGCCAAAAATTTGATTTTTTAGGCACATAAGCTGACATAATAAATGTCGTTCACTGCTCCAAATGAAGGTTCTTCTGCTCCAAAATCGAGATTTCGCTGCTCCAAAAACTGCTCCCAAATCGGATTCAGCTGTCTCACCCCTGCTAGTACTGTCGGTTTAACTCTTTCTGGAATTATGGTACAACTTTGGGTGTCACAGCAGGGTGTGCAATCCTGCAGAAGAAAAGGTGTGGTATCTGTTGTCATGTTTATTTACATTGAGTGGCTACCAAATTGGGTGTGTATTTTTACGGGTTGACTACTGAAAGCTATATTACCACTAATCCCATGATTTGAAATGGTAATAGCAAAACTTCTAGGCTACACACCTTCTGGGTAATCGATTGATTGATTATAGGGTTTAATTTAACGCGCCAACACAACGCAGGCAATGAGGCGCGCTGTGGTGGAGGGCTCCGGATTAATTTTGACCACCCGGGGATCTTTAACGTGCGCCGAAATCTCCAACACACGGGCGTTTTTGCTTTTCGCCTCCATCAGAAAAGCAGCTGCCGTGGCTGGGAATCGAACCCGCGTCCTTGTGCTCAGCAGCACATTGCCTTAGACACTAAGCCACCACAGCAGTTTTAGGTAATCAAGTGACACTAATTGCTCTGAAGTGTACTTGAGCCGCCCTTTAGTAGGTTCAGCAGGCCTTAGCAGTCCACCCTATATCATTATTTTGCTCAGCCCAACTGCATTCTATGGTGCCATCAGCTTTGATTTCCTGCCCGTTTTGACCAGATCTCTATCCTTCCTTGTCAGGTTTGGTTGAACGAAAGTCGACTCTGCAGAAAAATTTTTACCAAAAGTAAACTGCTTTCGGTTTGTTCTCAAGACCTCCCAACAGTAGTTGTTTCTGCTGCATTTCTTCCGAGAGCCTTAGATTGAAAGAAAAGACGATGCAAACAAATGATCTGCATCCCTTGTCTGTTTTCAAACTGCACTCCTTGTTGGTTTCCAGGGCCAGGGTGAGAAAGTGGTGGAGGCCTACAGCCCCCACACGTCTGGCCTGATGTGTCTCAAGATTCGCCCCAACGAACCACAGAAGATCTACTCCGGTAGCTACGATGACACACTGCGGTGTGCTGATATTGAGCGCGGCATCTTTGATGAGGCAAGTGCTTGCACTTCTATACGAGTTGCAGGGTCACGTTTGCCTCGTAGGGAAAAAATTTGTGTTTTGGGCGACTGTGCGTGTCACTTGGGGGTCTTTTTTGTGGCCCCAAAAGCTTGCTCATGGCTCCACATTCTAGGAATTCGGAATCTGTAGCTCTCGACGTAGTTTGAAACCATTTGACATTTGCAGTAATCGTGCTGCAACCACGAAAATAATGGAGTCGAACCAAAAAATAAAGTTGCTTGGCTCGGGGAGAGTTGCTGTAAATGCTAGCATGTAAAACACAAATGCTAACATCTAAAGCAACAACTTTGTTAACTCTAGCAGGACGTCTGCTAGACAAGTTACTCTTGCTATTGCCACTGAAATTTGTTTTGTTATATTGCAGATTGATTGATTTTAGAGTTTAACGCGCCGACGCAACGCAGGTGATGAGGTGTGCCGTACTGGAGGGCTCTGGAATAATTTTGACCACCTGGGGATCTTGATGTGCGCCAAAATCTCGTACATGGGGGCATTTTTGCTTTTCGCCTCCATCAGAAAAGCGGCCGCCGCGTCTGGGAATCGAACCCGCGACCTCGTGCCCAGCAGCGCAACGCCTTAGCCACTTAGCTTTGTTAGATTGTTAAATTGAGTTGTATAGAATTTTGGTGAAACGTGTGTTTGATTATTTGTCAGATGTTAAGTTTTTAAACCTTATCTCATATCACGCATAATCAAATCTGGCCCTATACAACCATCCATCACCACTACCTTTAATTGATTTACTATGTCCCATTTACATGTTTTATACCTACCTTTTTGTGGTAATCACTTCGCTTCATTATGTAACTTCTTTTCTGGCGCTCTTTGCCCTCGTTGGCCTTGCGCCATGAAACACCAACCATCATCATCATAGAATTTTGGGGCCGTATCAAAACAGTTGTGATGTCCAAGCTCATTGCAGTGGGGCTCAAGTGTTGTGTCGTCCTGCAGGTTTTCCGTGTCTCGGATGATGTCGGAGTGATGTGGTTTGATTGGATGCTCGACAACTCGATGATCGTGTCCCATGCCAATGGCGATGTCTCCTTTGTGGACGTCCGGGCGCAACAGTGAGTGCGGCATTTGGCTGGCGGGCTAGTTCGGATGCCATTTTGGGGGAGGGGGGGCACCAAATAACCGTTTCCTCTCCTCTCTCTCTCTCTCTCTCTCATCTCTCTCTCTCTCTCTCCTCTCTCTCGTCTCTCTCCTCTCTCGCTCTCTCTCGTCTCTCTCTCTCTCTCTCTCTCCTCTGCTCTCTCTCTCTCTCTCTCTCTTCTTCATTTCTTTCTTTTCTTTCTTTGAGCTTGGAATGTTAGCTAAAGGTTCGCAAATTGTGACGCGAGAACGCACTAAATAATATAGTAGTTTAAGTAAGTTCTTAGCCCGTCTGTCACGTGAGACCGTCTGCTAGGCCGGCATTTACTTGCACCCCAGTCATACCACACTTTCGCGCAATTCTTTAAAAGTCATTATCTGGGCTCCACTGTACTTCGTTGGTCATGTTTTAGTAACTTTTTCTTCTTTTTTTGCATAACTGGACATTAAGCAGATCGGTAAACCTGTCAGTTCTCGTACTTCAACGACCCGTTGCGAAATCTCTCTCAATAACAAGGGTTTGACACCATGTAGCAAAGACGTGCAATGCCTTTCATTTTAACAGGTGTTGGTGCAAAGTTTGTTTGGACTTGCATTGTTGCCGCTGTACTTGTAGTCCCAATGTGTTTGATTCTCCTTGAAAACTGCGTATTTACTCTTCCCTGCTTTTCCAGGAAGCAGACTGGGCTGTACTCGCTGCACGACCGCAAAGTGAGGACCATCGACGCCCACCCGACCAAGAGCTGGTGCTTCCTGACTGGCAGCACAGACTCGTGAGTGGGACCGGGCTGGTCTGCAAAAGGGTGCAACATGGCCAGTCCTTTTTGGAATCATTCCAGTGATTTTCTGATCTGCAGGCATTTAAAATTTCGTCGAAGCAGTGCAACGAGGTTTGGATTTGACATCGCGCTACCGCTCAGGTTGAAGGGGTACCGAAGACTACCGTATTTACTCGTGTAATGATCGCACTCACGTAATGATCGCACCCCTAAAGTTCGTCGTCAAAATACGATTTTTTTTAATTTCCTGCGCAATGATCGCACCCTGAACTTGCCGCAGCAATATGTCGTATGTGTGCCCCGTCTAGCTATGATGATCGTGCTTACCTATGTTTTCTCCTCTTCAAAGCGGACATGGCTACGTTATTGCCGCAGACTTTCCGATATTAGCGATATTGGCTAGCATGAGTTCATTATTGGTGCGGAAGAAACTCACTAAATGCTCATAATGTACTCACAAGACAAAGAAAAAAACGCGCTCAGCTTGCTTCGTCGGCAGCCGTGTCTGTTTTGATGTCCCGCACTGCAACAGCAGCAGCAGCCACTTATTGGTCTGCATGTTCTCACCTCACAGCGAACTCGTTCTGGCGCGTTCCGTAACTCATGAAGACACTGCATTTTGCGTCACTTTGCAATGCAGCTGCCGGTGGTCCGCAGAGCGTTTATTATGTTTTTATTTATTATGTTCGTGAGGCCTATCGTAAAAATTCTGACCTGCAACTTGCTTGCGTTTTGTGCACTGAAACGTTTTTCGTGAAAAATTTACCTCGCGTAATGAACACACCCCTAAATTTGCATCCTATTTTTGGTGGAAAAAAAGTGCGATCGTTACGCGAGTAAATATATAATTTTGTTTTAACTGAAAGATCTTAACCTTCTTTAGCACATTTGGCTTTTGTTTGACAACAAACGGTGCTGCATTTGTGTAGAAACAAGTATAAACGAGGCTGGTGTTTCTGCATTTCCCCCACCCCTCCCGCACTTTTTTGGGGCCGCAAGCGTTGTATAATTTTTCATAAGCGCATCATGCCGTTACAGTAGAACCTCGTTGATACGTTTAAAAAAAAACGCGAGGGAGAAACGTACTATGGGAAATTTTTATTGTTCACAATTAGAGAGCGTACTAACCAGGAGATCGTATGCCCCGAGAACGTATCAACGGGGTTTTACTGTACAGTTCCACGGTGGCCTGCGAGATATACGGGCTGCCTAACATACTGTTTTGCTGCCTAGAAAGAATTCTCGATTCACGTCTCTACGCAGTGTTGTGACGTATGCGTCCTGCCGCTCTCCCCTTTTGCCACTAATCTCTAGGAAGGCGAAGCTGTGGGATGCCCGAATGCTGAGCAAGAAGAAGCCTTCGCCCATTGCCACGCTGCAACACCACCGGTCTTGCTCCGCCGCATTCTTCTCGCCCGTGGAAGGCAACAGCATCGTCACCACTTCGTTTGACGACACCCTGCGGTACGTCTCCTCACTTCGCATGTGCCCCAGGTTGCTGTGTGTAAGCTCCGTTGCTGCTTTCTGTCCTATTCCCCCCCAACCCTTAAAGGGACAGTGAAGGCAACCAGCAAGTTCATTTCAAACGAAAGTCCGATTAGCGTTGATTCGGTGCCGAAAGATGCCTGCATTGCTGAAAAATTGTTAGTCAAGCACTGATCAAACGAGACGCAAGCAGCGGCTGCAGTCGCTGTTTGTGTCACGATAAACCGCAAGCAAGAGAGGCAGCAGTGATGTGTTGTGGTTTAGAAGAAACAAATGTAACGCTACTTTAAAGTTCGGGCTCCTCATTTAATTAATGACGGCCGCCGGTAGCTTAGGTATCGGCGTTGCCTCCGCTTGTAGCTGCCATGCTCCGGTCCGTTCAAGCAGCCGCAGGGACGCAAAGTCAGCGGCCGCTGAGAGCATGCTTTGTGTTCCTTCCTTTAGTGTGGCAAAAGACTGGAATGCTTATTAGCCCGAGTACTTCCGTTGTGTTGCTATGCGGACAGCTGGACCGGGCAGCCTCAGAGAAAGGCGGATGGGTGCACTGCAGTGAAAACAGCCTTGGCGAGTTGTTCTCTCTCGGACAGCGCGCGCGTTGCTATTATGGCTTGCTGACGTTGGGAGGTGGTTTGATTGTTCGTCAAGGTTGACAGCTGACGGGAAGCGAAAGGATGCCGTCTCTTAGTGTCGAAAGTGCGCTCGGTGTAGTCTTTGAGGATTTTATGAAGCCGGCGTAGGTGCTGTTTGTTTATGGGTCATTCTCCCAGGAGTGGAACAGCTGCGCCATTTGCGCCATTGAGTGCCAAACTTGCTTACCTGTGCCATCCTGCGCCGCAGAGCCCCAATGAACCACGCTCTGGGTCCCCCAGGCAGCTTGGGGCGCCGTACTGCGCATGCGCAGAAACCAAGTCGTCCTTGGAGGGGGGGGGGGCTTTGGTTTGTGTTTAGCGCACACGCTATTTTGCCGAAAAAGCGGGCTCTCCAAAGCTTGTTTCAAGCGGACTTGCGTTCCTTGCATCGCTCTCGCAGCTAGCGAGACGCCGCGTGACCACGGCTGAAGCGAAACCTGCAGCTCGTTTCCCAATCCTCCCGATCAACTACGCCGATCGCTGAGCTAAATTTGTAGATTCCGCGCGTTGTTTGCAAGACATGGATAAAGCAGGAAATCGTAAAGCGTTTTCTGCCATAGAAAACAGTCTACGTACACGCCGGCCGCGCCTGCCCGCACGGCCCGTAATGCGGCGCGAACGGCGCAGACCAGGTACCTTAGCCACAACTTGTCCCCACTCTTCCAAATCAATATGATCACGAAAAAGAAGTTTTACATGCGAGAAAGTAGATGTTAGTGTGGTGAAAAATTGTGCTAGGGATTGTTATCAGTGCAGATCTTAAAAGCGGCAATCAGATATCTGCCGCGGTGCTAAGCCTACGCTGACCGGTTGCGGAGGTTCAACAGCGACCAGGCCCCACAGCATGCGCCGCGGCAAGCGACCGAAGGATAGCGCTACCTGCTATCAAAAGAATCAAAACAGGCCACGGTCGATGTCTTGGTCACTGATCGCTCAATTAGCAATTGTGGGAAAAGAAAGTTCCACATGCCAGAAAGCAGATAATAAGAGCAGTGAAAAGTTGTGTTAAGGATTGCGAAGTCGGGAACCACTGCTGCACATACTGTATGAGGAAATGGTGCTCCTGATAAAGCAAATTCTCGGGAGGTTCCATGCAGCAAGAATCGTTCAGTAAGCTGGAGTGGAGCGGAAGGTTCTGGACATCCGTGGATCTCCAATGTGGCTGCAGATGCCAAAGCTAGAACAAGTCACTGAACAGGCGTTACCGTATTTACTCACGTAATGATCGCACTTTTTTTTTTTTTTTTTCCCAAAAAAATTTTGATGTAAATTTAGGGGTGCGTTCATACGCGGGGTAAATTTTTCGCAAAACGTTTTTGAGCACAGAAAACAGAAACGAGTTGTGGGTAAACATTTTTACGATAGGTCTCATGAACGTAATAAAAAATAATATATAAAAACATAATAAAAACTCTGCACACCGCCGCCAGCTGCTTTGCAAAGGGACGCAAAATGTCGTGTTTTCATGAATTACTGAACGCGCTGGTACGAGTTTTCTGGGAGGTGACAACAGTTCGACCAATAAATGGCTGCCACTGTTACAGTGCGGGACATCAAAACAGTCATGGCTTCCGACTCAGCAACCTGAGCGCATTTTTTTCTTTGTCCTGTGTGTATGTTATCTGCATTTGGTGAGGGTTTCTTCCTCATCAATATTGAACGCATGCTTGCCAATATCGGCCAGTCTGCCGCAATGACGTATCCATGTCCTCTTCGAACGAGAAGGAAACAGGTACACACGACCATCATCAGCTAGACTTTGCACACATACGACGTATTGCTGCGGCTAGTTCAGGGTGCGTTCATTGCGTGGGAAATAAAAAAAATTGAACTTGGACGACGTACTTCAGGGGTGCGATCATTATGCGAGTAAATACGGTATGTTCTTGGCTTGCTTGTGAAAGAAAAAGCATGTACATCCGTGCATGTTCATTCTACATTGCTTGGGCTTAACACTTACTCTCGCTGCTGCCGTTCTTCAGCACTTGAAGTTTTTAAACTTAAGACATAGATCATTTTCAGTGTCTTTTCAACACATTGCATGCGCACTGCCGCAAGTTATTGCCCCCAGCGAAGTGTCTTTCTTGATGGACGAATGGAATGGACTGGTTTGTGAAGCATGTGATTGGGACCGGGAATGAATTTTGACTGCGTACTGGGAAAGGGTATTTTCTCTGAAAAAAGCCAGCTCTGAAGACTACAAGCACGAAAAGCTGGTGAGGTTTGTAAAAGCCGTACTGTGTGTTCCCCGTGGAAACGCGGACTGCGAGAGGGGATTTAGCGAGAACAAGTTTGCCGTGCAACAGCGGAGCTCCATGAGCATTACTAGTGTCACTGCTACGTGGCAAACAAAGGCATACCTTATATGTTACGAAGGTGATGTCACCAAAGTGTAAATCATTGCTCCTCTCCTGAAGTTTGTGCGAGAAGCTCGCCAGCGCAACCTCGAGCGACGTGAAGAGTGATCAAGAAACCATGAAGAGTGCGAAACAAAAACACGAGAGTGAGAAGTCTTTTTCACGAAAAAGATGAACGCATGGTGCTCATTGACGAAAAGCATGACGTCCTCATTGGAGTGTCTTCACTCAAGTCACTTCTAGGCAGTGCTGAAGAATTGATTACTGTTAGACTAAGAAACAAGGAGATGAAGCATTTTGAGGAAATCGATGCAGTCCTCTTGAAGTGCAAGTAAGAAGGAAGGACATTAAACTCCAGGTGAGAATAGAGCTTTCACAAGTGTTTAGGTTCATTACACCCGAGTGCTTTTTTGTATAAAAAATAGACGTTGGTGGGAGGGCTGCTCTCTTGTTTCCAATGCTGCATTGTACCAAAATTATTTTTGTACTTCTGGGGAGCTTTAACCTAGAGGAAAACTTCCAAAATGAGAGCATATTCCTCCAGGTAGTGTATTACCCGGCAAAAATGCACACACTGGGAGACGGGCTGGGTTAAAAAAGCAGAACAAGAAGGACAACTTGAGCAGTCCTGTTTTGTGTATAGTGCCCTACACGGGTTTTGCAAAATATCTCTGGCTGCTTTACAGCGAAGCTTCTTTTGTGTCATTGTTAATGCACCAGCAGCATAATACATTGCTGCTAAGCCAACATTACTGGGTATGTTGGCAGTACTAGAAGCAGCAGCTCTTGTAGGAAACATATTTTGGAAAATAATACGTATACCATGTTTGATCACCAGGACGTTGCTAAGTATTCAAACACTTCTAATGAAGTTTTCACTGTAGAGTTGTAAATGTTCGTAAATTCCATCTGCTGCCAATACATGAGTGACTATAGGGAATGTATTATTAAAAAAAAACTTTGGTTCAAAACAACTGTACAAAAATAAATTATACAGCAAGTGACTGCCAAGATGGCTCTATAACCGAGGGGAGCTCTGCTTCAGTCGTTATCACAGATAATTAGCAGTTGCCATGCTTATGAAGTCACCAGCTAAGCAGCCCCAGTAGGTTCGGCAAAACCGCCGTGGAGCAGGTAATAGCGCTATGTCTGCCTGCTGAGACAAAAAAATTGATATTGTAACCTCGCACCTCGACTGAAGCTGTCACACTGATGCTCAATGATTGAAAGGGGGTTGAAGCGAGGTTTATTTGCACAGCCTGGTTGACAATCATTGGTGAGCTTTGCGAGCCCCCGTTCTTTTTCTCTTCATCGTCTGCTGCTTGTGGTGAGATTTGCCTATTATGTAGCCTTTGCTATTCACTGTGCCATAATAATATTCAAGTAGTCCTGTCACGTAACAATGTACTACCAGCTTTATGAACATATTTCACTCAAAAGTGTGCTGAATCGAAGACTAAAAGTGGTCGCATTCAGCTTCATGGGTTTTTTTTTATTATTATTATTATTATTTACTTAGTACCCTAAGGGCTTGTGATGGGCATTACGGGGGGGGATTATTAATTGCTGTTTCTCGTGTCTTTTTTGTTTAACAGAGCATGTATCAACACAAATAAGTTACTGGGCTACGTATAAGGTGCTAAAAAAAGCAACCTGTAACATAAAAATCATCTGTAGGCACATAGCAAAGCATAGATACAATAAAATTAAATAATTCCAAACTTTGTGCTCATTACAAGATTACTCTGAACAACTGAAACTGTGAACAAAAATGCACATTTTACAAATAACGTTTTTTTTTTTTTTTTTTTTTTCCTTCAAAAAAGCTTATCCTAAGGCTTACTGGTCAATATTTTGGGTGATAAATGAGTGCAACGCGTCTGAAAGAAAGATGATTCTGTTAGAGGAACGATACTTGCTGGGAGCAAGTTCCATTCCTGTATTGATAAAGTAGGTGGGGGGGAGGGGGAGGAGGGGGGGGGGGGGGGGGGGAGTTCTGATACTTTTTTGGTTCTCGCAAAAATCGGTCGTACATTGTCCGCATGATCGGTTCGGGAGGAAATGTGAGTAGCCGGCAAAATGTTGGGTGTCCTGAAACATGTCTCAAAGTAGTAAAGGGAGGGAAAAAACGACAAGGCCGAAAATTTCCTTCGGGCATCCAGATTAGGCAGATCAAGAGGTTTCAGAGCAGATACGCTTATATCAGAAGAGTAGGAATGCAAGATAAATCTTGCAGCTTTGTTCTGCATGGCTTCGAGGGATGCATGGCTTCGAGGGATCCACACCAAACGACCTTAATAAAGGTCGTTTGGTGTGGATGCCAGATAACACAAGCATATTCTAATGTGGATCTTATTAAGGAAATGTACGCATGCAGTTTGGTATTGCCGTTAGCTTAAACAAGGCGGTGTTCAAGAAATCCAAGTTGTTTTGAGGGCCATGTTAGTGATGTATTCAATGTGAGTGCTCCAGCTCAGATTGGAAGTAAAAAATATTCCCAGATATTTAAGGGGGGAGGTGGGGATCGGAGCAAACTTTTTTATTTTTTGACATAGAGTAATGAAATTTGGTAGGCACATTGGAAAACACTCCAAATGGTGAATTTTGAAATTTAAGAATGATACCTTCAGTAGTTTTTGTGTTACAGAGGTGTACATGTTGTCCGCTCGTGGAAAGCCTAGCAAGGTATTGACATATGGTAGGAAGTTCAGAATACTTTTAAATTGTAGTCAAAAGAACACTACAGGGTATGACATTCTTCTAATTTTTTTTACACCCTTCATTTTTTTTACAGAAAACATTATTTTCACCTGTAACCAGTAGTATACAGCTGACTTGGCTGTAAATGTCACTTAAAAAAATATCTAGGCCCTAAAATGAAAATCCGAGAATGTCATACCCTGCAGAACTCTTCAAGGATTGAAATAAAACAAACAGTGTCGAAATCCGCCCAGTGGTTGCCATGCTATCCTTTCCAGCAGCAACGAAGAACTACGTAAAACGGACTTTTGAGAAAACGGCTCTTGAAGTTTACGAAGACTTCACACGATTTTTCGAACTAGCACCAGCAGCCATAGTCCTTGCTGTCCTTGCTTGGGGACAACCCTCAAAGACCTTTGCCCTTTGATTTGGTGCATCTGGGAGGCCTTCCTGGCCATTGAAGGTTTTCATGTGCAGGCCTTCAGATGGCAGAAGCACCAGTTTTACACCTAGTGTACCACAAAGTTCGCTATGGGCTACTAGGGTACCTAAACTTTACTTGATGTATGCCTAATGCATAGCTGTCTCCAAAATGAAGAGTAAGGCATGGTTTCGTTTTATATTAGTAATATTCCAGCAGACTTTCAGCAGATTTCTGGGTTTCATAACATTGCCAAAGCTACAGCTTAGTACATGAGGCTGTTCGGTGTCAAAAAGTTATATCTGGGCATCACAAGCATAAGATGAGCTATTTGAAAGCAGAGTATAGTTTTTTACACAATTACAACATTGATTATTATTAGCATACCATGCTCTTCACCTTCAGGAGAATCATCATGCAAGATAGACAACAGAATTGCAAACATTGCGAAAATAGAAAACCCAATAAAAATATCGAATTGTGAATGCTGCACCCTTATCGGCGTCTTTTCTAATTTATTTAACACTCAAATATTATTTTGTAATCCCAGACTTCGTTGTACGAACTAGTTTTAGAGCCACGGCAAAAGTTTCTCAAATAAGCTAGGTGACGGTTCATTGCACCCCCCCCCCCCCCCCCCCCCCCCCCCCCCCCCCCCCCCCCCCCCCCCCGCCCTACAATCCTCCCTAACGTACGACGCGCGCGTTCCCCACGATCGTAATTTAGGTAACTTGATTGGTTGATAACTTCGCTTTTCCCATTAATTTCACTTCCCGTACATCCAATTATTATTACCTCGCGTGCAATAGCAACCGATCCCGCAATCGGCCGCTGCCCGAAACACGTCGCGCCAATGCAGCGCGCGGCCCGCAACTTCTGGCGAGTCGGTCATTCCATTCCCGAAGCTCGCGAGCACGCTGTGCAACACAGCAATAACTCAGCGTTTTATAACATCGCAATGCTCACAATGCGTCCAAAAGTTCGCTTCACGAACCGCAATTGTAGGCGCACGCACCGCGCTTCCCACTCAAGGACAGACCACGGCGACGTCGCGGGCACGTTTTCGATGCGTCTTTCGAGCCGCGCACCTCCCTATCTGGCACACGATCTCAACATTATCGCCGCGATAACAGTAATGTCACTGTTCAGTACCGCAACAGATAAAACGAGTAAACTGCTACCGAGTCGACCGGGAAACCTTGAAAACATCGGGAGCGCAGTGCGCGTAAAATGCGCAGCAGCCCGGCGGCCATGTTTTTGCTGGCATGGCGGCGCCCAATCAGGAGAGCCGTATCTAAAAACGCGGCCGGACAGCCAATCGCGTGTTACCATCTATCGGTTGCTTCGTTTCACTATCTTTCTCTTTCTGCCGTTTGTGCGTTTGTGAGCGAGCGATGACAAAAGGAGCGACCGGAAAACGAAAGTTAAAGAGTCGGCCGATCTAACGCGACCAAGATGGCGGCGCCCGGTAGCGTCGTTCCGGAGATACAGCGCTGCGAAAATTGCCGTGTTTTCGTCATTTTGAGGAAATATTTTGCCACCTCAGCCGATATAAATATTTTTCTTTGGCACTTCGCGATCGTTTGCGGCGGGGAAACTTTGTGAACGCATAGAATATAAAACGTGCAATCCGAAAATGTGAGTTCCGAAAAAACGATTTTTTGGTCACTTTCCGAAATCTGATCCCCGCGTCCCCCCTTAAATGGGGAGACTGTTTCAATTCGACCATTGCCAACAAAATACTGATTGGAAGGAGTATCTAAGAGGGTAGAAAAAGTCATGTGTTTGGTTCTTGATACATTAATCTCCATTTGCCATCTATTGCACCATACTATTAATTTGGACAAGTCATCCTGTAGAGTAATGACGTCATCAGTGTTAGTTATCTGCTTATTAAGAACGCAGTCATCAGCAAAGAGGTGCAAAGATTTATTAAGTGCTCGTTAATCTGAAAAGTTCGTTAATGTGGTGTTCGTTGTACCGAGA
Source organism: Haemaphysalis longicornis (assembly GCA_013339765.2). Taxonomy (NCBI): domain Eukaryota; kingdom Metazoa; phylum Arthropoda; class Arachnida; order Ixodida; family Ixodidae; genus Haemaphysalis; species Haemaphysalis longicornis. Next base: position 1,091,639 of record JABSTR010000962.1, read on the forward strand.
TTTGTCTGTATTCACACACTTCTAATGAAGTTTTCACAGTAGAGTAGTAAATCTTCGTAAATTTCATCTGCTGCCAATACATGAGTGACTATGGGGAATGTATTATTTAAAAAGCTTGGGTTCAAAACAACTGTACAAAAATAAATTATACAGCAAGTGACTGCCAAGATGGCTCCATAACCGAGGGGAGCTCTGCTTCATTCGTTATCGTAGATAATTAGCAGTTGCCATGCTTACAAAGTCACCATCTAAGCAGCCCCAGTAGGTTCGGCAAAACCGCCGTGGAGCAGGTAATAGCGCTATGTCTGCCTGCTGAGACAAAAAAATTGATATTGTAACCTTGCACCTCGACCAAAGCTGTTACACTGATGCTCGATGATTGAAAGGGGGGTGAAGCGAGGTTTATGTGCAGGGCCTGGTTGACAATCATCGGTGAGCTTTGCGAGCCCCCGTTCTTTTTCTCTTCATCGTCTGCTGCTTGTAGCGAGATTTGCTTATTATGTAGCCCGTGCCATTCACTGTGCCACAACAATATTGAAATAGTCCTGTCACGTAACAATATACTGGCAGTCTTATGAACAATTTTCACTCAAAAGTGTGCTAAATCGAAGACCAGAAGTGGTCGCATTCTGCTTCATGGGCTTTTTTTTTATTATTATTATTATTTATTTAGTGCCCTAACGGCTTGTGATGGGCATTACAGGGGGGGGGGGGGGGGGGGGTAAAAACGAACACAACACTATATCACAGTTGAACGAGGAGTGACACACAAAGTACACCGATTATTAATTGCTGTTTCTCGTGTCTTTTTTGTTTAGCAGAGCATGTATCAACACAAATAAGTTAGTACTGCAACAGGGTTACGTATAAGGTGCAAACAAAACAACCTGTAACATAAAAATCACCTGTAATCACATTGCAATGCATAGATACAATAAAATGAAACAATTCCAAACTTTGTGCGCATTACAAGATTACACTGAACTGAAACTGCAAACAAAAATGCACATTTTCCAACTTTTTTTTTTTTTTTTTTTTTTCCCCAAAAAAAGCAGTTTTTAAGGCCTACTGGTCAATATTTTGGGTGATAAATGAGTGCAACGCGGTCTGAAATGAAAATTATTCTATTAGAGGAACGATACTTGCTGGGAGCAAGTTTCATTCCTGTATTGATAAAGCAGGGGGGGGGAGTTCTGATACTTTTTTGGTTCTCACAAAAATCGGTCGTACTTTGTGTGCATGATCGGATCGGGAGGAAATGTGAGTAGCCGGCAAAATATTGGGTGTCCTGAAAGATGTCTCAGAGTAGTAAAGGGAGGTAAAAAACGACAAGGGCGAAAATTTCCTTTGGGCATCCAAATTAGGCAGATCAAGAGAACGTTTCAGAGCGGATACCCTTATATCAGAAGAGTAGGAATGCAAGATAAATCTTGCAGCTTTGTTCTGCATGGCTTCGAGGGAGTTAATAAAGGTCGTTTAGTGTGGATGCCAGATAACACAAGCGTGTTCTAATGTGGATCTTATTAAGGAAATGTACACCTGCAGTTTGGTATTGCTTTTAACTTGAACAAGGCGGCGTTTAAGAAATCCAAGTTGTTTTGAGGGCCTTGTTAGTGATGTATTCAATGTGAGTGCTCCAGCTCAGATCGGCAGTAAAAAAATATACCCAGATATTTAAATGAGGAGACTGTTTCAATTCGACCATTTCCAACAAAATACAGATTGGAAGGAGTATCTAAGAGGGTAGAAAAAGTCGTGTTTGGTTTTTGATACATTAATCCCCATTTGCCTTCTGTTGCACCATTCCATTAATTTGCACAAGTCATACTGTAGACTAATGACATCATCAGTGTTAGCTATCTGCTTATTAAGAACGCAGTCATCAGCAAAGAGGTGTAAAGATGAGCTAATACCAGATGCTATATCATTAATATAGATTAGAAACAGAAGGCGACCCAAAACTGAGCCCTGTGGGACTCCCAACTTAACACAGCAGCTGCTGGATATGCACTGATGAACGTTTTCAGATTGAGACCGGTTTGTCAAAAATTCTTTTATCTAGTGAGTAGTTTTGTCATTAAGTTGTAACTGCTGAACTTTAAACATTAGTCAACTGTGGGGCACGCGATCAAAGGCTTTGGAAAAAATCTATGAAAATTGCGTCTGTGTAAAGGGACACGTGGGTAGATTTGTAAAGATCAGTTGTAAAGATCAAAGATCTTTACAACTGATCTTTACAAATGGGGCGGCTGCAAAATCGCAGGAACTTTTTTTTTTTTTTTTTTTTTTGATCTTTACTTTGATTCAAACAGTTGGGTTTGGCATGATCGCTTACATCTGAATCCATGTTGATTTTCTAAGAGTAAATTATTTGCATTTAAATGTGCCATGACTTGAGTGAATGTAATACAGTCGAACACGGATATATCGAACACGGGTATATCGAATTATTGTCTATATCGAACTCATGAATTATCCCCTTTGAAAATTCAGTGTAAAAGTATAGGGAATTCGTACGTTTATATCGAACGGTATTTTTTTCCGACATTGGGTATATCGAACGCCGCGCGAGCTGAAAGGTGCTCTTCGGCGGTCTGCTGCACCCCCGATTTCCGCGGTCGCTTAGTGCTTTCGCCGAAACCCCACAGGGACAGAAGCCGGGGCCTCGGAGCGTCACGCTTGCCTTCTCATGGATAACTGCTCGGCTAACCAAACCACCTGAGAGCTCGACATCGAGCTCAAGTTTCTGCCAAGGAGGTTGGTTTCTGCCTTCGAACACAACAGCCAGGCTGCAGCCCGACTCGACTAAGTCGTTTCAAGCTTGGGTACAGGAGGCGACTCCTCGATAGGCTTTTGATGAACCTCCGCGTGGGTACCGAGCTTAAGTTGACCAGCTGGGGGCCATACACATGATGAGGTGGGCCTGGAACAGCGTAAAGCAGAGCATGGCCAACTGCTTCCGGAAGGCAGGCTTCGTGACGGACTGAATTTTCGGAAGCTTGCGAAGAATGGTGACGACGACGAAAGGGCATGGATGATACGTTTCGCGAGCTGTTCATCCCTTTTCCCGGCTGCTGTTCCAGCCGGAGTTCTGCTGGCAACTTCGTGAACGCTGACAAGCAATGTTTAGGCTGTTCCAAGCGCCGGTGACGAGAATATCGTAGCTGCGATTGCAGGAACTCAGGCTGATAGCTTGGGTGGCGAAGATTGTCCGGACGAGGATGCGGCTACACGATCGTACCCCACTGCTGAACTGGCGGCTGCGTTCAGCTTCATTCGACGTAGTTGCGGCGACATGGAAGGAACTGGGCTGTCGCACCTGGATATCCTCAAGAAGATCGAGACCAGCGTCTTTAATTCCATATACAGGACGAAGAAGCAGGCCAAGATCAGCGATTTCTTTTCACGCAAATAAAGCATCCTGTTGCGTCGTTAGTGCGGAATTAGTTGTCATTCATGAATGCGCCGATCGGTAAGCGGTCGTCCGCCACAGGTGAGGTCTCAGAGCCCATATTTTTTATATCGAATTTTTCATATATCGAACTATTTCGCGATCCCCTTGGAGTTCGATATATCCGTGTTCGACTGTATGTTCCAGTATCTTGCAGCAAACTGAAGTTAGGGAAATAAGTCGAAAATTGTTTGGATTAGTATTAAACCCTCCCCTTAAGTACAGGTTTTGCATGCACGTTTTTGCAATCATCTGGTATACTACTTGTGTCTAATGACTGTTGAAAAATTGGTGATAATAGAGCGCCTGACGTGTAAGCAGTCATTTTCGAGAGCTTTGTACTAATGCCGTTTGGCCCTGGGCTAGAGCTGAGGGGAAGGCAGTCAATTGCTTTCACTACACCATTTCTGGATATGGCTATAGGATCATTAGTATTAGGGACAGCAAGGTGTTGAAGAGTTATGAGAGTATCAAAAGGAAGTTTGGCCTTAAACATGCCACTGAAGTGCGTTTTAAACAGCTCTGAACAAGCTGCTAGAGACAGAGCGCCTCTACTTCTGTCAGGAAGGGTAGGTACTGCCCGATTTTCCTTCGGATTAACCGCACGCCAGAATTTTCTAGGATTACGTTTTAACGTATTAGGGAGAATTTCGTTGAAATATTGGTTTTTACCTGTTTTGATAGTTTCCTCCAAAGTAGCAGACAGCAATTTATACTTTTCCCAATCAGTGGCAGAATTTGTTCCAGCAGCCTTCTGCTATGCTCTTTTCTTTTTTGTTTAAACTAATCTTAATGTCCCTTGTAAACCAAGGCGCATTGGTTTTTGATTTGATGTTTATTTTTGGTATGCAAGTGCTTTCTATTTTTTGAAGCTTATCTCGATACATTATCCAGTTTTGGTTAGTTGGTCTGGTTTGGCTATGGTGTCGTGCTCCTCTGAACAGCACTGCAGTCAATACGGTTGTTGAAAAAATCAAATGAATCATTTATCTTTATTGTACATAATATATGGTATTCGTATATGTTTATTAAAATTAAAAAAAAAAGTGGGCGCATCAGTTTCATTGGTCATGCTTATATGTCATCAATGAATAAATGTACTGCAATTTTTTTTTCTCTAAAAAAAATTTGCCTGTTGCAATCAAATTATTCACGAAGGTGGCCAGGTCAACGGAAACCTTGTGTTGTATTATTCGTCAAATAAATACAATTTTTTTGCCTCTGAATAAAAGCACGTCTGGCAGGGCAAGGAGCCTGTCCCAGAGTATGTTAAGTCCAGTACTAATAAATGAGGTAGGGCCAGGCATCTGGACACGACCAATGCTTGAAGTGCTGAACAGCGGTCATTTAAAGTTATTTTTCTACCATCTCACTTGTACACCTGCTCAAAATTTCAAATGCAGGTCCACATAGGCATAGGGAGTGCGTTATGACTGTGTCACTGCACTGTCTAACCTGCTCAAATTCGTGTCGATGCTGAAGTGACTAAAGCTTGCACATGCAGGCCCAACTGAGACAATCAAACAGATTTTACAAAACATTTTGAGCACTGCTAGAATGTACAGCCTTGAGCAAAAGTTACGGATCATGAAAATGGCTTTTTTAGGTTATTTCTCTTCTGGTAGCAGCCCACAAACTGTGGTGTGCATGTGAGATGTATAATTATCAAAGTGTTGCCAAAATACCGCCCATAATACCCCGTCCTGTCGTGCGGCCAAAATTGCTGCTTTGTAGTCCGTAAACTTTTGCTCGTGACTGTACATGTCTTTAAAATTTGGCCACTTTTGTAACAAAGTTAGGCAATGCACGTGTGTGCACACACAGGCGCGCGCGTACACAGAGCTAATTTTAGGCTTTTAGGGGCCTTACACAGAGCATGGTTTATGCGCCGCCGCGATTCGGATTTCACTCTGAAAGCAAACATAAGGTGTCTTCGATTTTGCTGCACTCATTCAGGTAGTGCAGCACTCGCCTATTCGATTTTCGAGTGCAGCGCGTGGCGCCTGCACTTTTCTCTTCGATTTACTGACGGTGCAGAGAGTGCAGGATGAGTTCACGGCTTTCCCTGCACCTCCCAGGGAGGAGGTGCAGATGCAGACGACAAATGTGCAGGACCGGTTCTGCAGTGGTGGCGCCTGCGCTGAACTCATCCTGAACTCATGCAGAAAGTGCAGGCCAAATCGAAGAGATTTATATTTATCGTCACAGCAGTAAATGAATTTTATTTGTACGTCGCGTGCGAACTAAAAAAGGAAAATTGTTAGTGTCGGGCGTGCGGCTAGAGAATTGCGCGCGACACTAGCGCCACCACACCGTGCTTGAAAGATTGCGTTCTGCGGGGCAACCCTTCTGCGCTGAGAGTGGCCGGATAGTTCGCGCGCGAGCTCGTTTCTGTTTCGTGCGTGTTCCAAGGTGCGTGTTCATTCGTTTTTGCGGGGAGTTTCCGTTTTGACGCGACACATCTATCCCGCACATGGAATGCCGGCGCTGCAGAAGCATGCTCAGCTTCAGGGACCTGAAAGAGTGCGGCCGGTCGCGCTGCGAGCCGGGGCCGGCGTTCTACTGCGGCCTCCGGGTACCCGAAGTGGTGGCCGTGGCCACGGTCAGGTTGTGCAAGTACCTCGCGCAGACCAAGTCGTGGCTCGTCACCCTGGACGACGACACCGACGACATGGAGGCGTACGCGGAGGGCAGCGTGACGGGCGAGCTCGAGAAGGGCTGTCGCGTGCTCGTCACCGGCCGGCCGCGCTGGACGCGCGCGGGCTTCCGCCTGTCACTGAGTGAGGTGCGTGTTCTCTGGGACCTGTCGGAGGAGACGCGACACCGGCGGCTTCAGGTCGAGGCCTACAGGCACTGCCTGCTGGCCGTCAAGGAGGAGTGGACGCGCAGTGCGGTGCGCCTAATGGTGGATACTTTGCACGCGTACAAGGAACGACGCAAGTGCGACGTGACCGAAGCGCACGTCGAGAGAGCACTGCGCGACGCCGTGGAAATGCTGAGAAATTGACTTTTTTTGCCTAGGACGAGTGTCTAGTGAGCGGCTAGCCTAGAGGTCGAAACTTCGCCGCGTCGATTCCCGGCTGCTTTGGGAAGACCTTCCAAGAGCGCGTGGCGCTACGCCTGCCAACCGAAACCTTGTGCTGAGACGTGCTCTCTCTCTCTTTTTTTTTTCTTTTTTCTTTTTTTTTTTAAAGGGGGGTGGGGGGGGGTAGGAACTAAACCACTTACTTTTTGCCACGTGATCCTAAGGTGGTGTAGGCCATTGTGTGAGAGCACTACAACAATAGTGAGAACTTTTGCCGTAAAGCCGACTTGGGCGATTTCCCCACAATATTCTTGGTGCTGGGAAGTAGGTTTGGGGACACTGCTTTCAGCCAGCATTTCAGTACGCGCATGTCAACAATTGGGCTACGTTTTTTTTTTTTTTGTTTTTTTTTTTTTTTTTTTTTTTTTTTTTTGCTATTCGGAGTGTCAAGTTGCTGAGTTCCATGTCCCTTTATTGCGAGTTCACACTGACGTTGAAATGTTCGGAGATGCGCAGTTGCTTTTAAACACGGCGTCATGTTTGTGCCTTAACTAGTTAGCAGTAGAGTTGTCGGTATACAATGCTCTTTTTAGGAGGGGTGTGTTGTGTAAATAAATCAGCTGTTATTTTCAAGGGCGCACAAAGTAGCAGAACAGTTTGTATATTCTGTGTCCTCTAAGAAGTTTATATTACAGTGATGCGTTTTGTGTCATTCAGTATTAGAAGCAGCAAGCAATAGCTATTCTAAAGCAAATGGTGTGACACTACTTTTTTATAACTGCATGAGGCTCTGACAAGGAACTAGGGTTTTGTTTAAAGGGGCCATGCAGTCACTATACAAATTTGTTTTATTCAAAAGATTTCATGTTTTATAGTGCCCCCAACGCTTGCCTGGCAGCAATCGATGTCGTATTCACTGAGAAATTAATCAGTTTAGGTTAAAATTTTGATTCTCCCGCCAAATCGTGTCTTTTCCTGACGTCTGCTATGAAGTCAGAGGGCGGGTATTCAAACAAACTTCCAGTGCGTCATTAGGCTCTGCAGCCTTGCTTACCATCAGTCCTCCCAGCTGACACCACCATAGTCAGCCGCTGACCGTTGTCCGCAGTTGCTTTGTTTTTGACCGTACTTGCACCTGGCTTGTTTTTGTTCAGGTGGAAAGTAACCGTTTCGTGAAACATGGGGTATGATTGACGTACAGGGTCACGTAAAACGCTGCCGCTTACGCCAATAGGCCAGTGTCTTGTAAGACAACTCCAAAGCGGCGGGCTGCTGTGCAGCTAAAACAAGCATAGTGCGCCCAGTACCAACAGCAGTGCCCATCGGTACTTCTATGTTTACTTGTAAGTTTTATTGTTGACCCCACCATTCTTACCGCTGTAAAATGACTGCATTACATTTAAGCGCAAAAAGCTGGTTCGGCAAGCTTATAAGCCGTGCCTAATTTGCGTTTGTTTTTGCCGGCTTCAGCCAATCGTACAGCTGAGCAGGTCCTGTTGTGGGAAAATGAGCTAGTGGGCCGCATGGCCATTGCCATTTTTCCTAATTATATAGCTTATTTGAGCGAAGTCCGCGTTAAAAGTGGTGTCAGTATGATTCTAACGAGGCAATCTTTCGAATGAACCAAACTTGTGTTTCGTCTGTATGGCCCCTTTAAGTAGAGACGACCATAAACTCTGCCTTGAAGCTTCCTTTCATGATTATTCGTTTTCGAGTAAAACCAGATTTTGATCGATTTTTGCAGCCTGAACGTGTTTCAGGAAAATCGGGTTTAACGCGATTTCTCCCGGAATGCACCTTTTCAAAAGTAGTGGTCTGCATAATTGGGTGGTGACGGTCCGCCGCCGGTCTCAACCAGTACTTGCTGGAAGCCCCACACACAGCTTTCGAACTCGCGGAGTATTGGAATGACCCTACCGCTTGCTACTGCAGGGTGGCAAGTGTGGCACTGACATTGTTGTGCGTAGCTAACGGGAAGCGGTGATGCCGCGAGAACTTTCTCCTGGCTGAGATGCATTCAACGATCAGACAGGTCTCAAATGGAGACCGACATGTTGCACATTCAGGTGATACGGAATGTAAACGAGGATGTGTAAAAAAAATCGATGGCTAGCTTTTCGTGAATAAAGTGTTTCATTTCTAGGAGGTTATCAATGCTCTTTACTGTCGTCAGAACTGATTCATTTCCAAGCAAGTGCCGAATCACGGAGAGTATTTGCCAAAAAAAAAAAACCTGATGTCCCCTCAATTAGAAGCTTGAAACAAACACCAAATTTAATGCATTACAGTTAAGAAGCTCGTGATGCCTTCTGATAAAATAAAGTGAGCGTATTACATAGTACATTTCTTAATTTAACCTGAAAAAACCCGAATTTCGGAATGGTTTTACAAGAAAATCCGATTTCTCCTCGATTATCATTTTGAAAAATAGCACCTGATTTTTCACTCTGATTTTAAAAAAATATATAAAACCCGAAAATGAAGAACCCTATGTATGAGTTTCCATTCTTCAATAAAGCTTTTGCACCCGCTCTGTTCCACATGCACACGCGTCCTATTTTTAAAGAAAACACCAATGCTTGTCCCCTAATGTGCAACTGGGCAGACAATGGGGAAGCGTGCGTACAATGTACAACCACTTATCCCTTTTTCTGCCAAGTTTCACAGCATCCAAATACATATATCGCAGAGAGTAGGTGCACTTGAAAGTTTTCCCGCAAGCATGCCAGGATGTAATGGACAAAAATTAAAGCCGTTCCACTCAATGTGAAAGCTGTCGGAAGTGCAAAGCAGTGATTCGCCATAATGGGGTGTAGCGCCGTTATCTGCTCACTCTTACCACCCATCACGCTCTTCGCCGCCTTGTCTCATTCCTCTCCTGATTAATTCGGCGCAGGTTTGTCCAGCGAAATTCAAATTTCCCGCCTTCGCAGCGCTCGTGCGCCCCTGCCTGAAACTAGGCCAGCGGAAGTTCTATTCCTTTTGTGCTTGCTTTTCCTCCCGCACGTGCCAGCATTGCAGTGCCCCCCCCCTTTTTTTTTTTTAAGTAAGACCAATCCAACGAACGTTCATAACAAAATGAACGGAGGCGCTGCTGGTTAATTGCGTATATTTTGCCTCAAATGTACCTGTAGTTTTCTTTGCACTCAACAACGGAGAGATGTATGACAAGCACCAGCGGTTCACGAATTTTGAACCGTTATGATATAAACCACTTGGTTTTCAATACCTCTGTGGGACGCCGCTACCATGGTATGCTGTGGGGCTTTACTTGGTTCGAGCGAGCGACGACGGCAAGGCGAGCCCCTAAAGTGCTCTGCACTTAATAATACCCAGTGCCTGCCTCTCTTGGCCTCTTGGAGGGCTTACTGGTTAACCAGGCAGCTGAAAAGGCTCACTCGGAGCTGACTGGTGGCGCCAACCCAAAGCCCCCATTTTTCCCAGCCCGTACTCGCTCCCTTGCATGTCCTCACTACCTCCTTTACATTGTGTGCCTCCGTCTTTTGTTGTTCTTGTTTCCGGACTATAACATTACCACAGCTGGCCTCAAGTGTGCTTATGTGGCTCGAATTCAACCCGCTGGGTGCCCCGTTGTGGCTGCTTGGAGTTCTCAAAGTGAGCCGTAGCTGGCTGCGCGCTCTGTTGTTCCAGAGTGGTTTGAGTGCTGCTATCAAGTGGAACGGAGTCAAGGTCGCGTGCAAAGCAATGGCACCTTGTTGGTCGCTTTTCCCGGCCATTGTGGTGGTAACCGCAGCAGAATTTTTGCCGTGTTACATTAACAGTGCCATCTCTTGTGTAAGCTGTGTAGTCTCCCAACACTTCTCGAAGGAACCTTGGCACCACCACCACTGAGCAAGCTGAATTTGCTCCGAATGTTTTCACAAAGCACTTGCACAAGGGCCTTTGGGGGCCATTAATTAGAAGCTTAATTTGGAACGGAAGATGATAGGTGTGACATTAAGGGACAAGAAGAGAGTGGGTCAGGGATCAAACGTGTGTTAAGGACATACTGGTAGAAATTAAGAAGAAATGGGCGTGGGCAGGGCATGTAATGCGAAGGCAATATAACCGTTGGTCGTTAAGGGCAACAGAGTGGATCCCTAGAGAAGGCAAGCGTGGCAGGGGGCAGCAGAAAGTTGGATGGGCCGATGAGGTCAAGAAGTTTGCGGGGATAAATTGGACGCCATTAGCACAGGACCAGGATAAAGGTAGATCTTATGGGAGAGGCCTCTGCCCTGCAGTGGGCGTAGACAGGCTGATAATGATGATGATGAATCAAAAGCTTGTGGTGCGGTATTTATCATGTCTACGGTACAGCCTGTCCTTCCCCTTCTTATGTTGTTTTATTCTTTGTTGACATCCATTTGTGCATATTCATTGAAAGATATGGTATTTGGTTTAAAAAAAATGTTATGCATTGACCAAGATACCTTTGGTAAATTTTAGAATGAGCTTGGTGTTTTGTGTAATTAAATAGTGCTGCTCGGAGTTTCTAGTGTGAAGCTAAGTGTCACAAATTTTCTTGCAGGATTTTCGACTGTAGCCAGCTGACAGAAAAGGATGTGCGACAGCAGGTTGTCCTGAAGTAAGCATTCTGCCTTTGTCTTTAGCTCCTTTCTTCTTTCTTTCTTTAGACATGAACGTTCAAAAGTGCATGAACAGTATGCGCAAGCAGTAGAAGAAAGCACCATTCAAGTCTCAGTTGCTCCAGAGTTCTGAAAGCCTTGTTTTGATTAGCACAGCTCGTAGCAACGAAAATTTCCTCCACCTAGACCCACTCTTCCACTATCGCTGATTGCTTGCTTGTTTAACAATTCTCTCTCTCTCTCTCTCTCTCTCTCTCTCTTTAGTATTTTGCGTGTCCACTGAAACACCTGGTACTATTTGCTGGCTTCAGTTGTGACTCTAGCATGGCTTTCTTGGCAACAGGCTGCCTTTGTAGCACCTGTCAGTGTGCAAATGTGCACTCTGTTACTTGTGTATTCTTAGTTTGTCATTTTAGACTGCGCAGGACTGTCCTGCCTCCAAAACAGCTCTCTCGAGAGAGAGAGAGAGAGAGAGAGAGAGAGATATTGTGTATTCTAAGCTTGTCAATTTTCCCTTAGGAAAAGGTATTTCGGGACTGGCGAAAGAACAAAAGAGACCAATTGCTTGCCCTCCCTCGTGCAACCTGTGCAGGCACAACAACAACACGGGCCGGTGGCTGACGCCCTTCAAGGCGGTCTGGATGCCCGGCTGCGACGAGCTCTTCCTGGTGGGCAGCATGGAGTACCCGCGCCGCATCGAGGTCTACTCCAGCAGGGGCAGCCTGCAGCGCCGGATCACCGCCGAGAGCCTCTCCTCCATCTGCTCGCTCATCGACGTCCACCCCGAGCGCCTGGTCATCGCCGGCGGCAACTCCAGCGGCAAAGTGCACGTCCTCCTCGAGCCATAGGACACCCTCAACCCCCCCCCTGTTTTCCTTTGCATAAATTTCTTCTGAGGAGTAGTGGTTTGTTTGCGCGGTGAAGATCGGGTCTTTGACGGTCGGCTTGTGTCTGGGGTGTCGACCCAGAGGTGGCTGGAACATCTCAGGGTGGAACAGGTGTACTGGACAGACCCACAGAGCTCTCCAGCGTATCAACATGGCTGCTGTCGGGGTTGATTTTCAAAACTTTTTTTGGCTTATGAGTAGACCGTGCATTTACTGAGGGGCTGTTGCCACTAATGACAACTCTAATTGGCAAATTACTAGATGGTTGGAAAGATCATTGCCTCTACCTAGAGGTGGCTCAGGTATTGGTAGGGGGAAAAATTGGGTTTTTACTTAAGAACGCTCATTCTGGCCAATATATGTCAGCTATTCCGGGGAAGAAGCACTGGGTCTTTAGTGGAGATCTGGTTACTAACTTTACTGTGCAAACAATCTCTGGGCTTACCACATTTTGCGACGGGTATTAAGTCGAAGTACGATGCGAACCGTGCTTGTGTACCATATTTTCTGATACCAGTGTGACAGATCATTCCAAGTGTGCTTTTATTGCTTTGTGTTTTTGTGTTATGTTTTGCATTTTTTTTTAATACAGAACAAAAGGAGTTTCATATAGATAACAAAAGGAGTTATCATTTTCCCAGTTACTGGAGCTGGTTTTGTTTGCATTGTTTGACTGTGGCACCGCTCATTTGTGGAAACAGAATGGAACAGTGTCTTGTGTACCGTACCTATGCACCATGTTTTGTGGACATTGTGCTTTGATGGCACTGAATGTTTTGTAGTTTTATATTTTACTCAACTTTTGTCGTTCATTATATTTTTTTTTAACCAGGCAAGCTGCAGTCTTTGTGCAACTTATGGCTGCCGTAATCTCAGGTAGGATAACACCTGGATCTGCTCGCCTGCGATTTTTTTGTGACTGGCACTGTTGTACAAGTAGATTTAGCAGTGCTTGGAGTGTAGCAGTATGATGCGAAAGCATATTACTTCCCTAAAAGTGCAAGTATCCCACAGGTAAATTGGGAAGCCTGGTGTGATAACCAGTGTGGCTGGTCATGTAAGCTTTGTATGAAGCAAGTTTTCTTTCTTTATAAATGTATGTATATGTAAAGCCTTGCAATGTGAACCATTGTTATGAGAGCTATAAACAGCTATAAAAAGGCCGTATTGGCCCTTGCAAATGGGGTTTCACTAGGAGAGTTCTTGTATTTCCTTACTGCTGCTTGTGTTAGTAGTTTTTTTTTTTTTTTTTTTAGAAAAAAACAGCTGTGCTGCTGTAGGTAACAGTAATGTTTTCTATCTGGAGTTGTGTTGCAAAACGTGCGCATTCTTTGTATTTTTCACTTGACATGATTCGAGTGAACAGTAAATGTCCGATTTAGTGTTTATGTTGTGCCTTCCGTGACTGAACATTGAAATGCAGACTTTGAGGCACCATTTTTGTTCTTTGTCGACTTTTTATTTTATATCTTACTATCGTCTCGCATCACCATTGAGATTGTTCACACTTGTGCCCACACATTGCTTGTTGAGCAGAAACACGTTGGGAGGAGGGCTAGGCAAGATAAAAGCTGTACAGGACTTGCGATAACTGCGGCCTAGACGACTTCCTGTATCAAAAAAGAGACCCTGCTTGTGGCTTGAAGAAACTAAGATCAACAGGCTAGAGGCTGAAAGAAACGAGTGCTTTACGACTGGACACGCCTCTTTGAAAAAAGACAGGCATGGCAGGAACATACAACTCGCGCTCTCTTTGTGTAGATCACCTCTGACGAAAACAGTGACGAGAAATAGAAATGTTAATCATAGCTCTTGATTATAAACACAATATCCCGTGGAATGGAGCGGTTGACTAGGTAGTTAATCACAATAAAAAGTACAATTAAAAGTACGCTAGGCAGTCCCACACTAGCAACATAAAAGTTCACGCGCACAGCAGACTATTGGCACGACTTCAACAAAACGAACTAAACTACTCACACAAGGTACGTTTTTTCAAACAGTCATTTAGGCAAAAAAACCTAAAAATTGCACTTGAACAATGAGACAAATTGCAATATAAGGTGGCCCTCCAGAAGCCTAGCCCAGTTTAACAACAGAAGCACTTGAAGTGTTCACTGTCAACTGGCCTTCAACGCGTGTTGACCCTCGCGAACCTAAACGGCTCCCTTCAAATCCTAAACGCACCATCAAGCCGCAACTAGGCTACTTTGCGGCAAGCTCGTAAAAGTTACACAGTCGGCCAAGCCCGGCGACTAGCGTAACTTGCCAGGCTCGGGGGTTCGTCAAGTGTCAATCGCGGCACGAACGTAGATGCAGAAATGGCTTGCCAAACTACTGAAAAGTCTCTTTCGAGGATCGTGGCATCAAGTGAAGCGAGATTACAAACGAAACGTTTTTCAAGAGGTTGCACTCAGTCCCCGCGAGAACCTCTGCTTTTCTTTGTAGTGCAGGCCGTTCTCGCCGTTGGCATACAGTGGTCGAAGCAGGGTGAAGTCGGCTTGGTCGTCCGCGTCGTCCAAGCTAGCCAGCTGGTAGAGCGAGCGATCGGGCTCATCCGACGCATACTTCTCCCCACGCTTCGCGGCCGCCAGCCAGAGGACTCCAAAGTTAAGACAGCACAACGTGACTACACTAACATTTACGTATACCAAAACGGCGGGCTCCCGTTCGATGACGTGGCTGGCTAGGAATGGCAGCGCCATCTCGCCGAAGGCGGCGCCGAGCAGCACGACCGAAGCAGTGCGATTCGTAACGCGCATGTGTCGTTCAAGCCAAGCCAAGGACGTTGGCAAGACGGAAGCCATGCCGACGCCTAGGACTCCGACTCCGGTCCAGAGCAGCGACTCCATCCGGTCGGCTCCGGCGACGAGGAGGACGGAGGCTAGGAAGCAGACACCCAAGTCGCCGAGAAGCATGTTTCGGCAAGAGACCTTGATTGCGATGGGGATGGCGAGGAAGCGTGCCGCAGCGAAGCTGCCCCAGAATACGTACGTGAGGACGGAGCCCGAAGGGTGGGCGGCGTAGATTTGAAGCAGTTCCCCGACGGCCGCTTCCATCCCCATGTAGAGGAAGAAGAAGAGAGAGCTGAGGAGGACTAGACTGCGCTTGCTCGACGGTCCCGGCGCCTTGACGTGCTCCTCCTGTTGGGAGCGGGAGTCGCGTGGATTCGTGCACAGGAACGCGAGAAACACCACGGACACGATGAAGAGGTACACCCCGAGGATGGCGTAGACAAACTCCAGTTTTCCTATCTGGTTCTCCATGAACTTGTGGGCGATCCACGTGGTCAGGCTTGGCTCTGCTGTCGTCGTCGGTGGCTTTTCCAGCAGTGTAGGCTCAATGAGTGATGGAGGGTTAGTGTTTGCGTTGGGCTTTTCGGGGACGTCTACTTCAGGAGCAGCAGATTGCACAAGCGTGGGTACCGTCACCTTCGGGACGATATCTTGAGGGCCTGAATTTGTCGGTTTTTGAGAAATGTAGTACTCTGGCATTTCAGTGGCTGGCTGATTCATGTCTGGCATATTGCTCAATAGGGGAGTTGTCTGCAGGCTTTCAACAGTCTTTGGTGGTTCACTCGTACTGCGGCGTGTTGTAAGGAATTGTGCACTTTTAGTTGTGGCCTCACTTATGGGAACATCTTCTATAGACTGACTAGACTGTTTGACTGTAACTGGTGGGCTTGAGCCTACCACAGCGTTTGTGGCAAAGCTGACTGCTCTAGTAGGTTGGAACTGGACTTCCACTTGGTTTCTCACTTGATGAAGAGACACCTACTGTCACTGAGTTTGGAGTTGCACTCGGGGCTACGTGTACCGACTTGACAGTAGTAGCTTCCTGTGACACATTTTCTTTTCCAGCCGATTTTGTAAAACCAGTGGACACCGGTGGTGCAGGTGTAGTTGTAATGTTTTCCCCTGATGTCTCGTTACTAATTTCTGATGTCTTGTTCGTGTCTGATGTGTCATTACCCACAGGTGAGGCCAAGACAGCTGACGCATTGGTCTGGCCTGCAGCAAGCTGTTGCAGGCTTTGATTTGTCTTAGATGCTGAAGGAGTCTTCACAACTGTTGAGTTGGACTTTGACGATGTTGCATTGGCAGACTTAGTTGAATTTGGGGCTGCCGTGCTAACAGCTACTTTGTCTTGCTTGTGTGATTTTCGGTCCCACTTGTCTGCTTCTTTAGCGCCCTCGGCATACATTGGCTTGGTTGGTTTCTTGGGCGCTGCGGTCGTGCTCGGGGCTTTCGTAGTGGGCTGTGTTTGGTTACCACCGCCGTCTTCTATCCTTGAAGTGTCGTTAGACTCGGCACTGGTCGAGTTTTCACCCAGCTGTGCGGATGTTTCATTCAAACTGCTAGTGTTGTTCTCCTCAGGGGTTTCTGAGGCGAAAGGCAGCGGGAGTTGCACAGTGCTATTGTCCTGTTCCCCAGCGCTCCGCCGCGGTCGCGACACCCCGCCGGGTGGCGGTGCATGCATCCAGTGTGGCGTGGCGTGCGGGTGGGTGACCACAATGCCGTGGTGTATCCCGATGGGCGGAATGTGGGCGATCTTGGCGGGCGCGAGGGTGGTATTGGCCAAGCCGTGCGTGGAGGAGGAGATGCCGCCCAGCGAGGCGGGCGAGAGGAACGGCTCGGCGATAAGTGGCGCGACTAGGGCTCCTAGGGCGAAGCAGAAGTGGAGCGCCTGCATGAAGGGGGCGCTGTGGCGGCCCCACAGGTCCAGGCACCACACGTTGCCGCCTGCAGCAAGAACAAGGGGTGCAAGCTCAATGCAGCGATCACTACTAGAAGCAAGGTCAGTCAGACTAGCATTCCGAACGCTCGTATGAGCCATCGTGTCTGAGACACAAAACACACAGCACAAATGCACTAGGATGAAGCTGCTGAGCATGGCCAGTGCACATGTATGTGCTGAAATGCAAGGAATGTTTGTGTTGATGCAAGTTCTTTTAATTATTTGATAAGCATCATTTGCACGCTAAGTTACAAGTCCTTGGAATTACGCAGTGTGTCCAGGGGTTTAAGTAAATAGACATTGAATCACTGAAGTCCACCAGCACTGGTCTTAAAAAAAGGCTATTGAGGTTTGACGAGAGAAAACAAACCTAGTGGCCGCTTAGTTGAGTGCTTCTGCTGTTATGCTAAAGTTTGCTGGCTCTGTACGGAGACGCGCTGTTCTCAGTTTTTCTTAGGTCAGTAAAAAAGCAAACAAACAGAAAAGCTATCATGGAAGTGGGCACTTGGTGTACATACTGCAATTAATTCCCTCGAAACAGAGTGCCTTGGAGCCCAGCTACAGCTCTAGCACATAGAACCACTCATCAGTCACCAACATTTCCTGAGCCTTCAAACTGTACAAATGTGAAGTAGTGCAGGCGGGGAAAACGATTCCCAAAGCAAAAAAAAGTAATATTACTAGAAGCATCATAACCTTTTCAATGGAAATAATCGTTCCACAGACCTGGCAAACTGCCATGGGCAGCTGAAGCATAGCTGAAATTCAGTTTCACACTGTGTTGTCAAAGTGGATTCCCTTTAATCATTTAAGTCGGTGACCTTTTCGTAGCCCTGCCAGCATTTGTTTGATGGCAGGAGCTCCTTTTTGTTGTTCAAAAATGCAAGCATGGCAGAGACGTTTGTGCTCTCGTCACTGTACCCGTGTCCAAGAAGCCCATGGTGATGCCCGTGATGGCGGAGCAGGCCATCAGTGTTGCCAGCTGGGCGCAGAAGGGCATCACAATGATGCCGATGGAGGTGGCGAAAATACTGAGGAACAGCAGGAACTGCCGGTTGTACCAGTCAAACAGGAAGCCACCTGCGCTCACAGAGGAAGAGGAAGAAGAGAACACGGTTGCAGGCACATTGGCAGCTGTAACGGGTTACGGTGCACTTTGATTAGTAGCTTTGGCAAACTTGGTTTAGAAGTCATCACTGAAGCTCGTAGTATTTGTTTGTACATAATATGCAGCGACGTCAAATTTCTTGCTACAGTTGGGGTAGTATTGACAACAAAGGATACTGGTCAAGTCGAAGCTCACAGAAGCTGAACTACCGACACCTTTGGCAGCAGTGCACTTTGGCAGCCATCGGTAAAAAGGAATGAAAACACTCGGATTGGGCAACTCCACTGGTGCATCACAGCAACAGTGATTGTATACCCTGACAAACCTTTGGATAGTGCTTTACACACAGCACAGCAGTGGTGAGACAGAGAAGTAGCAGCTCGAATGCTTTCTTTTGGTGCAACAAGAGCACGCTTTGAGCTTCTGACTTTAAAATGCATAATCTCGCATAATCTCGAAAGTGGGTTATGACAGAAAGAGAAGTGATAAAAAGCCAGAGCATTTGACTAAATAAGCACACAATGGATTTCAAACATTTTCTGCTTCAAAATTAGCTAGCTCTAAACTCTGGCTGCATTTAAAAACAGCACAAGAGGGAGGAAAAACCTTTTGTGTAGTATCGGATCTCTCATCACATACTGCCATGCTAGGCGCAGAAGTGTTCTTTCCCGAAGCTAGCATCTTTAATACATTTTCAGCATGCTTGATGACACGGCAGGCATTCTTTAACACCAATTAATGATAATCTATTATAGAGAAGTAAGCATTAAGATGTAAAAATAATTCATTTTGTGCCCACGATTTCGTACCAATTGCAGCAATAGCACAGACACGCACGCTATAACATCGCAAAGTAAGAACAACAAGGACAGCCTACCTATGAGGCAGCCAAATATATAGCCACCATAGCGTGCCGTGTAGATGTGTTCTATGCTGGCCTCTGCATTGGTCCTCTTCTGGAGGTCCTGGATGGTGGCAGTTGGTATGGCAAAGCAGAGCCCCTGCAAAATCACGTTCTTTTTAAAAGGGGTGGCACACCACTGGCAGTGTCCATTAGTTTGCACACCTCACGCGTTTCAGGCAGCATCGACAAAAGTTACATTCCGTCATAGCTATGCAGTAAATTTAGCGTAGTTAAGCTTGCATTTTTGTGAATCAGTTCATTTAAATTAACTAAAATGAGGAATGCCAAGATGCAGGACAAAGCCTGCCACATGACACGCAGGACTTATGCTGTATGTCTTGCTTTTTCTCCGTCTTTTGCACTTACTTTTAATTACTGGACAATTCCGCGTATGACTCAATTAACTTAGTGAGTTTTGTTTTTTTTTTTTTTTTGTAAACGCGAGTTACTAATTTCATTCGTTAAGTCGTTTTTCTTAGTTTCTTGTCACGTGGGGAGTTGTTCAAAATAAACTGGTTTTCTCAGATCAACTTGCGCCAGTGAGAATGCTTGGGATGCAGAGATATCGGAGCCGCTCTCTTCTCACGTCAATTCTGTTGACCTTTCGCGGGATTTGGTTACCGCCCCAAATCGACTCGCGGAATCCCCCGTAAGGAAACTTATCTCGCATTACCTGACAAAACTAGGTCGAAAGATAACGAGTACTGCACTCGGCGTCTGGGATCTACCGTCGACTGGCAACGAACTGCTACTGAAACGCGAGCACAGCAAAAAAAAAAAAAAGTTTGACATAAGCATTCTGACAAAGTACACAATCGCACAGTTATAGCCCACAATTCGGACGCTCGGGGGACGGCTTCCGTCTCAACGCAGCTGCTACCAGCCGGGAGGCTGTTCACGGTTGCGCAACAGCACATCGGGCGCTGTTCACTCACCAGTCCAAAGAACGAGAGACACAGATTGGCAGTCCGCGCGATTGTAAGGCGGCCCCCGGTGTTGGCGGCGTGACTCCTGGACACTACGCCATGCCGGGACGACAGCTTGTTCGTTAGCAGTCCGGTCTGATCGAACACCAGCTCCTCCTCGTCATCGCTCCTTTGAAGGGAGTCCCTCGTCGAAGCCATCATTTTCACTGCGATGACCCCGAACCGAGCGCGGGGCAATTCTCACATCGTAACAATTCTGACGAGGCTATCCTTCAGCTTCGTTCGGCGAGGCCGCTCATTTGGGACGCGTTAACGGGCTGGTTGACGTTCACTGGTTCACTGCCCTCGTAAATACGGTGTGCATGCCAGCGACGGAGTCACGAAACCGCTATAGCGACGGAGTCACGAAACCGCTATGTACACAGTCGATCGGGTCGATGTGAGGGAGCGCCTCGCCGTCTGCGACGATGCTGGCGGTCGTGAAGTGCGTTCCAGCGGGGCGTCAGTGACGGTTATACGCCTCAGTTGATTGCGTACGCCTCCGCATGTGCTTGATTACGACGCGTAATGGGCTAGCGATGCTTGTTGATCAGTCTTGCGTCACGTAGCGTCACGGTGCGCTGAGCACAGAGTTGCCCGACTTGTCGCAGCTCTCCACCAGGTGTGGGTGGGTGGTGGCGAGCTGCTTCGGCTAAGCAGACGACTCGCACCGCGTATGCTCCGACTCCTCGTTGTTCTCGTCGGTGCAGACGACCTTGCGGTTGGTCTCTATTGTTTTGCAGCCCGACGGGCTCGCACACAGCCTGCGTCAGTGTGCCACCGGTCGATGACGCGAGCAGCTGCCGCCTCGTACTTTGTTTATTGTTGTTATCTCCTCACCCAGCCCCCCCCCCCCCCCCCTCCCTTCCCCTAATGTTTCCCAAGTTAACCCCCCCCCCCCCCCTCCTAATGTTTCCCAAGTTAAACTGGTTAAACTCTGTAAGCGAAACTAGCTAAACTGAATTTCTCATGCGCAGTGTTAAGAATTGGGAAAGAGGTTTTAATTTGGAGGACCGCGCGCCCGATAATGCTTCGATGCGTCCAAACAATACCCTACCATTTTTAACATAATTAAATATATAATTATGTAGTAAGTAATCACATAGTAAAATCGTCAAAATTATATGGTAAGCGGCATTGTGACGGCGCGCTGTTGGGAACGCTACGGATGAATTTGGCTGCTATATCAATGCCCTCAAAATTATGAAGGTCGTGTGCGTGTTTGGTAGCGCTGACTATATAAGGGAATTTACATTAAATGATTTGCATGGGTGCATGTACCTATTAATTATAATAGCGTATGAACGCTATATTAATAACTTACGTATACAAATAAGAGAAAAGTAGGCCGCCTTTGTGCGTTCGGAGCAACCACGCGCGCTGTCGGTCACACTTTTTTTTTCAAGAAAAAAAAAAAGCTCGTAAACACGTGCTGTTTTTATAAAACAATCCTCCTGCGAACTGTAGAAGGCCGTGAAAGCGTTCGCCCACGAACAATTGGTCCTTCGGAAAGGACACGCTGTTCACGACTTCAATAGCGTGAGGTCACGATCGGAGCGGCCGCTATACTACACGATTCGTTACCGCACTAAAAGTTTAAATATAGTCCAGTCGCCGGCGCGTCTCCACCGTCTGCAATCGGCCCATCTCTTCCCTTTCTGCCAGCGTCGTACGCACACTGGTCCAGCTACAAATCTGTACGTACATGCATGTTCTATATCTGATGTACTGCAATTGTCAGCACATAATTCAGAAACTATGCGCGTGTTGAGTGTGTATTTATGTATGCGCGTGTGTAGCGCCAGCGACTATAAAGAAATCTAAATTAAGACCTTGGTGAAAAAATAATAGATAGTTATATTGCTGCATGCATTGTTTTTCGTTCAGCGGCATAATCTTTACGACAGCGTACGCGTGCGCCTTTCTGCCTGCATTCCACGTGCTAGCTGATCATTTTTCTACCTGGCACGATGAAAGCGCTGTACCACCAAAAATTTGTCAGCTTGGGCAATATATCTGTACCATTTTGGCACTGCATATGTCTACAAAATATGTTGCAGAGGCAAGAAAACAACACTTTTGCGAACGCATGTTGAGAAGGAAATGCGACAGCATGTACGGCGCGGGTGTTCGAAAAATCTCTGCCTCCCAGTTGGGCGTGCGTGCACTGAAGGGTGTCAGCAAAGTTAAAACTGCAAAACGCGGATCCGTGAAAAAGCTTATGCGGCACAGACTCGATCGTTGCGTCGTGGTTTCCTGTAGAATATGCTGGTACACATTGTCCACGATTTTTACCGGTGCGTATTTACTCTATGAGCTAAGTTATAATGGTTAAGCATTAAGAAAACAATACCAGATACTATGTCTTGTTTTTTCAACTTTAGAGGTATATTTTGTTACATTTCTCACGGCCAAGGTGTACTAAAAAGAATAAGCGCGCGTGATCTTCTGTTCAGTGAAGTTCATCTCAGAGTGGGTACGAATTAAAAAGATAATTGTGAAACCAAAAACAGCCGATGTGCTCGGACATATTCATTAATTTGTTTCGGTTCCCGTTATTCAGGCAACCGGCTGGCATACTATTTATCGAAATTGTTCGCGAGAATTTCCTCCGCAGCATGCCTTCGCCACCTCAAAATCTGTTTGATACGGTAACGATAGAAATTTGGTGCCCAAAATCCACCTCTGAGTACTCCGTTCAACGTTAACCCTCTGTTGTTCCGCGGGGACGTTTGACAAATCCGCGCGCGTTGGTGCGCACGCTCCCCAAGGAAGGGATAAATGCTTTATGAAGCCTGAATCAAATACCCTTGCGACCCTTCTACAAGCCACCGTACCATTCCTAAACCTCTGTCTAGGATGATGGTGGTGCGCAAAAATAATTAGAAGCGTTGGGCTCACATAAACAATGAAATCAAAAACGTCCTTTTTACTTCCTGTTATGTGATGCGAATGGTTGCGCAGAAATACTTCAAGCAAAACTAACGTGGTTTAAAAGGTTACTGCGCAGCTCTGAGCTAATTGGACTTCGCGGATATATTTTCTCTGATTTGTCGCTAATTATTTTGTTGCGGGACACAGTTCAAGGGTTATTAGACGCTTTAGGATCTGATAATGTAATCGAGCTAGGACAGAATTGTTTGTCTATGCACACAAGCATCACAACAGACGTGCCGATCACGGAAACTGCATCAGCCACGCTCTGTCTGTGTGTAGCAGACGACAGTTTCGCAAACACGGCAGGCGCTAGAGGACGCCACCTGAAAAACGCATTATCATCGTCATCGTTATCAGCACCGTTATTATTTTTTGCTTGTTATGATTTCTTTCCGTTCAGGTTTGTGTTTTTACAACCAGGCAGTGCGCTTACATTTTGGGGGTGTTCGACCGTAGCGAAACAAAAGGTTCGACGTCTCTTAACCATTTTAACTGCCTCGGCGTACCATGTGTTGCTGACGAGAGCTTCGCCGCTGCGACATTCCACAATAAAACACAATAAAAACAACGTACTCTACTCTCGCTACCAGACCACTGCTCGGTGGTGATCTCTGCGCCCTCAAGCGTTTTTTTTTTTTTTTTTTTTTTTTTTTTGTCTTTCCCGGCATGGCGGCTTTTTGTCGCGTATGTGCGGTCGTCGCTTTTCAGCAGCGGCGGGTTAACCAACGGATCGCCAGCGATGCGACATGGTGAGTGTGGTGAGTACATACGACCAGTTTGTTACGATTCAATGCTTTTAATACCTCTACGCTTCCTTCTTTGCTGTCCCGCCCCGAGACTGTAGTCGCGAGGTTTCACACTCGATCCGCGAGGACAAATTAAACGGACGAACATTGTAAATTTACCGCAGCATCCAGTGACTGTTAGAATCCGTTGACATTAGCTGTTAATAGTGCCAGTCTTTGGTGTTTCGCAGACAAGCTGGTTGCTCAACCTGAATGCAAACGAATGAAAACGCAGCACACATTACAGGGGGGTAAAGCGAGCTCCGAGACCGTACGAATCGTGGGCGCTGACATGATACAATTTTAATGGTTGCCAGATCAATTGTATTCAGTCTTCTAAAAAGTTGTTCCGTAATTATTTGACTAAACCAAAAAACTGAAGCAAAATAGTTACAAATAATCGCTTCAGTAATTAAAACTAGCTTTATAAAAAACTTCTAGTGTAACTAACCTCTTATTAGCGGAGAAAGAGTAAGTGTGTAGTTCAGTTTTGGTTTCGATTTTCTTTAAGTGTGCTAGGAAGTGGCGAGGCCCTTGCGCCTGACTGCAGTGTGTGTGCAGTCTTCAGCTCAGATCTGCGTGCGTGCAAAACGTTTACAACTGGTACAACTCGGATGCACGCGCTGAGCAAGTGCCTCCCCGGGCGCTTGCGAGGCTGTCACAGCGATTCTGATCTGACCTTGACTACCGCAAGTTCACTACAGGCTACGGAGTGGCAGCCGGCGATCGTTCCCGTTGGAAGAGAAATAAAAGAAGCTTTTATAATCGTTCAGTTCCAGTTGTTTTATTCATGGAACTTCTTACAGCTCTTCGTGCTTCGAACGTTCGCGCAAACGTTCGTGAAGGTAGAACGAAAAAATAGGTAACGAAATGCGGTTTCTTTTTAATCAGTCAATGTTCTCTCCTCACGCCATCTGTGCGGTAAATTAATGCCCATTCAATACTGCGCATTCAGCCCCGCAAACTTTCCCTTTGAAGTGGTGGAAAGCAGCTAGAACTTGACGAATACAGACAGAAAAGAAAACGGGACACGCCGCGGACTGTATTTCGCATACTCCCTTGGCATGCATTCTTCCACTCCATTGGCCTGCGATCGACCGCGCTCTTTCGTTCCTGTGCTTCAAAGCGCCGCGACTCACCGGCAATATCAGCGTTGGCCCATGCGATGTCTTTTTCGTGTGTCAATAAAGGTTTTACATTGAGCTAAAGCCACAGTTTCACTACACTTCGTTTGAAAAGCATTGAGCGACTCGCAAAAGTCACAGAATGGCAAATAAAGCGGCACAGCGCAAAATGCACGGAGATCATACGGAGATTCATTTTCTGTGCACCCAGTACGGACCAGCTGACTCCTTGGCGTCCTCGCGCATGCGATCAGTCGCATTCGAGCTTGCGCGCAAGTGTTGCGTGAGCGTTGCCACATCTTGCTCAAATAGTCTCAGTACATACAAGTCGCACGTACGCTAAACCAAAACACGTTGGTTACCTACCCACAGGAGATAAACTACGCAATGCTGTTGACGCCGCCTACACAAAATCCGCCTGGCGGCCTGGCCAGCGGTCCGCCATGTTACAATTTCTCCCGGCATGCTTCGCTAGCCGGACGCGGAAACGCCACAGTAGCACGTTGCCAGATTACAACCCATCGCTTTCGTCGTTTTTAGTAAGCAAAAGCTCAGCTGGCAACCTTCAAATCGTTGTATCATGTCTGCCACCATGTGTCGTACGGTTCCAATGCATTGGCTCAGCGGCGCGCTTTCCCTCTAGAGTATATTATCTCTATGACACATTAGGTAGGGAGGGAGCCAGCGACGCGGATGCGACAACTGGCTGCCTTGGCATTTAATTACAGCAAAATGTTTGCACCAAGAAAATTGATGAGCTATAGCGATCGCCATTCATCGCGTTAAAACCACATTCTCGCAATCTGTGTTCCTTAACTTAAAGGTATAAACGTTGCTTTGTACATTGTTCGCGACCCTGTTTCGTCTCACTTTCTCTCGCAGCTTTTTTCAGTCTCTCGCAGGACATATTGTTGCGGCACTCGTACGGCTAAAGTCAAGCCTAGGGATTGTCACGCGATGAAAGACTTCGCAACCCCTTTGGCTCTTACTCGGAAATAATGTTGGGGCGTTGCTATACCCAGCACACAACAAAACAGTACAGTGCATGTGCCACACACTTGTCTGTAACAGCGAGCCTCTGAAAACGGCGGAAACAATCTTTTACAAAAACTGTGAGGCCAAAAGTGGTCGGTAAGATTTAAGAACGCCATGCCATAGTAGTTTTCTTTATATTCTTTTCGGGCGAGGAAGGATGAAGCTAGAAGTACGACGGTTGTGTTATAGGTAAGTGTGTTGCTCTCTGTACATACTATATCACCGGTGGTTAAGGAGCTAGGGATAAAGGAGTGACAAAGAGGGAAAGGAAAACTGTTCAAGTTGGCTATCCTTTTTGACAAGTGACCTTAAGGTACCCGCAACATTTTTGAAAGTACAAGGGCAGTCTCACCAAAACTGATTTAATGTGACGGGTTGGCCTAGTTGATATTACATTGCTCGAACAGTGGAGGGCAATAAAATGGACAGGGGCTGTGAAAGGACAACACAAGTGCGCTACTACAACTGCAGTTTATTATACAGACACTCTTTTTAAAAACAAGCTAAGGACAAGTGTGCAGAAAGAAAAAGAACAAATAAAGGGGTAATCACGTGTGAATTATTCTGCACGCTCAGACACCCGTCAACCCACGCGTCATCTACAAAATTGAATTTCAATTCAATTTCTCTGCCTGATGGTGCAAGTGATACACACCGATACACCTGTCTTATGCAGTCTTGAGTATTTGCTGCTTCTACTTTTTATTTTTTAATTGTTGAAGTTTGCTAATCGGCATAAAAACTACCTCCCTACTGTGCCAATCGCTCGATCGACTGCAGCGGGTGGAGCTGAGATTGGGTAAACCATTCAGGCATCATGGGACCCACTGCAGTGGCTATGGTGTTGTGCTGCTGAGCCCAAGGACGCGGGTTCGATTCCCGGCCATGGCGGCTGCATTTCTGATGAAGGCGGAAAGCAAAAACGCCCGTATGGTCGAGATTCGGTGCACGCTAAAGATCCCCAGGTGGTCAAAATTAATCCCGAGCCCTCCACTACAGTGTCTTTAGCGAAGGTGTAGCTTTGGCACAAACCCCACAAACAATTATTCAAGCATTGTACCAGGTGAAGAAAAAATAACGTAAAAAGGTAAATAAGTTTGCATTGTTTTCCTTTCATGCAAATATATTAAACATGCTGCTGGTCATAGCAGAAATTTTAGGGTTCAGTTTTTTAGTATGAAGGCCTCTGGTACTAGTGCTCCCTTTAGTACGTGTGATCAAATGCTGTGTGCTGGCCACCAGACCCACCCGCAGCTTGGAGAACATCTACAGCCTTCTGCTGAGTTATTGTTGGCTTGGCCATTTTTCCGGGTGCAGCATGATTAGGCTTCCATTTTGTAGAAACAAATCTGAGCTTTTTTTTTTTTTTGTTGCTTGGAGTATTCGCCACTGGATGCTGCACCTAAGAGCTGCTTGAGAAGTAGTGCGTGTGTGTGCATGCGAGTGTTGAGTCATGCAAATCAGTTGTAATGTAAACTCAGGGTAGGCATGCAGGTGAAAGTGTTATTTGGTGTGTTAAACCCGAAATTAGACTGCTTATCCTTCCGGTTTATCAACCATTCTTTGGTGCTGTCTTCATGTGGCACCCAACTTGTGATTCCCATTATAGCTACTCAGGACCATAGCCAGATTTTTTTGGGGGGGGGGGGTATGGATTTTGGGAAGGAGGTAGTTTTCCCGAAACAACAGTAAGTATTGCTTACATGCTGCCTGGAAACGATTTCGGGAGGGGTTCAAATCCCCAAACTCCCCCTCTGGGTACGACCCTGTAGCTACTGCATGTAATTCAGAGTTCAGCTGACCATCATCTGAAGTGAAACTTTGCTTCTTTTGCAGCTGACCATGGCCACGGTGACTGCGACACACTGGGCCATCTTTGGATGTGCAGAAAAATGGAGCAATAAATTTGTACGCTTTAATAACAAAATACTTCTGTTGAATGGTTACCTGTGTTACCAGAAAACTTTTCTTTGAGATTTATGGGCCGATCAAAATTCATCACATTAAGGTAATGGCAGGGCATTATTTTCTAGTACCAGGGTCCTTTCACCCGACTGTGGTTCCCAAGAAAGACACGGGGTCCCTGGAAAACCACACCTTTACTGGAAGTCCCATTCCCCCAAGGTCACGCTGTGCACACCTAGTCCAGCACTGTTGGCCATGTCATGCCACATCTTCGTCTTCCCCTGGGACATATCCCGTGGGATTGACCACCACCACAGTTGTCCGGTTACCACAATTTGAAACGACGCGCAAGGAGCAGTATAACGGATGAGCAGTTGTGCACAAGCAAATTACATAGGAAAAGTTACACATGCCGTGATCCACGGCTAGTCATCATTTGTCTGGCTGAAGTGCAGAATAAATGTCTTTCCATTTCTGACCATTTTGGTGTTGCCGTGTCACTTCCTCAGCAAGTGTGACAAGGTCATGCGAGGCAACAAAATGAGCCATAATGGAGTAAGGGATACAACAGGA
Source organism: Haemaphysalis longicornis (assembly GCA_013339765.2). NCBI lineage: Eukaryota > Metazoa > Arthropoda > Arachnida > Ixodida > Ixodidae > Haemaphysalis > Haemaphysalis longicornis. The sequence goes on from JABSTR010000962.1 coordinate 1,119,661, forward strand.
GTTGCAAGTTATTTGTTTTCATCACGTTACTATTAGTAGACTACCTATAACAAAGCTACCTTTCAGTTCTTATGAGGTTTCACTGTAAATGGCACGAAAAAGTAAATCCCTGTTAGTCCATGAAGAAAAAATGAATGTTTCGTTCATTGGAATGACTGCCTCATTAGTATGACACTGGCACGCATTATGGGACACAGTGCAACTGGCTGAGGCCAGCAAAAGGAAGCGCAAGTTGTTAGGCAGGGCTTATGAGCTTGAAAAACAAGTTTTTTTTTTTCATTTTATAATAGTAAGAATCGGGTGAACAATGGAACTAGAAAAAATTATGTAAACTAAACCAAAGTACCAGTGTGCACTGTTGTGCTGTGCACACTATGCTTGTTAGAGCTGCTCAGCAGTATGGCGCTTTGGAGTTTTCTCACAACACTGGCCGATTGGCGTAAGCGACATCGTCTTGCATGAACCTATTTCTTGAGCATACCCTATATTTCACGAAACGATTACTACATGCTGTAACAAATACAAGCCAGGTGCACATACGCTCAAAAACAAAGTGAGTATGGACAGTGGGCCTGAGTCGCGGAGCAAGGTCTGAGTGGTATTCATGGACCATCTCGAGGACCAGCGGTAAACGAAGAAATGAAATTATAAGGCATTTATTTTGCCACAGGGCATAGATGAGGGAGTAGGAGTTGATGATGACAAAAGTTAATTGAACATGAAAATGTTCACTTCGCAGATGAAGTCCAAGAGAAGAATGATGATGAGGCCCATGTATCCATGTAGTGTATGCATATGCGTCGCCTACGTGGAGGCCTGTCACCGCAAGATGTTGCATCCTTGTCGGATGCAAGGCAAGGTTTCCCCATCTGCTGCAGCCCTAGTTAACGTGCTCAACATTCATTTCAAATGCCTGCCCTGGATACATCATCGCTGACATCACAAGAGACATATTTAGCGAGAGGATTGAAACTTTGGCTTAAATTGTGTAATCTCTTAATGAATAAAGCATTATTCGCTGCTTGGCAAGCAGTAGGGGCTCTATAAGACACCCAATGTTGTGAGTGAAACTGGTATTTTGTCCTAATGGCCCCTTTAACGTGAATAAAAGGTTTGCTCTACAACAGGATTTGTAGCAACTGCAAAACTTAGCAAAGAACTGTAATGTGGCACAGCAGATAAGACGAACCATGGTTGAAGGTTACGAGCGATCTATTTACATCATTTACAAAATGGCCATGAGAGAGTCAGTGCTGGCTTCGCCCCCACGCAGCTTCTCCCTCGTCATTGTCATCAATGGTCAGCCTTGGGAATTGTCCACCATGCCCCGTGACAGAATGGCACCTGGAAAAATCAAGGAATGGTCAGGGTTACTCATTAAAGGCCAACGGTACTCACATTTCAGCTCGGCCAGATTTATCAATTTGTAGTAAGTACCACCCAACGCCGCCTGTATAAACATTGCTTGACACGTCGCGTGCTTTTCAATAGGAAGGGTAGGGACGCTTAGTTCAGCCACTCATCTGCTATGTGGTGCGCGCCGGTGGACATTTCTCCTTACGTCACTGCTCTGGAGTCGCAAACGCTGCACCCACTTTTATGACGCGTGTCTGTCGGCTTGCCTGTTGGGTTTCAAGAGCCGTTTCGGTTGCATCTTAGGCGCGACGGGGTGATAGTTCTGGGGCGCGCTGGGGATCTCGTTCAACATGTTGCTCGCTTTATACTTGCTGCATTTTTCCAAAGATAACTGACGGAGGAGGAACTGAAATATATGTGTAAGAACATATTAAATTTTCAGGTAGATAAATAGTGAACAGAAAAACTATATTTTAGGAAGGTGCAGCCATTATTTTACTGATGTTTTTTTCTCTCTGGAGGATTTAGGGAGGAAAAAATTGCCTGCACATTTTTCATTCAGGCGCTTGCTTCCACCATTACTTACGAAAAATATCACGTGCTTGTAAAGTTTAGAAGATTATAGAAAAAAAAAAGGATAAGCAGCCGAGGGTTCCGCCACGCTGTCCGGACGCCTCTACAGTACAGTCCTCAATTTTAAAAGTGCATACCGATGCGGAGTGCGAACAGCGGGGAGAAAACAAGACCGAAATGCAGGGGGGGACAGAGGGGGGATGCCCCACTCAGAAAATTTCGGGGCCCGTGATTCAAGTAGATAAGCGCGCAAAGCTGGCATCAGCCTGCGGCAGCACAAGTGATTTTGCTCCGAGGCAAAGGCGGTTTTATCAGGGACAGACCAAGACAGACAGGCATGGTGAAAAACAAGGCGTAGGAACGCCACCTGGGGAACCCTAAACAAACTTTAAACTATTTTGCATAGTTTCCGAGAAGCGGTGCTGGCAGGCGGACATGAAAGCACAAAGGAAGGCTACGGTGCGGGGAAGGGTAGGAGAGAGCAACAGGAGAGTGGCTGTTTGGCCATTTTTTCGCTCACGTGTTAGGCAATAATCATACAGGCGGCGTTGGTACCACCAAATCAGCTGGGACACTAGTGGTGGCCCCGCGAAACGCTTCGTTAATCAGTCGGAAGAAAGCTCCGCGTCAGACCACGCTACACCTGCCAGCGCATCACAAACAGCCATGACGCGCCTGTTATGCTCCAGCCGACGGGGGCTTCTTTCTCCAGCCAGCCACGCAACTGGAGAACCAGTCGAGCTCTGCTGTGAACACTTCACCTATTTGCTGCCCCATGCGCACGCAGAACTTGCGCGCAGGCTCGCTCCCAAGCTGCTGACCGTCCGGCTGCTCGCTGGACAGCCGCAACATCACTCCAATGGCTGCGCTCTTCTCGATTTTGGTTTCAAAATCGACGATTTTTGCTGACCGCTTGCGGCTTCCACGCAAGTATTTCAGCTGTTGTATTTTCATCTCGCTTTCTTTTTCAGAAGACCATACAGGAATATCGTTTTCAAGAGGTTGAAATTTTAGTGCAGTTGGCCTTTAAGAAAAAATGATTTTGGTGAGGGTAGTTTGCAAATTTTAACACTGCATAATTAGTGTTTACTCTATTGCTAAGTTCCAAGCACATTTGCAGCATTGTTGAAAACATTTATTAAAATAAGGGGAAGGGGAAACAGAAAAAGAAGCAGTGGGTGGTTATTCCAGTCCCATAGGTGGTAGGCTGCGTGCATTCACAGCTGTACTGCCCTGGGAGATCATCAACTCACTGTCTGAGCAAGTTGCCGTGCAGCAAGCCCTTCCACTGCTTTGAGGAGGGGGAGAGAGGTAGGGAGTTTGTGGGAGAGCCATGCCAGGTGGGGTTTAGTGTGAGGGGGTATTGAGGTAGTAACAGCAATTGTTGTGTTAGATGAAATCCTGTCAGGTTTGCGCAAAGGTGGTGATAGTGAGCGTGGGTTTAACGATCGTTTTAGATGCACCCATCTGCCATGGAAAAAGAGTGGGGGGGTGGGGGGGGGAGAGAGGTGGGAGATCCGGCAGAGGTAAACATTCTTAGCTTTGAGAAAAGGTACAGGATGGGACAGTCTTGGAGCAGGGTGTAAATGCCTAGAACGCAAGGTCACAGAGCACGTGCCCCATTATTCCAATGAAGAGATGCATGGGCAGGGACAATGACAGTCTAGGGCCACTGAAAGGAAATGGTCGCTGTGAAAGTCCCAAGGAAAAGCACCCGCATGCTGCCTGCAAGTTTGTGAGTACGCTAATACAGGAGGAAGAGCCAATGCAATGGCTGCTGCTTCGGCTGGGTCTCGAAGATGGTGAGGAATCCAGCAATAGGAAGAGTTACACCACTGGCATGGATGGCTTTTCTCCATTACACCAGAGCTGTGCAGAACAGCCCTGAATAGGTGGGTAAGTTGCAAAAAAAAAAAAAAAGCAGTAATTGTGAATTGTTTTTTTGATCACGCACGCCAGGCACAGAAGTGCCGTCGGCTGTGGCCTCGTAGGTGTTGTGAATTCCCCCCCCCTACCCCGAGACGGCCGCCGCGAGAGCAGTCTGTCTTGATTTTACCTAACCGGCCGAACCGCTTCCGCTCACTGACTAGCCAGCGCCACTCACTATCAATAATTAACAGTGACTCTGGCTAGTCAGTGAGCTTTCTTCAGTTACCCCTCCTGGCTACCTGGCTCTGGCTCACCCGATGCCTCGCTCTGCGGAAGTATTCGTCAACAAAGCTAGGGCCAACGCAGCTCTCACACCCCACATCACTAGAAAATGGATTTACCCAACGGGATCTCCACCTGTCCCCATTGCCGGATGACCGTATTCGCCACCCTTGACCAACACCACAACGAATGTGATGCATTGTGCGGAAGAAGCAGGACATGGAATATTATTGGGGCTCTTCGATTGTGCACAGTCTCGGGGCGGGACAGCAAAGAAGGAAGCGTAGAGGTATTAAAAGCATTGAAACGTAACAAACTGGTCGTATGCATTCACCACACTCACCATGTCGCATCGCTGGCGATCCGTTGGTTAACCGGCCGCTGCTGAAAAACGACGACCGCACCTACGCTACTACACAGCCGCCATCACGCCGATTCGCGCGAGAGACAAAAAAAAAAAGAAAAAAAAAAGTACGCTCGAGGGCGCAGAGATCACGACCGAGCAGTGGTCTGGTAGCGAGAGTAGACTACGTTGTTTTTATTGTGTTTTATTGTGGAATGTCGCAGCGGCGAAGCTCTCGTGTGTTGCTGCTGTTGACGGAGACGGGCAGACGCCGATCGTCGGTTCCCCGGATGCCGGAAGGCCCCGGGCAAGTAACGCATCTCCGGATGATTATCCATGTTCTCTCCATGTATACTCTCCGTGTTCACACCATTGCGGAGTTTATCTCTTTACTGAATTGTTTTAATAGAGGCGTTATCCGGACCTGCTGTGCGGGACGGCGGGACGTTTGTTGTGTCCCCGGGAGCAGAGCTCCATCCAACCAGTTCCCGCATCCATGTTCTCAAGTAGACGGTCAAGATGAGAGAATAATCGTTCCGCCGCGGAATTCCGCACTTACCGGAGTAACAGGGAAACGCGAAATTTCTCAGGTGATTGGCGTCATGTTGAGCCAAGGTTCTGAGAATTCCCGGGATTTTGCAGAAACCCGTGTCGCCGTGGCACCAATGCCGACTGTCGGAGCCAGAATATGTCGCGTTCTCCCGACATTTGCGTTATGTCGTTTGAAAGCTTTGCCGCTACTAGCTGTTGTTGTGGTGTGTTACTGCAAGCTTCGTCGCGGCTGTGGAGCAGATGCCAGAAGGGATGCGCTGTTTTTCGCGTCGCATTCTGTTCGTAATTCCGACAGGAATGGGGTCACACTGGGGAGATTGTCTATTGGTTTCGATTTATTCCAAAAAGCAACGCCTACCAGGCTAGTTATCGAAAATTAATTTGTGTCTGCGTATCTAGCGACTGAGGCCCTGCTCCTGGTAGGGAAGTGGGATGGTAGTACTGCTGTGCAAAAGGCGTCCCTGAATTCCATTTTGCTGCATTGCGGCCAAGGACTTCCAATATGCTTTGAATGTGCATTCTGAAGCATTCTTGACTATCTCACTGAGCATTGTTTCACACAACATTTGACACATGTTACTTAAGAAACCTACCATTCTCGCTTTGCTGGTTAAATCGTCACAAATCAGAAAAAACAAAAAAACTTTTACTCGAGCGTGAAGATCGAGGTGCATTGGTCAAGGTGCACTACATAACCCCATGTTGAACCACAACGCAAACGACAAGTCTTCGTGTCGTTTGCGCTGTGGTTCAACGTGCATCGCCAACTCCCAAATTTTCACGTTATGTAACCCCATTTAGTGTGCTGTGTGCAAACTACAGCCTGGTCCACGTATAACAATAACCAAGTGCCAAGGAAATCTCATCGTTATAACCGATAATTGTTATAAGCGGGTTGAGAAATTAAAAGACGGAACAGAGATCAAAACATTTTATTCTCATGCCAGCAAGGTCATACTACTACTAATTTGCGGAAAAGAAGCCACAGTCGGTCACCTTTGCCGCATGTGAAGCTAGCGTGAATCTTTTCCAAGAGCATCTATAGGTGCTTCACCTAGCTGAGGTAAATTTCCTTGGCGGAAACAAAGTCCCCGAGGGACTGTGTCACGCACTGGGCCTCCTACAAAGACACTATTTGAGTAGGCTGCGCAACCACGTCATGAGAGTCATCACTGTTGCACTTTTGGTGCAAAATATAACCGGATTCAATCGTTATATCCGATATCGTGGCACTGGAGCATTGTAATAAGCGGTTTATTTTACCATAGAAAGAATACGAAAGTTGACGGTGCCATAGCTGTTCATCGTTATATCCGATATATTGTTATAAGTGGACTTGACTGCATATTTCTTCTGGTAGAGGTAAACTGTCGAACTTTTGTGAAGACCCACATAGAATGAAACCAGAATAATTCCGAAGATGGCAGCAGTGGGTGGGGTCGAATTTCAGAGCTGGCCACCAAATTTATATTGATTCAGTAACTTCGGACAATTTATCTTGAGAAGGATTGTGTGTGCGACGCTCGGGGTACAGAACAAGCTCACCTACGAGATGCTTAAATTCAGCTAAATCAGAAAAAAAGTCCTGCTAGGCAGGACGTGTTGAGTGTATGGCCAGCAACAGGTGGACTACACAGGTAACATGAATGACTAGATACAGACATAAGAAATGAGAAGTAGAACAGAGTCGAAGTAAATCAAGCAGTTCACTTATATTTTGGGTGTGTTCGACCGTAGCGAAACAAAAGGTTCGACGTCTCTTCACTGCCTCAGCGCACCATGTGTTTCTGTCGTTTCTGTTGTTGGCAGACGCCGATCATCGATTCCCCGAATGCTGGAAAATGTGTGGGGAAAAGGTATAGGAATGGTTGGGGCACAGAACCATTCATGCTGATTATAGGTGTGGCACACTTTGTGCTTCAGTTAACGGCCAAAGAATAGTTGTTGGTAACTACGATGACGTCCAGAAAGAAAAGGTCAGGCTGCATTCTGATGGGTAGAATAGTCGAGCAGCCAGCTTCTTGGTGTATCTTCCAGCCATGAGCGTTTGCAGGGCTGGGGAGAGGAGGTGCGTTTAGAGAGAGAGAGAGGAAATAAACGTTTATTTGAGTGAACGGTGTTGGTCGAGCCATCACCTGGTTGGATGGGTGGACCTCAGTCCAGTTACCCCTGACCCATGGTGACAGCCCTGGGCACAGGCGACCAGAGAATCTGGTCAGCGTATTAAGAGCTTTTGCGTGTAGCATGAATTTATTAGGAGATACCAATGTAAGAGCTTGGAGCAGGAAGCAATGTGGACTGAGAGCTCTTCCTCAGAGAAACGATACCTTTTTCTTAACCATTGCGTGCAGGTGTTTGCCTAGTGCCTTAGGGGGGTCCCCATAGAACGATCCATGGGTGTGAGCGAGGCGGAAGACTCGGGCCGCAGGGGCAGCCAGGTGTCCCGGCAGCACGCCATCGTGTACCAGCCGACGGACGCGCCGGCGTGCCCGCAGTGCCGCCTGCTGGACGTGCCCTTCTTCGACACGGACTGCCCCAGCTGCCTCCACATCCTGCACAGCGACGACACCACGGTGCCCGAGATCTTCGCCATCCTCCGCCAGTGGGTGCCACGGACACAGAAGGACATCAAGACACTGGCCACCGAGGTGGGCTCTGCTGGCGGGGCTGTCTGGGGGGCATTTGATGTGCGTTACCCGCCGCGCTGGCTCAGTGTCTAAGGCTGTTGAGCACGAGGTCGCGGGTTCGATTCCCGGCCGCGGCGGCCGCTTTTCTGATAGAAGCGAAAAGCAAAAGCACCTGTGTGTACAAGATTTAGACACACATTAAAGGTCCCCAGGTGGTCAAAATTAATCCGGAGCCCTCCACTACGGCACGCCTCAGCGTCTGCATTGCGTCGGCATGTTAATCCCTACAATCAATCAATTACATGCATGTTTTTTGTTTTCCCATTTCTCCTGTTGCTGGGCATGAGGTGGCGGAGGTTGTTCCTGTTTGTGGCAGGCATAATGTGGCAGAAGCTGCCATTAGCACGAACATTACCACTGGCACAGGTGCCTGTGCTGGTCATGTAGTGTAGGAATCGATTTTTTAGGGATTACAAGGGTCAAATCCGCAATTCAAGCAAACTTTGGAGTTCCCGACTGTTGAGTGCAGTAAAAGATGTAACAGTATGTGTAATTTTAAAAATAGGTACAGCGCGAATAGAAAAAGAAAACAAGGACACAAATGATGACGAGACCAGCGCTCGACTGGTCTCGTCATCTTTTTGTGCCCTGGTTTTCTATTCGCGCTGTACCTCTTTTTTAAAATGAACTACCAACTCGCCCAACAGTACACCTTGTTAATATGTAGAAGCTGGTCATGCTACCCGGTGGGGCGCAAATGCAGGTGGTCTAATTGTAACATGGTACAACTCTGTTAACTGCTGAGCTTTGGGTTTGTTGTAAGCAGTTTTTGTAATTTGTGATGCACTTGCTCTAATCTCATATTGTTTAAAGCACTGGTCTGCAATCACTGGGCATTTTGATTGATGCATTGAAAGCAAGGGCTTGAGTTTTCTGGAACCTATTTGGCCTCCTGTTGTCAGCAGTGTATTTATTCTTGCGCAGCCAGTTCCAGGCACCACTTAAATCATTCGTGTTCGGCTTGTTCTGAAGCTATTCGTATTTTCTTTTTGTCTTGCTCATCTGCTTCGTCTTGCCTTGAAACATTTTGTTTCGCATGCAGATTTGCATGCAAAACAGCATGCCAGCTACATGCTGATTTAGCTAAACATTATAAAGTGCTCTTCAAAGTAGTCTAGCTTATGATTTGTTGTACTTCATAAAGTTCACATTAGTTTAGCTGTACTGCGTAGCTTGTTATGACCTTTTAGCAATTCTTGTCTGCAGTGTTGTAGCCTGTATTCAATCAGTTGATGAAATACACCCTCTGCTTCTTGTCCAACATTTCCAAGGATATATCGAGACTGTATGAGGATATTGTGGCCATCAAAAGCGCCTTCAAACAGGGTCTTTTTAGGGGAGAAGTGGGTTGCGAAGAACCCAGAAAAACTGAGTATGCTATAGGCACTTCGAAATTCGACATTTGCTGCTAACCATGCTTGAAGCCCTGTTTAGTGTCCTTTTGAAAGAACTTCGGATGACATGGTTCGGGGCTTTCCACTGAGGCACGCCTCAAAGCCTACTTGTAGCTCCCACTTGTGGAACTCCAAACGTGAACGAGCATCCTTATGACAAATTCAATACCATTCAGTTTTCGTTTACGATATTACTTGCAACTATGCGTATACAGCTACATCAGGTATCTATTACCAGACGGCCTGTTTCTTCTGCTTGGTACCCGCCGCGGTGGCTCAGTGGCTAAGGCGTTGTGCTGCTGAGCACAAGGGGGTGGGTTCGATTCCCGGCCGTGGCGGCCGCTTTTCTGATGTAGGTGAAAAGCAGTCAGTCAGTCAGTGAAAACTTTATTACACACCAGTCAAAAAGGGGGCGTTAGGTGCTCCCTCCCCCCATCAGTCGGCCGGTATCCCTTGGGACTTGGCGGCTTCTAGGGCGAGACCGATGATGGCGCATGTAAAAGATCCCCAGGCAGTCGAAATTAATCCGGAGCCCTCCACTACGGCGCACTTCATCGCCTCCGTTGTGTTGGTGTTAAACCCCCCCCCCCCCCCCTCAAAAAAAAAAAAAAAAACTTAGCTCAGGCTGTCACTATCACTCAATGTTTACCTTGAGAACTGTCGCATATTGTTGTTGCATCTGCGGTTCAGTGTAGTTTATTGTTCTCTGTATGTGGGTCTGTATTTGTTTTTCTTTTGTAATATCGCTGGTAATAGCATTTATTTTGTGTATCATCAGTGGAGGTCCCTCGCACGGCTTCATCAGCCTCGGGGCTTATTTCTGTATTACAACACAGCTGTAAATATGACTTATCGCAGTAAAATTGTATTGAAAAAAAAAACAATTAAATTGGAGTGCCGACTTTGCCGAGTACCCTGCAATGTGTAAACTTACTTTGATGACCTTCACTTCTTTTTAAAATTTCTTTCCCATTTGTGGTGCAGATTTTGAAGAGGGGTGCCCACGTGAACGACCGCGATGGCCTGACAGACATGACCCTTCTGCACTACGCCTGCAAGTCGGGGGCGGCTGGGGTGGGCGACCTGACGAGCTCGACGCAGACGGTGGGCATTCTGCTGGACTACGGCGCGGACGCCAGCCTGCGCTGTCGCTGGACGGACATGGCGCCCCTGCACTACGCGGCCTACTTTGATGTCTCTCCTGTGATCGAGCTCCTGCTCAGGGCCTCCAAACGGTCGGGTGAGTGCGAACCCGTTTCTGCACCGTTGGCGTCGTGGGGACAGCTGGGTAAACCTCAGTGAAGGGCATACCTCGGCAAAGTTGGCGCGGCTCACTCAAACTCATTCCCAAATTTATTTTGGAATCACCACTCACTCAAACTCAGATTCATTGCTGAGCAGCACATCTGCGCTCACTCAAACTCAAACTCGCAGTCGGCGCAAAACTCGGAACTCACTCGGACTCAACATTCAAAATGAACTCAGAACTCTAATGGACTCAAAGCTCAAAATGTACTCAAGCTCAAAATCTACTCAAACCTCAAAATTTACTCAGAACACAAAATGTACTCGGAACTCAAAATGGAATCAAAACTGAAGTGAACCAAAACTTAACTGGACTCGTCCCAAAATAAGTCTGAATTCAAAATGACTAAATTAAAGCTTGGGGTCAAAACTCGAGAGGGAAACTTAAACCCTCTTAAAGACTCATAACTCATTCTGTCTCGGGCGTTCTCAAACCCAGGCGTTCTCAAACTAAGTCGGGCTCAAACTCACTGGTGGCTGACTAGGCTCTTTGAACTCACTCAAAAAACGCAACCATGCCACATTAGCCTCGCGCTCACTCAAACTCAGACTCACGTGAGTTTGAGTCCAACTGAGTCTGAGTGAGTGGACTCATGAGTGGGTCTGCCGACCTCTGGTGAAGGGTAGCACTCCAGATACGGCGCCAGTTTGAAATGACAGTTTTGCAGCTGTCGAGATTAGGCCTGAATACAAGATTTCTCATCTAGACAATAGAGAGTTATAGCAGAGTGGAGAAACTGTCCCGGTATGGTAGCCGGTGGGTGACCGGCACCACTGCACGTGCGCCGAGGCAAAAAAACTGGCTGTGCGCATGTGCAGGCGTACCGGGTACCGTACCGGGACCGTTTCTCCGCTCTGCTATAACTCTCTAATGCAGAACAAGAATGGACTGATAAAATCAAGAGTTGGATGGAAGCCTGACCAGTGGGGAGAACACATGGAAAAAATAAAACTGACACTGACCTTCAAAAACTGGACCTCATGGCTTTATCTTGAAGCCCTGAAATCCAGACATGGAGGCACACCATTCGCATGGCGGCAACTTCCCACAAGGGTACGCACGTTGCCTACGTCACATCTTGAAGCCAGCGTAAACTAGATCACTTTTGCCCTATTTTATTGTGAACAAGGTTCCCATACAGGAGCCGAAACATCTTTGTTTTTTTTTTTTATAAACTTTCATGGTAGGTGTCAGTTTTATTTTTGTCAAGATTGGACTGGTGGAATCACTTTTTCGTTTTCCATTTATGGTGTTTGGGGGGACACTGAACAGATGTGTGCTTGTCTGCATTTTTTATTGATGCAAGCGACAGAAAGATGGTTACTGAAAGCGAGAAATTTTAGCAGAAAGATTTTTAAGGCCCTTTGGGCACCAGTCGTTGTGCAGTACGGGGTATGAAAGCTCTTTTAAGTTTTGTGAGGGAAACTGCCACAAACTGGACTTAGTCCAGTTTGTGGCAGTCTCCTTCTTTGCCTTTTCTCTGCATTTTTTGTTTGTGTATGTTTGTGCATTTCTTTCCTTTTGTGTTAACTAACCCTCACTACATCTTCACCAACTATCTGAATCCACTCTTCTCTTTCCTTGTTTTCAAGAGGGAGAGGGTTTTGGAAAGTGTGTGGGCGTGGTTGTGCACGCGAGTGACTGCACCCATTACCGCATTCTGCGTTCTGACCAACTTCGCCGAGAGAGAAATTGAGCCTGAGATTTTGTCGACACAGCATCCCCATCCCTGTGAATTTGTTCCTCCTCCTCCTCCTCCTTTGCAACCTGCAGACATCGACAGTCCGTGCCAAGTGTTTGACCGGGGGCACACACCGCTAACATCTGCAGGCCTCCACCTTGTGCCTTGGAGCGGCCCAGACGCTCGTGGACTGTGGCGCTAGTCTGACCAGCCTGGACGCCCTGGGGAGGATCCCTTTCGGTCAGTGCAATATGGCAGAGCATGAGGGGACGCGTTGGATCCCATTTGGCAGCCAAGCCGTGCAGTCAGGGTTGTTCATTGATGCCGACAACCCACTGAAGTTCATAGTGCTTGCGAAACAAAGAGGCATTAACAAAACACAAAAAGGATGGAGTTGAACCTCATTATAACGAAGAAGTATATCGGGACAGCAAATTAGTTTGTTATATCCGATATTCGTTGTAACAGTAGAGGTAAGAATCGTCTACAACAAATCGGCAATCTGGCTCGCGCATAATTACTTGATACAAAAATTCATTTTTAAAGGCTTCGAACCCACCATAAACAAGGTAACCCTTGCCTTTCTACTTGTTTCATTTCAAGCTCGATGAACCGGAACATGAGTACACGAAATTGCAAGAGAACAGAGTTCACTTGACAAAACAGGCCTGAGTCCTCATTTATTACCTCGTCAATTGAACTTAATTAAGCTTTATCGACCTTGAACCCCTTCTCCTATTCCCCCCAACAGGCCTGAGTGCCATCCTTTCTATAATAAAATTATTCATTCATTCATTGTTCAGTAATTTATTGTAAGAGTGCTTGAAATCCCCTTTTCTCCATTTCAATGACAGATGCCCCATTTGCATTAGTGAGGCGCCATTCAGGCACTCTCAGTGGACGTCCAAGTGTTGGTGACAATTGCATCTCTTAGATTGCCCACAGCATTCCGCTGCGAAAGTAACACCACCACCAAATTGATAGAAGAGCTTGCTGAACTTAGGCAGTTTCTTTTATGGTGTTTCAAACTGTGAATTTTCTTGTTGCATTCTGCCTGTTCCTTTTTTTCCGTGTGCTGTACACAGAGTGTGTGCCTGAGGTACGGAAAGGGGAAGCGCTGCCGGACGAAGTGAGCACGGCGTGCAGCCTGCGGGAGCTCCTGCGCTGCTCGCTTCCCCCGGTGCACACGGGTCCGACAGCGGGGCCCCCTCTCAGGAGGCCGCCCCTTCCCCTTCCACGGGCCGCGTTCTGCTGCAGTCGCTGGGGCTCAAGATTGGAGACAAGGTCATCGTGGGCGGCGCCAAGGTGAGGAGACGGAACGGGGACGGGGGAAAGGCTCGCTTCTTGCAGCCTTCTGGACTGCAGTTGGGTTGGTTTTGCACTGGGTGGTGTGAAATCAACACCAATATGTTTGGACGCAAGTTCGATTCCCGGACGCGGCAGCCGCTTTTCTGATGGAGGCGAAAAGCAAAACGCCCGTGTGTTCAAGATTTTGGCGCATGTTAAAGATCCCCAGGTGGTCAAAATTAATCTGGAGCCCCCCACTAGGGCGCGCCTTATCGCCTGTGAAGCATTGGTACGTTAAACCTTACAATCAATCAATCAATAAACGCCAATATGTTTGTATTGCTTTGAATACTTTCATGCTAATTTTTGAAGTCAGGAAATTACTGTATTGCTAATTGGTTGGACATACCTGAACTATTTTGTACAGACTATTTTGTATAGAGCAATCCCCCTTGCGTGAATTCTGTCGTTATGTGTGCCTAGGATAGCACATGTATGATGACTACCGTAATAGCTCAAGCTCAAAACTCAAGTCCTGTTTTTTGTTTATTTAAATTTTAAAGCACGGTTGTGTTTACATTTTTAATAACATAATGGTATGTCAGTATTCTTTTTTCTTATTCTTGAGTCCTTAGTTTGACAACTGCAACATTCCTGCTTGTGCAGTTAACGTATGTGTTAGAAAACACCTGGCTATATCAGGCCACACAATGCAGTGTGAGAAACCCTCGCTCAACACTAGATCTGTGAAATTTTATATGTCAAACTTTCCAAGAAAGGTGCTATACAATTCTTAAAATTTACTTCGGTGTCTAGTGCGGTTTGCTTGACTGTTTAAAAATACCATGTTTAATTCCTGCAGGTTGGCACGTTGCGCTATTGCGGCACCATCCACTTTGCGACCGGGATCTGGGCAGGGGTGGAGCTGTGCAACCCGCTCGGAAAGAACGACGGCTCGCTCGGTGGCGTCTCCTACTTCCAGTGTCCCATGAACCACGGTACAGCTTCGACTCTCTTCATACCCTCGGCTGTTAGATCAGAGATGGCCGCATTTGTGGTGCTAGGCACTCCGCGGAACATCACGACGCATGACCAAGCTGGGTGTTGTATTCCGGCATGTAACGGGCAAAAGCCCTTCCACAAGATGAGATCGACCAAGACTTCATAATACGGCTAACTGAAAATAAATAAATAAACAAATAAATAAATTTTGATCAATCAAAATCTGATCAATCAGTCAATCAAATTTTGAGCAATCAATCAAATTTTGACCAATCAGTCAATCAATCAAACTTTGATCAATAAATCAATTAAATTAAAGCAATCTATCAAATTTCAAAATCAATCAATCAAATTTCGATCAATCAAATTTTAATCAATAATTTCACGTGACAACGAATATTCGGCCCCCTTTGTGGTCGCCCGAAATTTTGTCACTTGTTTTGCAGTTGCATATCTTGTAAGGCATCATGGCTTTCCTTAGTGCACTGCAAGTGTATCTTTCTGCAAAAAGTTTATCATAATTTTGGATTTGTGTACTGTACTCTGTTTGAAATATCACAGGGTTCGCACAGGTCCTTGAAAACCTTGAAAACCCTTGAATTCAGAAGTGTCAATTTCAAGGCCTGGAAAGTCCTGGAATTTTTAAATGGTCCTTGAATATCCTTGATTTTTATGGAGAGAATCAATGGCCCTGTCTTTTCACAAGAATTTAAAGCGTTTGTCGTGAATTTTAGGTGTTAACAAATCTAAAGAAACATTGTAGCAGTCAAGCTAGTGTATTGCTTGAAATTTCAAAAAGTTTTGTGGATTTTCATTATTACGAGGCAACATTGGGAGCAGGCTTTTCTCAATCCAATCCATATCACAATACAATCCAGTGAAAGCCAGCTTCTGTTCTCTATCTTGCATCTTCCAAGTCTGTGGAAGTTTGCTCATTGCATGTTTGCTGTGCCTCATACGCTCCATCTGTGTTTGCTTTTACGTGCAAATGGTGGACGTGTACATAGTTCGTCCTGCCTTAGAGCAACACTTGCTGATTCAGTTTCAACTGATACTCTTGCTGACAAAGCAGGACATGCAGGCAACATTAACGAAGTTTTGAAATCAAACAGCCTGAGCAAAACATGAAAAAAAACCTCTAAATACCAACCATGAAATAAAAAATAAAGCTGGGGGAACATTCACGCACCTGTTAGTGGCTATCTAAATGTGCAATATTGTGTTTAGGTATTGTGCAATAAAAAACTGTTGCATTGTGTTGAAAAAGCTACAGATAATCTCAGATAAAACATTAGATGGGGACCTTGAAAATGTGTTTTCTGGTCCTTGAAAGTCCTTGAAAACCCTTGAATTTTGCTTTTGAAGCCTGTGCGAACCCTGATATCAGTTTTTGTACTTATTGAGGGAACGGAGAAGGAAATGTTAATAGAAAATGTCAATTTGCCATACGCATTCCCTTCCATTTCGCTGCACCATTACTCTTCACATTAACTTTTGCTTCAGTAGAAGTGAAAATCACATAAGTGTTTAGAATTTGCTGAATGAAGCATTTTAGTGTTTCAATGCACTAGCTGACTTGATTTTTCTAACGGTATGGTATTTTATTTTTTTTATTGGCTTAAGACTATAACTACACGCGTTTCATAAAGAAACAATATCCGAACTTGTTATGAAGCATTTCTCTCAGAGACGTGTTTCCGTGCAGGAATATTTGCACCGATCACAAAGATCCAGAAGTATGACGGGAGCACGCAAGTTGACGCACTGTCCCCCACAAAGCCAAATCGACCACCAAAGAGCATTTCATACCCGAAGGTTGATGTGTCGCACGTTTCCTCAAAAATTGAGACAGGTAAGTTGTCGGCTGGGATCTAACGCCTGTTTCAGACATGCTGCTAGCATATTCACTGATTTCGACCAAGCAATAGTATGATTAATTGTTGCAGTGTAAAGAAGGAATTCTACCCATCCTCACAATCTCGAGCATTTTTAACATTGAAGGCTTGCTGTGGTCTTAATTTATTCGTGGCAGATCCAAAAGCACTGTGCAAATGCTTTGTGGGTGACCTGAGAATATTAGTAAATACTCTTGTTTTTGAAGTAGCATTGTTTCACACATAGACTTGCATTTTGTGGATGCTAAGGATGCTAAGATGCTAGGGATGCTAATGCTTGCCTTATGTAAATATTTCAAGTTCCCAATACCCTTAAAGCTCGTGGTGTGCTTTTCCACTGGACTTTTTGTATTTTGTGTTTTCATACGGCCTGATTAAAAGCGAGCGGTTAACAGAGTGCTTAGGAAGAGTGTAAATGGTTGGCCAAAAACAGTTTGTCACATCTTCAGGTTTGTCGACGCTGCGACAAAAGCAGCACCTGTACGACCGGAAGAACAATAAGCTCTCCATCGGGGACTCCGTCGTCGTGGGGCAGCGGAAAGGAGTGGTGCGCTTTCTGGGCGAGACTCAGTTTGCACCAGGTTGGTGTCCCCCCGACACTGTGGCTGCTTGCTTGCATGTGGGGCGTCCCCTCTCACACACTCCCCTCCATCGTGACTAGCACCAATTTTAACGTGCATGTCTTCTTGTGTGTCTCTCCTCTCCTCCATGTCTCGTGCCTGTCTCGTGTGTGTCGATGTTGTAAGCCGTGTCCGAGCAACTGACGCCTGCGCGCACAGGGTACTGGTGCGGCATCGAGCTGGCCAAGCCTGAAGGGAAGAACAACGGCTCTGTCAACGGCACCACCTACTTCACCTGCCCGCCCAACCATGGGGTCTTCGCCCTGCCGTCCAAGGTCAAGTGGTGCGTTGTGGGAGCCCCCAGGGCTTCCTCTTATCACTTACCATTTTTAGCATTTGTTATGCAGTTGACTCCTCCTAATACTTATCCCTGCCGTCCAAGGTCAAGTGGTGCATCGTGGGAGCCCCCAGGGCTTCCTCTATCACTTACCATTTTTATAATTTGTTATGCAGTTGACTCCTCCTAATACTGGGATTGCAAAACACTTTGAACTAACCGAACTTCCAATTAAACAAAGAGCACAATAACGACATTGCTATTAGTCTGCAACGCGTCTCTGTTCACAATCTTGAACCTTCCGAGCAAGTGAGACATGCCCACAGGGTTTGGGGCCAGGGAGTTGGACTTATCTGAAAAGAACAAGGCCTGAAGGCACCACCTATTTATGCCACCCCAAAGAAGGTTTCGCCCTGCCCCCAAGGAAGAGATGCGTTGTGGGGCCCCGGGTGTTTTTTATCAGTTGGCCATTTTTATAAATTTTTTTGCTTGCCTCTTTGCAAATTGTTGCCGCCCAAAGGTAAAAGGGGGCCGTGGGACCCGGGTTTTTCACTTAACCATTTTTAAATTTTTATGAGAATGACTCCTCCTTCTGGTTTTGAAAAACTTTGAAGTAATCGAATTAATTGAGCTTCAATAGCGACATTGCTTTAAATTTCGAACGCGCTCTGTTCAAATTTGTTCCGTCCCCAAAGAAACATCCACTTTCCTAATTAACTTTTTAAATTTCCCAAAGTAACCCTCCCCCCTTTAAAAAATTGGGGCCCGAGGGGGTCGACGGGGGCACCGGGAAAAATACTATCAGCTGGCTGCATATGATGTCTAGGCCATGGTGTAATTTTGGAGTTGCCCTTACATCGCAGCTGATAGTAAAATCGTCAGTTCAGCTAGTGTAGAATTGACAGTTTAGGGTTTGTTTTGCTCATTAAGTGCAACCCACTTGAGACGTAAATAGAACGGTATCTTATCTTGAATTTGCTAAAGTCCAAGTCGGGTTTTTTACGGTTTACTTAGGCATTAAATTAGGCCACAAAAATATATGAACTTATAAGTTTACAGTTTACAATTGCATATTTCAGTGGCAATTAAAAAGATTTTGTCGTCTGACTTAGTAAAACAGTTGAAGTGTGGCAGTGGCAAGATTTTATCACCGAAATTGGTAAAACAATAAAACTGAAACAGTTAACCAGCTCTGCAGTGATTTAGTCTGAATTTTATGTGCATTGCAATCACAATTGGAATGGTCCCAGGAAGGTTTCTACGAGGCAGGTATTTAGGAAACAAAAATTCTACAGCCAAGTTCGGAATCAGGCCACATTTGCAGTTTGGCACTCTGCTATATGAGGTGCCTAACAGTTTGCCAATGTTTTTTAAAGATGATTATTATTGGACAAGCTCTGTCGATTAAGCAGCATTAGAGGCAACTACTGTTGCTCCCCACCGTACAAAACTTGGAGATGATTTCTCTCTTTCTCTGAGCTTGTTTTGCTGATGGGAGCCATTGATCAAAAGGTCCTACATCTTTCAGCTATGCACACGTGTATAGGCCAGGACAGTTTATTCCTTTACTTTATGGCTTCAAATTAAACACGGTTCATTTTAAGTCTCGCATGACATATGTAATGCCGATTTTTTTAGAGCGTCATCTGGCGACTGGATAATAACCAGCTATTTCATAAGATAAAATGCATCACTGAAAGCACATCTATTTTAGAAGCCCTGCAGCGTGTCAAGATTCTCTGTAGACATGCTTTGCCAGTAGATGTGACATTTGGTGTTGACTATTGCAAGCGCTACCATAGACTTATCATTGCCACACGCAGTTATATTGGACAGACGAGAAATACTTGTATAAATACTTTGTACTTACTTCTTATTGTTTTGAGCATGAGGTTGTGTTTCCCCTTTTTTTTTTTTACTTTCATATTGCTGTGTCACAAAATTATACTTCTGTAACGTTTCTCCCCTATTATTTGACCTGTGTCTCAGGATACCTCCCGGAACTGATGAGGAGGCATCTGATCTGGATTCCTTGGTTGACCTGAACACGTCTCTGAGCAGGAGCTCCACAGGTAGTACCGGTGGGATTAGGGCACCAATGGTAATGCAAAGCTCGTATCGATAGGTGCGCAACCGTCTCTACACACAATGTTCAACAAAGAAGCGTATCATATGTTGAAAACAGGACAACCGCAGCCTGTTGTAGTTCACTGATGTTGTTTAGGTGCTGAGTTTGTGTAACTTTAATTTCAATTTTTAGAAAGCTTTCTCATGATTCAAGTTGATGTAGGTTGTGTTTTACTGCTTAACAGCACAAGCTTTCTGAGATGTCTAGCTTCAGTGAAACTAGAAGCATCAGCTAATCCTGCAGTACTAGTTATAGAATCGTATTACAAAGAGAATAAAAATATGAAAGGGGGGAAAAAGTGAATGAAGCCAGCCGCAGTACTGTCCTGTCTTGCAACTTGTCCTGTCCTGTCCTGCAACTGTCCTGCAACTTGTACCTTGTCATATGTCCCCCCTTCCTCCCCTTTTTCTTGTCCTTTTTTTCTGCCACTTGCTCCGTGTGACTCAGTCATCAGCCGACTTTGGCAGGCATTGAATAGATCCTCGCCACAGCCAGCAATCCTTCAGGTAGCTTACTGCAGTTCTCGTTGGTCGGCTCAATGCTTCGGTTATGGGGGACATCAGTGACTTTATCTTGACACTCGACGGCACGAGTTTGGCTTCATTCCAGATGGCGACTCGGGAGGGAGTCCGGCGTCCCAGCGGTCCAACCCCGCGGACAAGAAGCCACCGTGAGTCTGTCTCGCCCTCTCACGCTGCGAATGCCAGCCGCTTCTTTGCCGCGCTTGTCTCTCACAACGCTGCTCTGCCTGTCGTGCTGCATGCGCGTTGTGCCGCCGTCAACCTCTGCGCTGCGATCCCTAACCGCCTGTTTCCACCGTCTTGTCTGCTCCCGCCACCACCGAAAGCAGCGCAAAGTCCCAGCATGTTAAGACCGTGCAGACCGTTCTCAAGAAGGGCTGCTGGCTGACCGTGGGGATGAATGTGTTTGTCTGCAATGAGCTCGGTAAGCCCCCCCCTTCAGGTCCGTTTGCCCCTTTTTTGAAAGCGACTTGTGTTTCGCTAATCTGAACGCACCGTTTGACGCAACACTAACATGCAGTACTATATAACCGTCTGTGGTTGTGAGGGGGCGAGATATATACTGTAAGGGAGTCATTGCCACCAGGAAGCCACTACGTTTCTTGTGTATGCAGTTCGTTTCTGCGTAAGCAAAAGTTTCTTGCCGCTGCTTTTAAAAATTAGTAGTTTCTACTGATATTTCAGGTTCCTTATCTGTGCCTGGCAAAGTAGCAGCTGTAGCATAGGATATCTATAAAAAAACATCACTGCATTGCCAGCGATTGCCTTCCTAAGCAGCTTAGCTGGAAAAAATGCTGTGGTTGTTGAAGGCAATGCATTCTTGGTGGTGCACTGAACGTGGCACATCGGTCTTTGGCCAAAAAATCTTTTTTTGCAGTTATGATGATGAAACTTAGGGGCGTATGTAGTTTTTCATTCTGATTGTAGATATAAAGTTTGTTTTTGTGTAAAACACCTATATTCAAATTTATTTGGATTTTGATATTTGATTTTTTGACAGCCTTAGTAAAAAAACTGCTGGAGGGATGGAGCTGAACTAGGTACCACTGAACTGTGCGCAAATCAAGGAGTGCAATAAGACTAACTTAGGCATTCTATCTGGTCTGCAGCAGGCTTGAAAGGTGGGAGCCAGAAAAACTGTTTTTGCCTTCCAGGCCCAAACTTCAAACAGTCGTAACTTCTGCCACAGACCAGATAGAATGATTATGTTAGTCTTATTGCACTCCTTGATTTGCGCACAGTTCAGTGGTACTTAGTTCAGCTGCATCCCTCCAGCAGTTTTTTACAAAGGCTGTCAGAAAATCAAATATAAAAAGTCCAAATAAATTTGAATATAGTCATTTTACACAAAAACAAAGTTTATATCTACAATCAGAAGGAAAAACTACGTACACCCCTCAAGTCTCATCATCATAACTGCAAAAATAGACTTTTTTGGTTAAGACCAGTGCGCCCCCTCAAATGCTAATGTCGGCACCTCGTAAGCACCCTGGTAGCACAGTTATTGGTAGTGGATGATATTTTTTTCGTACTTATTTTTGTTTTTAGTTCCTGAACACATCGTAGCTTTTAGGAAAAAAAATTAAATTTGTAGGCACTAGGTACTGCTTGTGATCTGCGGGCATGGCACTGTAGTAGTAGCATTGAGTCTGAAGCAGTGACATAACAAATGTCTTAGTGAACAGCATCCAGCACACTTTTTTTGGCATGGCAGCATTCTTGTTTGCGCACTTACTTTATTAGGAATAGGCATTTGGACTGAGCTTTTACTGAAGCTTTAATTGCACTCACGCTAGGCCTTGTGCGAGAACAACGTCGTGGCATGCCTTTTGTAGGTTTTGCTCTCTAAGTTTGTGAACCGCACATTGCGCAAGTTAATGTCCTCTTACAGAATCCACAGTTACGGTTTTTTGAAGCAAAGCCTGTAGTCATGCGTGCTGTTGTGTCAGCATTGTTAATAGTGTTCATGATCTACCATTCAAACATTTCGTAGAGTACTCTTGCAGGCTGTGTAATTTCATTAGTGATTATGGGTAACTGGCTATGCAACACCTACTTCGCAGGTAAATTCACTGCCGTCTATGTGTTTTCATGCTCGTTCTGCTGGCAATGAATGGATGACAACACGCCGGACTGGCAATTTTGGTTATAAAACATATTCACTGAGCGTGGTACCAGCGCACGTGTCACATCGAGTTTAAAGCGAAACGCATTTCCGAAAGGTTTTCCTAATGTGCTTCATATTACCTTCACCAGCAAAGGTGAGCAAGCAAGACCACGGTGAAAACAAAACTGGCTGCACGATTCAATCCATAGTACTTGACGCGAGCCACTGAGAGCCAATCCGAATCCACTTCTACCCATCACGTCCATTGTGGCGGATGATCGCAGAACCAGATTTCTCTTGAGATATTATTGTGTGAAACTCTGTGGCCCCTTCGCAGGGTGTGTAACTGTAATCCCTGACCTCATGAGGAGGAACAATTGGAATCTGGGGGGATTGCAAGAAGCACACATTGCAATCCTCTCCTCACTAACGTGAGGAGAAGCTTGAGCATTGTGCATGTGCAAATACAGTAGACTCTGTATAAATGGAACTTCAAGGGACCAAAAAATTAGTTCCATTTAACAGGAGTTCCATTTACCGCGAGAGATGTGCAATAGTGCAAATTTATGTGCATGCACTCTCTTAATATTATCTAAATAATATTATCTGAATATTATTTTAATAGTATCTTAATATTAATTAAGTAGAAGGTGAAGGTAGCAGATAGTTTTTCAGAAAGCAAGAAAACTACAAGAGATTTAGGCACACCATTCACAAAGTCTATTTGGCAACCATTAGTCACTGTGCACTCAAAAATGCATCAATTTTCTTTTGTTCGAGCACTTGCAACTGCATATTCAGGATCAGGATCTTCCGCAGCTGATGCTCATGGCAATGGGTCTGACAAGAAGTTCCACTTTCGGTTCCGTTTACACGGTGACGCGGAAATTTTAGTTCCAATTCCCGAAAGTTTTTTTACGTTATCTGAATGCAAAACCAACCAACTTACAGGCTGCTGTTTGTTTAAGCTGGCAATTCCGTTTAAGGGATTTCCATTTATCGAGATTCTACTGTACACCCCCCGTCACCCGTTGTCACATTCCTCGGATAAGAGAAGGGGAATCGACCGTGAACGCTCTCTCTTTCTGTCTCGCCCTGCCCTCCTCCTTCGGTGAAAAGGCGTTATCCGGTACATCGGCCCGGTACACTTTGAGGAAGGCACCTGGCTGGGCGTGGAACTGCGGGGACCGACAGGGCGCAACGACGGCAGCGTGCAGGGGCGGCGCTACTTCACCTGCAAGCCCAACCACGGCCTCATTGTGCGCCCCAACAAGGTCACCGTGCGCGGCATCAACAGTGCCAAGCTCTTCGAAGAGCAACCCCACTCCTGATGGGGGAGTGCTCGTCAGTATGGCAAACACCACGCAACTCTGCGTCCTCAGCGATATTCCGTTCCGAGATGATGGGTACAAGCACAGGCACTTCTGATGTGGTGGCTACCGTATTTTCACACGTATAACCCGCACAAAAAAGGCGAAAATTTCAGAATTGAAGTAGAGGTGCGGATCATATGCGAGGTATTTCCTTTTAGTGCTTTGCAGTGCACGTTGGCACGTGCTGTCCATACAGCATTAATAGCGACTAAGTCCCCGTTATCCCATTGACAGTGCTTATTTTGCATACAGAGCTCAATAATACACCAACCTGAAAAAATGTATGCGGCAAGTCATCTAGTTACATAGTCAGCTAGGTAAATTCTTTTGCATAAACAAATGTTTAATGTTGCTTGAGTAGTCGCTTTGGTCCATCCGTTTACGTTTAAAATATGCGGGCAATAGGCGGGGATATATTTTCTTTTATTCATCGACGGAAAAAGTCCGGCTGCGGGCTATACGCAGGGGCGGGTTATACGCATGAAAATACGGTATGTCCTGCCCCTAAACTGACCTAAAAGATACCAAACAACCTTCATTTATGCAAAAAATACATAAAACTGAGTGAAAGAACATTTCACGGCAAGAAAAATCGCAGTCCTTGCAAAAATTTTTGCATTGCTGCGGCTCATATCCAGAACATTCGCACCAAAATGTGTGATTCAATCTTAAGCTACCGAGGCCAAGCAGTGGGCCTCCTCTAGCAGCTGTCCAAAACAATAGAAGGAGTGCTTGAAGTAAATTGGTAGGTGGTCCTGGGAGTGTACAAAAAGTGGCCGACTTGTACCCATGAGGGAACGGAATCTCATGCGTCCTCGATGGCTTGGGAATTGTGTGTAGATAATTCTCGTAGAGTGCTGCCATCACCTCTATACCACTCATTCTCTAGAATTTCCCCTTCGCACGTTTGTTTAAAGTGCCTGATGCTGAGGTTCAGGGTGTCTTGCTAAGATGGCATTTAATGGTGTGGAATGTTTTACTGAAGATAGTGTGTTCCTAGTGAAAGAAATGACCTTCGAGAGCTTGACACAGTGAGAACATCCGGCAAAACACTGATGTGATGAACTATTCGTTGTTCATAGTACATCAGACAGACTACAAATGCGAGCATTTACCGTCACTGCCTGAAACGGCAGGCCTGGCTGTTACAGAGCATCACTGTTTGCACTGAGAAATCTTTGTGGGCTTCATAGGGTACCAGTTCTGGGCAGTCCATGAGCAGTTGTTACTAAGTGGCACTCAAAGAAATTGGTGTAGCTTGCACTAATGGTGCGAGGCTGGAGAAACAGCAGAGCTGGCGGCCCCTCTCCCTTCGTCAGGAGACCCAGCTTTTGCACCTTGCATGGATTTCCGAACTAACTTGCCACTGAAAGGTCTCCATGACTGTCGTTTCGTCCGCAACCTTTTGCATCTCTCCCTAAATGGACCGCGTTAGAACCAGCGGCAACTGGCTTCGCAAGCTCGGCGTCTGTGCTCTCCACACGGGAACTGGCAAGGAGAGCAGCACGCAAGAGATCACGCCACGAACGCTGGGCAGAGTGTTGCGCCTCGTAAGGTGCACATTCACATTCTTTTTTGGGTATTTATTTCTGGCAGTGCTCGATGGCAGAACTAAAAGCTTAAAAATTCTATTTCTAGGCCATTAAGTATACCATGCGAGATCCTGGGCCGTTGTGTATATGTTTTGATTAGGGTCAAGTGCAGAAACACCAGCCTCATATTATTTATGAAGAATCGCAAAGCAGTGTTCCTTTGTAGACTACTAGGGATTTATAAAGTAGTAGTTTTGTTCATGCTAAGGTTTTAGAATTTTAAAATCTCAAGTTGGTTGATTACTTACAAGCCCTCAAGCATGAGATGTAGGTGACATTTTTGGCAGCCTTTTTGCGACTTCTGATGATGTCAGTACAGCAAACTAAGAAATGCACTTGAGCACGTGCGTGCATATGAAAATATAGGATGGACATAGTCAAAGTTGTGCCCTACAAATAGTATTCGCATTGCTTACCTAACTAAACAGTGTGAGCTTGTACGCCTTTGTATTCTGGAATGCATACTTGTACCTCCAAAAAAAATTACAGAAAAGGAAGCAACGTATACTCTGAAGATCTTAATTTTCTTTAGCCATGCATTCACGCTAGAAAAGTTTTAAGTAGCTGGTAGTGACGTGAAGAAAAATGTCGATAACAAAATCTACATGATGCACCATACATCCCTTCTTGCATGTTGCTTTGTGAAACAATTGTATCGACGTGTTTCCCAGCATTTATTGCCAGGTAACTTTTTTTCAAGTTGCCCAAATGACATCAGTGTAATGACACCAGAGGACAATGTATGATATGTCACTGATGAAATACCATTGCAAGTTGCGATACGATCTTTACTACGCATTTCAAACCACCTGATGCATCTTCCTAAACCGTGGATGTGACAAGAGCACAATACTGGAGGTGAACTTCTTGCGAGATGTTGCTCAATGTTTTAAGCCGAGTAACCCCATTTTTTGAAGGCCAGCCTAGGCAGCTTGATACAGCTTAGTAGACCACAGGTTCAAGATGCTGCCTCAAGGATAAAGACCCACGTCTGAGGTCATTGAGTGAAAGAAAGGTTGGCATTAAGCGGGGTGCATTTTTTCATTCACGAGACGTGTGAGGTTGTTACTGCTTTGAAGTTCGTGTGGCCTTATATCACGCACTCTTCGGATGCTGTCAAGATTTCTGTGGGGAGCAAGATTTGAAAAGGCATTTTTTTTGCCCGCAGTGCGTGATGCTTTTATGGCAGCAGTGAAATCGTGTTGCTAAGATACCTAAGCACCAGCCTTGCGTTCTCAAAGGTTGCTGTCGTTAGTGAAGGGTTTCGGAGTGGTACCTGGCACAGCATTTATTTCTGCATTACCAGTAATGCAACCAAGCACCATGTGAAACGAGCCTAATGTTTAGAATAATAATAATAATAACTATCTCTTGTGCAATACCTACAGTTATTTGAGCACAGCTGAAGAAATAGTGTACTAGCACTGCTTTGTTCCAAAAAACCCTTATCTTCAGATCGATAAAATGCGCATTTATCGCATGTTTCTTTTCTCCGCTCCTTTGCACTAATGTGCTGTCATTTGCATTTCAGTCAAAGCATGACTTTTATAATAAATGCATTTACAGAATATTTTTATCACTTAAATACGCATTTTTTTTTACTGCACCTAGCATTATATTAATGAGGGAAAGCACAAGACAGCGAGTCAGAAGTAACTGGGCGATGAAAAAGCAGTTTTGTTTTTTTGGCCGGGTCAAATTTAAAATGAAGCAATTCTTGTCCATATTGGAGCCATGAGGGAAGTGAGGAGGCCAAAATTTTCGGTTTTAGCAAAGCTGGGGGCAGTTGTAATATTATTATAGTAATGTAACGTTACGAACCAGTTGATCTGAATGCGAAAACAGGTTAACGATGACATTAGGAAATTGTTATCGGTGAGAAAACGGGTTGTTAACGGGTTCAAGAAAAATGTCCATGCTTTTGTGGATTTCTTTTTACCATTGTGCTGTAATGTATTTTTTACCGAAAAAAACTTTCAGTGGGGTTGAGACATGATGTGGTCAGACACTGTCTAATGTGGCGAAGTGCTTTTTTTTTTCCATCTCCATCTCTGGTGATCAGGGCAATGCACTATGTGGGTACAAACATAGTCTGGTTTAAAAACCGGCATAAACTAATACGTACTCTGAACTGGAACGAAGACCAAAGGTGAATCGATCTTAGTTCAGTACCCTAAGGTTGTGCTTTTTGCGGGTGTGTGTGTGCATGTCTGAATGTGTCAACTGCAAAGTGAAGGCTTGATTATTGCAAACTCCATCTCCGTAAGTGGCACAATTGACTCTATGGGCGATACTGTGTTTCAGCCATCAGATACAATCAGTGCGACGCATTTAACTGGATTTACAGTATGCAAGCCTGATGTCAGGTTTGTTAACGTCATACGTAATGTGAAACTGGGGCCCGATTCTCCAAAACGGCGCCGTCGTTTCGCGTGTGACGTCATTTTGACGTAAAATTGGAGCAAGACCCCGGCCTTCCAAGGTGTCGGGGAGAACGGAGGAGAGGAACTAGCCAATCAAAGAGCAAGCTACGTTCCCTAGCATTGTCCCTTTTGAGACTTCTAGGGAACGTTGCCCGTTGAGGTTCGAGACGGAGCCGCAACTCGCCACAGAGGGTGCGCGCCGCGACCTTGGAAAGGCGAAATTTGCGCGCAAACTCCTCGTCGCTCAGGGCGAACGCGTCGCGCGGCCTGTGTTGTCGCCTTGGCCATCGCATTTGTCGTCTCGGAGCTTGCGGAGATTGCTGTGCCACTAACGAGTGAAGCCCCACCATGTCGAGATACATCATTTTAGGCGCGGTTTACGGCAGCGTTCTATTTACCGTGTACGGGCGCTGGGGCAGCTTAAGTGCGCCTGGCGGAAAAATGTGCCGCATATGTTTGTTCCGTGTGCCCGCGCTGTTATTATTGGGGCGCCAGAGTTGACAGACGGGTACATCCATCGGCGACAGCGTGAAAATGTTCGTTGAAATCACGCTAAGCTACGTCGCCGAACGATTTGGCGCGAACGAGCTTCGAGTTTTACAAAAAACAGGGGTAAAACAATTAGCAGACGACAAGGCGCGAACGCAACCGCCTCTGCACCGCGCAGGAGCCTCGCATGCTTTCGCCGTGAAGGGAGCGCCGTTTGAAACGACGCACTTCCCCCCGCATCGTTTCTGGCCGCCTTTCGGCGTGCGGTTGATTGACAGGTGACGTAATCAATTACGGCCTTTTGTCTTTCAAACCATATAAAACGGCGTAGTAAGTAGGTCACAGGCTATGAGCGACTGCTCTGCGGTACTTTTCCGGATGACGCAAGGCGTGACGACATTTTGCACACGGCCAATCACGTGCGCCCTCAAGGTCGCCGTTTCAAAACGAGGGGCAAGCGGCGCGCGCCGTTTCCTTAGAGAATTCGGCCCCTGGTGTGCAAAAATTTGCGCATTCATTTTGCCGGTATCTAGTGTGCAAGGCACCAGATACACTGGTATCGAGTGATGACAACTACAGTTTTTGAGTTAACGCAGAATGAACATTTCAAAACCGATTCTCAAACGCGCATCCACGAGTTTTCAAGCGAGGATCTTGATCTAACTTGGCTCCCAAATTTGAATCAGCTGTTGTTTTTTAAGCTATTATTTTCATGTTTACGTGGTAATGACAAGACCTCAAAATACGTTTGTGCCTGCTAATACGGGACTGGAGTTAACGTGTTTTTAGGGCTGTGCAAGCCAAGTTGTAGGAAGGAGTCTTAAAAATGATTGCAGTTTTACTTAATTCGTGAACGCCCGTTTTATAACATTGCATTTGACTGTCACTAAGGCTTGCTGTTTATATTTCCTGGTGGCAGGACATCGATATATCTCACTTTCTTATAAATCTTATAAAGTGTCACTATTTATGTATTCCCTTCTGTGCTATCATGCACCAAGTTTTCTTTTTATAGCAGCGGCTTTGATGAATATCATTGTTTCCCTGTGAATTGCTTCGATGTTTGTCAAGTTCACCAGGGGCAGTTGAGGCAATTTCTTTTCC
Source organism: Haemaphysalis longicornis (assembly GCA_013339765.2). Classification (NCBI taxonomy): domain Eukaryota; kingdom Metazoa; phylum Arthropoda; class Arachnida; order Ixodida; family Ixodidae; genus Haemaphysalis; species Haemaphysalis longicornis. The sequence continues at coordinate 1,148,522 of JABSTR010000962.1, forward strand.
ATAGTACCTGGTGCTTTGGCATGTTTAGATTAGTGTGCTTGTCAGGTGTGCTACATGCATGTTGAATACAGTTCAAAGAGCTTTGTGTCTGCTTGGTTAAACGCTTTGTGCTTTCACCATGTGCGACACTCGTCCGAATTGTTTTTAACCTCGTTCAATAAAAAGAGCAACAAATAGAACGTGTGTACCAATGCGTGTACTGCCATCACTTGAATGAACAGCACTGTCAAAGTGCTTTCTTCGTGGTGGCAACTGAAGAGGTATTGAATACATTAGTGCCATGCATCATAATGTGTTGAAAATGGGGTGTGCGAATATTTGAAACTTTCAAATACGAAGTGGTTTATATAATATTCGATTTAGGTTTCAAACCAATTAGCGCTACTCAAAAACTGCAAATGTTCTCGGAAGTGTTTCGAAGTTAGAAAACGCAAATGGTTGATCGTGTGGAAAGACCTCATGTTTCAGTCACTTGATTGGAGGACAGATAGCGACCGGCATATGGCCAACAGTAAGTTTATTGAAAAAAAATTAAAGCCGTTCCCACTCAATTGAAAGCTTATGTGTGAAGTGCGAGCAGTGATTGCCAGAGAGGCTGTGGCGCCGTTATCCGCTCGCTCACTGCTGCCACCCAATGCATTTCAAATTTCCCTCTTTGCAGTTGCTTGCGTGACCCCTGCCTGAACTGGACCGCCAGTGGGAGTTCTGTTATTTTGCGATTGCTTTAATTTCGATACTGGAGGCTGTTTAGTTGTTTTTGCGTCATTCGAACACGCCATTTCTTTCTTGCACGGCCGCTTTTTTCGCTTTGCTATCGTAAAAACCACCCCAACGAGCGTTCCTAACTAAATGAACGCGGGGGCTGCCGGTTATATATACAGATATTGCCTGTAATGTACCTGCAGTTTTCTTTGCGCTGAATAACGGAGAGATGTATGACAAGCGCCAGCAGTTCCCGAGGTTTGAACGGTTATGACTATTTAAACTGCGTGGTTTTTCGAAGCCTCAGCGCGACTCCTGACGCCGGTACAGAAGGCTCTACTTGGGTTCGTTATCTTGCTGCGCCGCCTGATTCCGGCAGTCGCATAGACCATTAGCGAGCTAAGACGACAAGGCGAGCCCATTGACTTATCGACAAATGCCCAGTTGATAAAACGGAAGTGTCCACATCACCCTGTTGTCTTCATCTGTTTTCTTGTGAAGCGGTTAGCTGGTTGTGTTTTAGTGTAGAAGCATTGTATATCTTTCAACTGTCCGGAGTGACATGTCAGTGCAAATTTTCTTGCCCTTTATCTCATTGCTGCACTAAGCCCTGAAGTGCTCTACAGTATATGTAATCAGGTGGCCTAATCCAGTGCCTTTTTCTGACAGGCTTGGTTGTTCAACACTGACAGATTGACAATACTTGATGTGTGAGTGACTGGAAACCAGCGTAAATTTGTCCTGATAGTTTATTGTTCATTCTGGATTTTATATACAGAGGCCTGTAAACATGGGGTACTTACAAGTATTTACAGATATATACAGCAAAGTTATTATAATTGCAATGTATAACATTAAATATACAGTCAACAGTTGATTTTTCTAACTTGACAGGATGTCTGAACAATCAAGCAGAAGACAAAACTTGAAAATCAAATATTCTTTCACAATCTTCTTCACATCTCTTGCCCATAATCAGTTTTGCGCATCTGAAGTACCCAAGCAAACTTCACAATTTTGAGAAATTCCGCCGCAGTAGGGTTAGATGATATTTATGCTGTGTCCCTGTATCGTTTTTTGTAACAGCATGTACAGTGCTCAGCGATTGAAACGCGATACTCGGAGCGCGTTGCTGCCGTTGCCTGTTGCGCCACAGGTGAGCGCTTGTGAAAGCGAGCTGGCGCATTGTGGTATACGATGAGGGTGAGAGCGTTCGTGACGCATGCTTAGTGCATCCGGGAGACCGCCCTTCAGTGTGTGGTTCTTGGCGGTGGCATAGGCGCGCTACATGCCATGGCTTCAAAACGCTGCGCCTGCGTGCCGTGCACGCCACGATAACACATCGCGATAAATGCGCATTCAAATTCTTCTTATATAACGCGCGCGGTGCCAGCTCACCCAGCTTCGCGCGGCGCGGCACGCAGGCGCAGCGTTTTGAAGCCATGGCATGTAGCACCCCTATGACGCCGCCAAGAACCACACACTGAAGGGCTGTCTGCCGGGATGCAGTCAGCATGCGTCACGAACGCTCTCACCCTCACCGTATACCACAATGCATCAGCTCGCTTTCACAAGCGCTCACCTGTGGCGCAACAAGCACCGGCAGCCACGCGCTCCGAGTATCGCGTTTCAATCGCTGAGCACTGTACATATACTTCATGCAGATTTCTCCGTTTTAAGAAATACGGGTAAGCCCCGTAGAAATGCTACTATAACACAGGCAACAAGGTATCCCTGCTATGTTTCTTCTTCTTCAGAACTGTAGTTGCCGTAGGACACCAGGGAAATGGTCTTCTCGGGTTCTGGAGGGGGAGCCAGCACAGACGCCTGTTCTTTTTCCGCCTTGTGCTTCCTGACGAGGTCCTCTTGCAGTGGGGCTGAAACTGCAGATTCGAGTTCCAGCTTTGGTGCTGCCTGGTGGCCCTGTGCTGGCAGCAGCTCTTTGGTTGTGCTCGATGATGCCGATGTCGATGAAAAAATTGGCCGAATGGCGATCTCGTTTCTCTTCATCCTCTGCCTTTCGTCAGATGCTGCCGAAAAGAAAAAGGGAAGATATGGTGTGGGCTTTTTTATACTTTAGCAACCCTGGGGAACAAGCTATTACAAGGGTGTAAAAACACCCATTACTGTGCTTTAAAAGAATAAAGCCAAAGAATTTATAACAGACAATGTTCAGACTAGCCTTTTCCCCTTATTAAATTAAGGTTTGCTGGTTAGCTTGTACATCCGACAACCATTACATCAGTGGGAAATCTCTCCTAGCCAAAGCAAAGCTGAGGCAGGAAAAAAAAAAACTGCTGAGCACGAGGATGCGGGTTCGATTCCCGCCGCGGCGGCCGCTTTTCTGATGGACGCGAAAAGCCAAAACGCCCGTGTGTACGAGATTTCGGAGCAGGTTACAGATCCCCAGGTGGTCAAAATTAATCCGGAACCCTCCACACGGCGCGCCTCATCGCCTACGCTGCGTCGACGCATTAAACCCTACAATCAATCGGGGGAAAAAAAAAGGTCCCTCGCAGACAAGCCCCCTTCAAAATAAAACAGCTCCAGGCATTTGAGAAGGCTGCGGTTAAGTTTTTAGAAGGCCACAGCTTGCTGTAGCTTTGTTGTCCTTTCACTCTGCTAGTAATGTGGCACCACTTCCAACTTTACCTATGCCTCAATACATGTTGGCCATGTTTTTCATTACATGAGCAGCACTTCCTCGAAATTTAATGTAAACTAGTTCAAGAACAACACTTCCAGGACAGGTTCACAACACAATGTCACAGTTTCAGGATTTTGATTTAAAACTCTTCAGCTAAGTAAGCCACTTAATGCACGTGTTACACGAGCGCTTCGTTTCGTAGGCCTTCGACTCGAATGTCATTTGACTGAAATAACACATTTGAGCTGCTACACGACGTTTTTCAAAGGCATTTGGTTAAAATGCCATTTGAGTCAAAGCAGCACCACCAACGACCTTTTAGGTTCTTAAAGGCCTTTGAAACGTGAACGATCATGCTCTCTGTCGCAGCTTCTACATGCCGTAAATACAAAACAATTATTGACGAGTAAAACTTAGTGTTTAAAGTGCACGATTTTCATAATTTTTCCCTTGTTCTTGTTTTGTATCATTCTCTCTACGATTACAAGGTAACCTAGTACTCTGCCCCCCCCAAAAAAAAATGGCGTTAGTGCATGTTTTGTGCACACTTGTTGAATGTTATCAATTTGATTTCTAATAATTGTTTTTTCGCCCATTTTAACTCTAAAATTAAATTTTTGTCAAAAACGAAACGGCAGCAGTGGCGAAACCAAAACATGGTGGGCGAACATGGAAACTTTCAAGGGCCTTTTAGAATTGTGTAGATTGACGGAACTCCTTTCAGTTCGAATGGCATTTGAAATATCGAGGGCCATTCGACTCAAATGCCATTTCAAACGCTCGTGTACAGGTATAACTGGAATGACGTTTAGCTTTACTGGGCATGACTGTGACTGGGCATGACTCTCTCTGTCCAAGCTGGAATCTATGGAAAGGATTCAGGAGAAGGGATTTGCCCTCACTCTGAGTCGGCATGAGCGTGAGCAGCTTGGCAATGCGGCTGTCCTCTGCTGTCTCAGGCACAAGGCTGATGTGCAGGGAGGACTTCTTCAGCAGGGCTCGGTCCTTCTCCGCCTGAAGGTGAAGCTCTTTCTTCTTGCTCTGGATCGCGTGGAAAGAGGAGAGCAAAGTTCACACCTAAGGCACACGCACGCGCATTTCGGTATTACCATTGTAGAATGGCGCATATTTTACCGCTTCTTTTGAAGGACGCGGCCTAAGAATACCGTACATTTCATAGTAAATTATTGTTCCTGGTCATAGATAAACAATGCAGCTCCCTGTCAAAAGGCTGTAGTGAGGCTTTTAAAGAGGACGCTAACAGTGAATCTGGCTATTGGCTATTACCTGGACAACTTCAAGTTGGTAAAGGATCACAACATGATGGCATGCCCTAGCCCCAGTCAAGAATGCCACACTGCAACGTCATATCATCAGCCTGTCTACCCCCACTGCAGGACAAAGGCCTCTCCCATAGATCTCCAATTATCCGGATCCTTAGCCAACTGCGACCAATTTATCCCCGCAAACTTCTTGATCTCACCTGCCCATCTAACTTTCTGCCGCCCCCTGTTGCAGCATGTTGCCAAATGCTGCAACAAATGTTCGCCAAGACATATGATCGGGCTCAGAGATGCTGGCTATTCTACGTGGCGATGTCTTGGAAGTGAATCATCCAGAAGCATAAGTGATAGGGGAGCAGGGCCATTGGAAAGAAGCATGGGGCTGAACATGTGCACAGGAAGTGTGGCCCACCATTATAAGAGAGCGAGTGGCTGACGCTAATTGTAAGCAACGGGAACGGTGTTTCACCAAGGGTCTCCACAGTTTTGTGCCTCACAAAAGATACATGGCTCATCAACCACCCTGTCCTGCGGTAGGATAAGCACTGGGAAGGCATGGTTTTTCAATGCACCATTACTAATGCACACAGGTACTTGCGCCAAAGCAACATCTCGGGCCTATCAACTGTGTTGTAAAGAAGGGCTACAAATCAATTTCTGGTCACCTTGGCATTCACAGACAAAGCATCTGCAGTTGGGAATAGAACCCACTACCTTTTGCGCTACAGCACAATGTCTTGGCCATAACAGCACTGTAACAGACATACACACTAGCACAAACCTACACATATAAGCGATTTCCGAATATGCCGCATTTTTGTGATCCTAAGCACCCTCTCCTACTTTCAGGAAAAAATATTGAAAAAAAAAAAAATCCCAGGCCATATCCACTAATGTGAAACTTGGGGAGGGGCGAAGCATACAGTGCATAAGTGTATTCTTGGCGCCTTGGCGTTTTTGCCAACGGAGATGAAACCATTTGGGGGTAGTGGTATACACCTTTGCTGTACAAGTCCTTCATCTTTGAAGCATGAAGCTCTCTAGCGTGAGGCATAAACGAGTGTCCCGGTGTTTGGTACCGTGACTACATGAGACGACGATTACGACGACGACGACAACAACAGGAGACGCCAACAGCCACAGCCCCTAAGGGGTTTCGCCCCTAAAAAAAGTTTGCATGCGAATCTCAGCACTTCCTTTTCTAAGAAACCATCGGTGGATTTCAGACGCATGGAAAAGGGCTGTAGTTGACATTATGGCTAAGTCCTTTATGAAGTTTTCAATTACAAACCACTTCAACGGAACACAAGATGACCTGCTGGGGGATACTAAGAGCGGCTGCCCAAGCGGCCGAACGGACTCGAATGGTAGTGAGGGTGACTGATGTAAGCGGTGGGTTTACTGTCTGTACCTATTGTTCTTTTGAATTTTAGCCAGATAAAACGTTATTCCTTTCACCCGTCTCGTCAAGATACGGCCGCAAAAAAAGCAACAGGGGTGGGGGGTAGTTTAGGTTTTTCAAATCTAAGCACCCCCCTCACTTTGGGTATCAGCGATTGTGGAAAAAATGGGGTGCTTAGAATCGAGTTAATACGGTATATATATTGTTTAGACTCACCAAGAATTGCCCATACATAAACTTGCACATAGTCAGCAAGCAATAAGTGTCCTATGGCTTCTTTCATGGTTGAAACCTGTTTCCCTGCTTTGTTTTCTACGATCACATGAAAGCCTTACTTGAGTATTCCTCATATAAAATATTTCCCATCTGCGAAAAAATCACTGAATGTAGACTACTCGTGTTAGACATCTATAGGTTCTTAAATCTATCAGCCTTTGTCTCTCATGCCACTGAAGTGAAAGGGTGATGAAACACGACATTAAAGCCGTCTCATTCAATGTGAAAGCTGTCGGAAGTGCAGAGCAGTGATTCGCCATAATGGGCTGCAGCGCCGTTATCCGCTCACTGCTGCCACCCCATGCAATTAAAATTCTCACGCGCCCCCTGCCTGAAACTGCGCCAGCGGGAGTTCTGTTCTCTTTTTGTGCTGTTCTCCCGGCACGTGCCGGTGTTACACTGGCACATTTTGCGTTTACTATCACAAAAACCAATCCAACGGGCGTCCTTAACTAAAGGAATGCGGGTGCTACCGGTTAATTACATGTTTTTCCTCAAATGTACCTATAGTTTTCTTTGCGCTAAACAACAAGAAGATGTACGACAAGCGCCAGCATTTCACAAGTTTTGAACGCTTATGACTATATAAACCGCTTGGCTTTCGAAGCGTCTGGGGTACGCCGCGAACAACACCGTTACCCCAGGATGCCGCCTTGTTGCTCTATATACTTGGGTCGAGTGAGCGAGCTAGGATGACAAGGTGAGCGCCTAAAGAGCTCTGCACTTAATGCTGAGCCTCGCAATTACAGTTGAGGCTAACCAACAAAGGTTCTGATCAGCGGACGTTACCCGAAACGACTTGCGTAGCAGCTGATTGGAGCTGTAGTCATCCCGCCAGCGGTCCTGCAAGTGCTCCAGCCTTGCCAGCGCGGGTGTCACGACCTTGACCTTGCCCTTGTCGTCGACGTCGTGCTCGAGTTTGAACATCGCATCGGTGGCCATCTTTTTGCCAATCTCCTTGTCTGGAAGGGACAAAAAGAAGCAATAAAGTTGGCCTAGACCGCTTCATAGAAACATTGGCCTTTTGCTCTACGATGTAACTGATGAGCACCACATGAAATTTCTGGAATTAGAGAAGTCGGCAACATCTTGAACACGACCTGCATTCCTGAAAATGCTGGAAGATTTGCACTGAATTGTGTCCCCTTTAGTAGCCACCTTAAAGGGGCCATACAGACAAATACAAGTTTGTTTTATTCGAAAGATTTCATGTTTTGTAGTGCCCCAGTGCTTGTCCGGAGCAAACGATGCTTTATTCACTGCGAAATTAATCAACTTAACCAAAAATTTTGATTCTTCCACCAAATCATGTGTTTTAGCGACGCCTGCAATGACATAAGAGCGGGGCTTCAAGCTAAACTTGGTGTGAAGCGGAGACTTGTTTGCCGTTAGTCAACCTAGATGGCGCCACCATACCGCAGCGGACCGTTTTCTGCCTTTGCTTTGTTTTTGGCCGTATTTGTACCTGGCTTGTTTTTGTTCAGGGAGAAAGTAATCGTTTCGTGAAACATGGTGCTCGCTCGACAAATATGGGCCAGTAAGACCGGCCAGTGTCGCCTGAGACAACCCCACAGAGCCGCAGTGCTGTGCAGCAAAAAAACAAGCATAGTGCGCGCAGTACCAACGGCAGTACACATCGGTACTTATATGTTTACGCAGGCTCTCGTAACTTCCACTGTTTCTCCCACCATTCTTACTGCTATAAAAAGAATGTGCCCTAAATTTCAGCGCAAATAGCTCATTCGGCAAGCTTTTAAGCCCTTCCTTATATGCACTTGCTTTTGCCGGCCTCAGCCAATCGCAGAGCTGGTGCGCATGACAGCACATGTTCTGTTTCGGGAAATGAGCTAGTGGATCGCATGGCCATTCCCTTTTTTCCTAATTTTGTAGCTTATTTGAGTGATGTTAAGAATGGTGTCAGTATGATTCTAATGAGGCAATCTTTTGAATAAACCAAATTTGTGTTTTGCCTGCTTGGCCCCTTCAAGCAAGTGGAGAAGTGTCGCACTATGTTTTGAAATGCCCGACGACACATGGAGGTTAAAATACATTGGGATTTGGACCAATTTACCGTAGGAAGCATTTCTATACATCAAAGAACTGCCACTTACCATCTGGAGCAACCTGTTCATTCTCCTTGGGATCCCATCGCCTTTCCTGTCGTCTTGCTCCACAAATGATCTCGTAGTCCATGTTCTGAAAGCAGGAAAAGAAGCAGCGGTGTGAGAAGCAAGGTGTAGTTGAATTGGCTCTGCTGACATAAGAAGGCTACCAAATGAACAGAGACCTTCATGACAGGGCCAAAACTTGTTTACTGTAATTACAGCTCTGTGGTTTGTCGTCTCTTTTCTTAGTGTCTGTGTGTAAGTGCGCTACCACCAAGATGTTCCAAATGCGATACCAACTAGCCCAGTTGTCACTTCTTCTAAAGCCTCTAAGAATATTACAACTGTACCAGTGACCAATAACACGTGACACATTTCCACAATTCAATCGGCACAGCTTGCTGGGAGAAAACTAGGTTGGTGGTTATGTTGTCAACATTGATGCTTGGGTGAATTGGTTTTCAATATACCTGAATTCAGACCACAACAAGCAAGGATAACGGGGGACAAGGCACACAGGTGCTGCCTCTCGATCGAAGTTCATTGCTGTGATGGCACAACAAAAAACAGTAAATAAATGTGACAGTTTTGTTGTCTTCCTGTTCTTCATGTTTTGTTTCCTCTTCCTTGTTTTGTTGCCTTGATATCTGCTGTAACTGCAATAAACTTTATTTGATAGTCAGCACCAGTGCGTCTTGTCCTCCCTTCGTTAGTTGCACTGTGAATTCAAAAGTTTGGTTGTTATCATTTCTGTCGTCTTCAGAGTGCAAAGTAAAGAACATAAATTCAAGAAAAGGCAAGCAGGGACTCCAGAAGAATCGACATTTGGGCAAGTTGGAATTGGGTTAAAATATTGAGGGGCAGTGCAATAGACAAATACATGAGCAAATGAAAAAAAAAAAAAAGCACCCCAATCAACCTTGTGAAAGTGATTGGAAAGCGAAGCTGTAAGCGACAGCCACAACGATTGCTTATGCGACGTCACTTGAATTCACCTACATGGCTCTACAAAGTGAAATCAGAGACAAGTGAAATGCACTTAACCACACCCTTTATTACCTCAAAGAGACATTCTTTGCTAAGATTAAATCAATGCATGATCCTTGATTGGTGGTTGGTTGAGTTGTATTGGTGAAGCACAGGAGTGGAAACCTTTTTTTTTTTATAGAATGAAAGGAAACTCAAACCCGGTGTTAGACGATTTCACTTTTCCTCCGTCTCTGTCGCCGCTGACGGAGGCGACGAGATCGGCGGAAGAGACGGAGAAGTGAGGTGCCATGCGTTGGTGTGGGCATTTAATTTTTACTAACTCCTAGCGCATGCGCAAGGCACGCACACGGCCGCTACACAGGCCGTGGGTGGAGCGCACAGCGGCGTGAGAGGTCGCGTGACGTTATCACGTGGCATTCAGCGAGAACGCAGGTGGTAAACCCGCAGATGTGCTTGGAGAGTGCACTGTCTCCCCCGTCTCCGCATGGGCTCGCAGCTCAATAGGAAAGACAACAAACCCTCGCTTCATTTCTCTATTCCTTCCAGGTTTGATTCCTGGTGGTGCCAGTAACTTCTCTTATTTGTTTGCGGGAGTTTTCTGTTAACACCAATAGTCGCGACAGAACCCTTGGGGTGGTAGAGGTAAAAAGCTTCACTTTAAAAGATAGGACTATGCTGGAATTACAACTAAGTTTATTGAAAATGCCACACACACATGAATACTATAACAAAGCCCATGTGCCTTAACACCATGACTGGTTGCAAGTTCAGCACCGCACTAGCTTTCTTTTCTCATGTATTAGTCAACTGTGCTGCCCCTCAAAATGTTCAAGCAAAGACTCACAACTGAAATTTTTATAACTGCACTATCTAGACACAACATTGAAGTTGTACTGCAAGGTGACAAATTGTACTACTCCATTTCTTATCATCACTTGCAAGAACCTTTACGCAAGCCAGAACAGAGTGAGTTTGTTATCTCTACTGCACGGCTTCGTCATTCGGTTTCTGTGAATCGGCCTCACCTGTGGGTCAGTCTTGATCTCGAAGTGGTTGTCGCAGAGGTGGCATTTCATGCGGAACTTGTAGATGGGCGTCGAGTAGTACATTCCCACCTTGGACTTCTCCGCATTGTAGCGCACGCCCGTCCCAATGTGGTTTCCGCACCCGTCGCACCATATGTTGTACGGCATCTCGAACCTGTGGGATAGTTAGCATTTGATCATGCCTCGTTGCCCCCATTTTACAGTGAGGACAGAAAATACAAAATGCACTAATTCAACGTGGTTCCAAAATAATGTGAAACTGTGACCTTTTTACAATGCATTCACAAAAATACCGAGCGCCAGCAGAAATTTGCTTAGTTACAACTACTGCGATTGGAATCCAATTATAATAGAAGCCATAAACAGTAAGATGTTAACTGTAGTCAAAACAACAAGTGTGTGATGAATGTAGGTTTGTCCTTGTTATGCTTCGAACCCAATCATAAACACTAAGATGCTAAAGGGACTCTGCAACACTTCTGCTAAACGCTTTCACTGTTTTCTTCGCGTCTGGAAGCATTGCGAAAGCTATAGTTATAGCCTGCATGCAGCGGCACTGCGCATTTTGCTCGTTCCAGCAGATACGCCTTCAGTTTCAGCTTTGCTTATGTGGCTTTTTTTCTAAAGTGGCTATCGAATTCATTTATGGCTGCAACTGAAAGAATGCCGGCCAATAGCCGCTACGTTGCTGTAATGACGTCACTCGAGCGCTCAAAGAACGCCAAGACTCGGGAGAGAGAGAAACCTCTCGAGCAGGTTTCTAAGTTGTCTGATGGGCATAGAGCATTAACTTTTGGCTGAGGTACCTTGTGGCCTCCTAATCTAAGTACTGGGTGTGTTGGTTGACTCCGTTCTGCAAGCATTTGTGGTTTCGAAAAAAGTTGAAACAAGTGACACTGGCAGGGTCCTTGTTGCTTGAATTGTAGTTCAAGCAACGATAGGTGTATTATGAATGCAAGTTGGTACTTTAAACTTTGACACCCAGTCCGTTAGTTTAAGGATGTTTCGTGACTAAACTACGGATCGTAAGAGATGCCCACCTGATGACAAGTATGCCCAAGTGCAGTTTTCGGGCTCGGTCCCGCAAAGGGTGGGAATTGCGGAATTTGTTGATCGATCCATGGCCGGGGGTCCATTCCGGCGGGTAGTACTTGTTGACTGCCTTTCTTTCCGCCTGGTGAAAGGAATAAATTAACGCAGCATGTTATAAGGGATGTCACATATCACGATTGCGTCGAGAAGGGCGAAAGCAAAACAACGGGCAGGCAACGTAGTAAACGCTGCAGGAAAGCGATCGGCTTACCATTTTCTGGAATCAGTAGGACTGGCTTTCGCAGACCTAGGCGGCTGTCGCCTTGTCCTTGAACGTGCTGCGGACCTTGTTAAATTAAACCAAAGCACCACAAACGTAAATACACATCGCTTCGACCTGACGAAGAAATCGCGACAGCGCAGAAATGACTGAGCTTCGGATTTGGATTGGCACGGCCGGTCATTTCTGCTGGAGTGTTTCTGCTTTTTAGACATAACCAGACAAACCTCTATAAAATAAAATTTATTTTTATTTTTGACGTTTAATTAGTTTATTTTAAAAGCACAAACGTTTAAACATAATATCAGTTAATCAAACGATTAGCTGACAGTCCAGTCCAATCAAGACAGTCCAATCCAATCTTTAAGTGACGTCAGAGAGCGTGTTATGATGACGTAGCTCGCGCCCGCTGAGCGCTGCGAAAGCAGCTTGTAGGCTGCGTGTACTTCGTGTTTATCGTTAAGATTTGAAAGCCAACCACACGTAATCATGCGGCGAGCCCAAACATCATCGCACGGATACGCCAGTAAGTATTCTGTGGGTGTCATGTGTCGCGTTTGGTCGTCCGGGGTTGCCACAAGCCCGCAATGTTGGTTTCGCACAGCTGTCCAGCTGCACGCATAACGTCCGCTCTTGAAGCTCCTTGACGTTTCTGAGAATCAACGAAAGTTTTTCGCATGCGCATTTTGTTCGCAAGCAAGTGCTTGAGCAGCGCGAGTAAAGAATGTAGGGCATTGGTGCGCACTTCCTCATAGAACCACGTCTACTTTCCGTGCTTGCTATGCTGTTTTTGCATGTCTGTTGACGGCCCCTTGCCTTATCTAACCAAAAAGCAGCAGAGTTTATAATGCCACGTAAAAATTTGTCTTGCAGATGGATCCAGTTACAGAGACACAGTGGAGGAGGAAAACTCCCATTTGATCGATGGCTTGAAATCGAAAATCTCATCCCTGAAGACGGTACGTCATCTCAGAGTCAATACTTACTGAACAACAGCTTGTGAAAAAAAAAAGTTTAAGTCAAAGCCAGTGGTTCTTTTTTGTGTAACAGTGCCGGATATGCCATGGGTAGTCCACGGTCTCGATCTGTTAGGGCAGGAAGGAAAAAGCTATTTGCCCAACCTTAGTGCGTTTTCAGGCCACAGAGTTTCTGTGCACGACAAAGGTACATACAAGATAGGCTTACAAAACAAAATAATAGTTTGGCATTCTGAAACGTTAGCACAATGATTAAAAACTGGTTTGATCATTTCACTTGCTGCGTATATAGCTCAGCGGTTGCTACGCAAGTTCTCAACAGTCCACCCACATCAACGCCTCTAACTCACTGTGACAGTCTATGGTTGTCGGCTAAAAGGGGACGGAGAAATCCTTTCAATGTCCCAAAGCCTATTATCGCTTTTGTTGATATATCCGTCCAGCATAAAATGCCATGATGAGTCCCTGATGAGAATGCCCTGATGTGGGTGAATTGTTGAGAACAAAGTAGCATTTACCATGCTTTACACAGCTTCTAAAATGATCAAAGCATAGTTGGGGTCTTCGGCATTTAAGCAACACCTTGGCAATGAGGTGCACCGTAGTAGAGGGCTAGAGTTTGATTTAGACCACCTGGGAATCTCTAATGTGTGCTAAAGGATTGTATGGGTAGATGCGGTTCCTGTTGCTCATTGACATCACCCAAAAATTCTCACGCCATCATTCGAACCGATAATGCGAAAATACCTCACGGCAGCAAATTGTGACGATGACACAGCATTACGTTGGTAAGGCCATCGCACAGCACATTCACCGCCTGCCTCATCATCGTGTACTGTGCATCAGGTGACACAATTCTATAAACTCAATACATCATGACATGAGGTATTCACTCAAGAGGTTGAGCAGCAATAATTCCAGCAATGAATGATGGCACCTTGTGGTTTTAATTGAAAGAACTGTAAACGAGTGGCATGCACGCAGAATGTGCTCTGATTTGTTTTTGAAATGCCCTCTTCAACACGGGCATCCACATATCTGGCAGTGATTTGTGGTCGTCAGAACTCCACAAGTGGTCATCATGCACAGAATGCAAATAGCTGAATGGATTGTATAACCACTTCTAGAACATCTGACTCATATCCTAAGAACGTTGCACCTGTTTTGATCAGTGGTCTTTCATTAACTTCAGATGCATTATTAGTAGCTGCACTGTAAAACGTGCAGTCATGTCATGCACTGCTGTGTGCAAGATACAGAGTGGCTGGGTGACACAATCTCTGCTAATGCAGTTTCTAACGACTGTGTTGCCTGCTTGCGCTATGCAGCTATTCATTGAGCCAATGCAGCTGGTAGACTAGCTTGAAAGTGTAAACGTCAAAACAAAATTCATTTCTGCAATCCACTGTCTCATTTAGGACAAGTCATTTGAACTCAGTCGTAATCAAAACAGCTGAGCTAAGCTAGGAAAAAAATTCGCCATTGTCATCAGCTTATGTCCACCACAGGATCTAGGCCACATCCAACAACTCCTATCCTATGTTGCCCAAATTAATTCCTTCTTATGTCATCCCTACGTCAAGTTGTCCATACTTTCCTTCTTCTAGCAATTAAGAAATGGGCTTGCTGACCAAGTCAAGTCAAAAAGTAATGTTTTGATATTTCAGTACCCCTAGGGGTACCTTGTTAAATTTTTTTTCCTGACCAGACGGCATTCCATCAAACATTGGACTGCATTTCCAACTGTTAGAAGTCTACCCGCTGCGGTGCTGCTGAGCGCGAGGATGCGGGTTCGATTCCCGGCCATGGCGGCCGCTTTTCTGATGGAGGCGAAAAGCAAAAACGCCCGTGTGTACGAGATTTCGGCGCACGTTAAAGATCCTCAGGTGGTCAAAATTAATCCGAAGCCCTCCACTACGGCATGCCTCATCTCCTGCGTTGCGTTGGCGCGTTAAACCCTACAATCAATCAATCAGTCAATGCTAGAGCAGTCTGCCATCAGCAGCCTTTCTGTTACTCTGATAATCTACCTGTTTCAGTCCATGCGCATCACATATTTCCAGCCAAACTCCACTTATATCTCTTAATTTCAGCTAGGACGTTTACGGCAGTCGGTGTTTACTGTGGTAGTTGGAAAAGTCTGAAGGTGGGTTTGTTTGCTCTTCTAGATATCCATCGACATTGGCCAGGAGGTGAAGTACCAAAACAAGATGCTTAATGACATGAACACGGACTTTGACGCCGGCGAGGGCATCCTCAAGTCGACGATGGGGAAGCTCGTGAAGATGAGCAAAGCCGGACACAACCGCTACATATTTTACCTCATGCTGTTCTCTCTGTTCGTGTTCTTCGTCATATACATTTTAATGAAGTTTAATTAGGAGGAGGCACCACCAAAACGACTTGTTTCTCATTGTGTAAATAAACTTTTCTACTCACACCACTTGGGCTTAAAGTTTGCCTTGCCAGCATCTTTGCTAAAAACAAGTCATAAATGTATTCCACTGCACAAATATTGCTCAAAGTAACTGAGCATAATTTTTTAAAAACAGATTTCACTAATGAAGTGTGCACTAATGCAGGTTTCACTAACAAAGCTGAAGTGATCCTGTTTTGGTTTTCCCCGCGCTAACATACACCAACACTTCAGGGTTCAGTAGCACTCTCGCGGTGCAAGTATTCATGTTAGCCTCAAAATCTTGCATGTCTCACGGTAGATATTTAACGTGCCACTGGGAAAAACTAAACTATGGACCCCGGTAATCTTTGCTACTGTGCCACGAATAAATACCAAGTTTTGTGACTGCAGCCATTTTCTAGACTTCAGAAATACTTGCAAACAGTGTCAGTTTTGCTGTTACAGTTTGTCAAATTTGAGGTAGAAAGCACACATGAAGCATGGCTCAGGTGTTGTCGCACAGCTGATAACCAATAATCTCCGATACATTTTTAACACGAAAGTGTTTTAGCTGGGGTACACAAACCTCACCGACGTCGTACCCGCCACGGGAGTGAGACAACCAGAAAAAGTTTTATTGGCGTGGTAGCGCTAGGTTTCGAGCCCATGATCATTCTGGCCGAAACGGGAGATGTGAAACGCTCTACCGACTGAGCCATAAAGTCGTGCCCGGGTGGTTGTATGAACGCGCCTTATGTCCTTCCCTCTAACTTCTCCATTCAGGTGGTGCTGCCATCTAGGAGAGGCGAAGCCATGTAGTGCGTCATGACACTAATGAGCGCCGATAGTTGGCGCCTCAATAGGGCAGCGTGTAGCAGCGGAAGCTGCTGTGTTTACCCGTCCGCCGCCTATGTAGAATGCCACTCAGCTTCGCCGCGTTCCACAAGCTGAGCTCGTCGCAACTCAAGCGTCTGCCGTACACGCCACGGAGCACGACCGAAGTGGTCACACCTTTGCCGAAGCGACCCGCCAGCAGGACGTCGCTCGCCAAGCACACCCACAAGACTGCTGCCGACCCGCAAATCATGCTCCTTTCGCTGTAGCATACTGTGACTTCACCAAACGATTCGCTTGCAACCCATTCGGTTTCGTTCGCACAGTTTGCGAGCACCTGGGGTTTCAATTGGATTTAAGCAATGCTCCAGCGCGTGTAATCCAGTCTCCAATGTTGATGCATTTAACGGTGCCATACCGACGAAATATAAATAGCGATGTGCAAGTTCATATCGATGCACAATAAACATCCAAATGCTCCTGTGAAGGCACATTTCACTTGCCTGTTTTAACGATTCCTATGAAAGAAGGATCAACCACAATTTCTTTGTGTAGTCTTCTGTTGCACATTGATGAGCATACTATTTCTTTGTCTGCATGAATGCAGGAGCAGTATGTTGCAACCCAGTTCACCTGCCCTGCCCAGTGCAAGTGTCCCATCAGTTACTTCAAGGCCAGTGAGGAGACACCGAGGCACTTTTAGGGAAAAAAGAAACGTTGAAATGTTTTACTGCTGCAAAAATTACATCAGAATCTTCCTAAATGTGCGCAGCTGCCTCTTTGAGACAGGCTTACATACGTGAACACGTGCAAACAGCAGCTCACTCGTATTTTTTTATTTCACAAGCAGAAGCGCGTTCTCTAGCTCTAAGTAAGCTGCCACAGCCAGTGAATAACACTTTCAAACTTAACACATTTCACGGAACTCGATAACCCTACGCTCTACTGATTAAATATTTATGCAGCGACAATGGTGACATGAACAAATTGCAGGATGAGAACAAGCACGGCTTGCGCGTATTGCTGATATGTAGGGCTCAAGTTGCATGTGCAAATTTGCGTAGGAACACCTCCGCGTAGCAGTCCCCAAACAGCACAGACTCGAAGGAAAACGCAGGCGCTCGGACACTCACATCGACACACTGTGCTCGTCAACGCTTAACAAATGCACTTTGAGACACACAAATATACAGTTCTGCTAGAACGTTTCGTTGGCGTATTCTCACAAACTGTGTTAGCGTTGCGCGGATGCAAGAGTCGTACAGTGCGAGTTGGGACCCTTCGAAGCAGCAAGAAAAAGGCTTGCCGTGAAGCATAGTACGCTAAAATGTTGTAAAATAAAAGTATGACTGACTAGATTCTTGTAACACGAAACTAAAGCTGCTCAGAAGCATCTAGAACAAGAACAAGGAATGAAGATGAACCCAGCTTATTTACAAAGACTAGCATCTTTAAATGCGTACTTTTTGTTCTGGCCTGCAAAGGTCGTACACTAAATACTATAAGCCATAGACATCTGACTAGTAGGAGCCATCAGAAAAGATAGTTAAATTGCCGTTAAAAAAATTTTGAATGATCTGCTCTGGTGTCATTCTATATTGTTTTAAGGAAAAGAAAAACCGCAACTGCTGTTTCTGAGTGCTCTTTTGTATTGCAAAATTGCGCTCGCAGTTGAAAAAATGCCCTTGAAGTAAATATTTTGGCAGAAAAAACTTTCAAAATTAAAATCACTTTTAAGCAAATAGGCAATAACTCCACGCCATTTTTAAAATCAATTGTTTTAAGAAATTTGTTCGAAGCAAAATCAGACAATTTAAGCAAATAGGCAAATAATTTGTTCAAAATAGTTTGTTCTAAGCAACCTGCTTGAGCTGAAAAAGCCAGGAGTGCAGCTAGCAACAAATGAAACATGAACGCGAAAACATAAACCTGAACACACAACTTTCGTGATTTTTTTTTCCGATAGGGCCAAATGATTGCATGGGTCACAATTCAGCAATCACTGTGCGGATGACTGAGACATCAAGTGCAGTCATTGTATTCCAAAACTACTGGAACTACGCTTCCACAACCATGAATTCCAAGATGTGTGTTCAACTTCAGGTTTCGTTCATAGCATCTCATTTGTTAAATGTACAAGTATACAAATGCATGACAAGGATGTAAGAAAGCCGATGCTAGCACGTCGCACAATTTTGACACAACTTCCAAAGCTTCACTACCAGGCATTTCCATTTTCTTTTTTTTTTTTTTGAGCTTCACTTACGTGAAGTAAAAATTGAAGTTTTTTGCAAATAGGGCATTGCATCGGGGCAATCGAACTGAAATGATGTTGCATTTGCTTAACATTTTAGGCAATCAGTAGGAGAAGTATACTGGCTTTTACAGACCTGGCTGGTTTTCGTCAAGTTCTTGAATGCATGACAGCCGAAACCAGAAGTTTATGAGCCGAGCTCACTAATACACAGTAAAAAGCTGGATACAGTCGAACCTCGTTATAACGAAATAGTATCGGGGCAGTAAATTAGTTCGTTATATCCGATATTCGTTGTAACAGTAGAGCTAAAAATCAGCTCCAGTTAATTGGCAATCTGGCTCGCGCAACAATCCTAGATAAAAAACACATTGTTCTAAGCTTCGAACCCACTATAAACAAGGTAGTCCTTATCTGTCTCCTTGTGGTATTTCAAACTAAACAGACCGTAACGTGAGACCGTGAAATTACAACAGAACAAAGTTCATCCGGCAAAACTGGCCGGCCTTCTTATTTACTTGAAGGAGGATGTGGCCTTCGCCTGGTGGCTTTTCACAGTCAAAGCAGAGTGAAGTTTTTTATGTGTTCACGCAATAAAGGGCCTTAAAAAAATTGGTTGTTCTGTATCACTTTTCTAAAATATTGCTTTTATTATGCTAGCTGCCGAGTTTTGAGCCTCACAGGAACCAAATATTTCTTCGTTACAACCGACATCACGCGGCTCTCGAAATTTAGGTTTCGTTATAAAAAGAATAGGTGTCCTTGAAATGAAGCGTGAACAAACAAACTTCGTATTTAGTTTGCTCAATCCGATAATTCGCTATATCAGCGTTCGCTATAACGAGGTTCGACTGTAAATACATAACATCCTCAAGACGACCAATGGATCATTGCAACGATGACGCTGGAACAAGCTGCACACTTAAAATGGCATGACGGATGACTGGCAGCGACAAGCAAGAAAGTGTTGAACTCATATACATTATTATAAGACAGCTAAGCCTGTACGCAGCAGCTTAGCAGTTGGAGCAGAGCGGCGTAGCCTTGAAAAAAACACCTTCTGCCTTCCTTCGACCGCCCACTAGAACAGCTCTGTGCTCATTTCGATGTGTAAATAATTGAGAGACTAAAGAATACGACTAGTGGTAGCTGCCGGAAGCACACAATAATATAAATCAGCGTAAAATAAGCTGCACAGTTTGACATGTCCTCACGTTCTGTATCATGCCAGTGCAACACAATGTGCATGCTTCAGCACAATGCGCGCCCGGTGATAAGACAACATTCTGAGGCAGCCAGTAAGCAGGCAGTGGAGATCGAGACACAGTGGAAAGCTACCTCGCGAAGTAATCTTTGCTTTTTTTTTTTTATGTGGTATACTATGTAGCTCCATTCCATCGAGGACTCTGAACTCGTCGTGGGAAACTTCGCCTTCCATCACAAACACATTTCGGCGATATTGCGTTCAGCACACTAACTTTGTGACCGAGTCAAAAGTGTGATTGCACGTGGGGTGCTTGGCCTTTGTCAGGCTTTTGGTGCACAGAATTGTGATTAAGGGGGGACACTGCTCTTAAAACAGCTTCCTTTAATTGTGATGTAAACTCTGTGAAACTTGTCAGTCTTGCTGCTTTTTTTCCCCACTGATTTCAATTATGCCATTATTTTTTGAGTCAGTCAATTAGTTACCAAGATAATTAGAGATAGTCATTTCTGGAGGAACAATAGACGAAACAGTGTTAGCCATAAAACTGTAACGTCTATATTTTCCATTACTATGAACCCTGGTGAGTGCAATAAGAGAATCGGTTTTTTGATGCACCACTTGGAACTAATTCTACAACTCATTAAACTTTGGTGGCACCAGTGGCAAAGAACCATTTCAAATGCCAATTTCAAACACCAAAGTTTAATGAGCTGTGAAATTAGTTCCAAGCAGTGCATCAAAAAACCGATTTTCTTCACCAGGGTTCATAGTATTGAAAAATATAAAGGTTACAGTTTTACGGCTAGCACTGTTTTGTCCATTGTTCCTCCAAAAATGACTAATTATCTTGGTAACTAATTTACTGACTCAAAAAATAATGGCATATTTGAAATCAGTGGGAAAAAAGCAGTAAGACTGACAAGTTTCACAGAGTTTAGTTAAAAATTGAAAGAAATTGTTTTAAGAGCCATGTCCCCCCTAAAGTGGGGCTCTGTGCGGAGCTGCCGTTAAGACGGCACACCCTATCACGAGCTGCTTCTCAGCTTCAGAGTGCCGCAGTTGCACGAAAACGGCGGTGACTCGAGAAAAAGTGCACCGGACGTTACATCACACACCTAACGCAACAACCACGCAAAATCAGGCACGCCCCATCCGTCGGCGAGGAGCCATTGCGAGGTAGCAAAACACCTTTCCGCACGGATCGCAGTCTTCAAACCCTTGTACAACGACAACAACAACACACACCGGAGCTTTAAACGGGGAGAAGCGAGTCAGGGGTGAAGGCCCCTGATCAACGAAGTCAGGTCGGAGTCGAGCCTGTAGTCGGCGATGTCGACCAGCTCCGAGTCGTTGTTCAGTACGGGTTGCACCTGGTCATATATGGACTGCATCGCGCTTCCGCCGATGACAGCGGCTCCGCAACCGCCCTTGCATTGCGCCATCTTGCTGGCGTTGCGCTTGGGCAGGAGGAAGCTGATGGACAGGGAGATGACGATGTGCCACGCACTGTGGATGTACTTGTAATTGTCCTCCGTCTCCACAAAGGCGAACAGGCCCAGGCCAACTGCGGCCAGCAGTGTTCCCGGGAGAAGATTCGTGAGCCACTCTCGCGCCGTCGGGTGGCACGTGCGGGACTGGTGGCACTTGTGGCCCTGTGAGAGGCAGTGCAAGCAAAGGTTGTCTCGCAAATGTAGTGGTGATGGGGATGACAAACACAGGCTATAGGTGGTGTTCACTGAAAAGTTTAGCTGTCAATTTTTTCGCTTGGAAACACTGGAAACGGCCACGGACATGGCACCGCTTGTGCCACTGTGCCTGCAACGCCGAAGAAAAAAAACACCGGTGTGCGTCGTCTGCTCCGTTTCAACCCGATTCTCAACGGTGGTGTCAAAAGAGACACTATTAATTGCACTCAGCATTGGACTAGAGGCATTACTTTGCGTTCGATGGTGTAGAGTTTGGAACGTCCAACACAGTCATGTGCACTCACATTGCACTAGAGGCATTACTTTGCGTTCGGTGAGGTAGAGTTTGCAACGACCAACGCAGTCATGTACTTAGCACGGACAAGTACCGCCATCCTGCAGAGCCCTGACGTAACCAGTGACAGTGCACTCACATGGTTGCCTGCCAGCGTGCCTCGCCAGTGATTACAAGCTATACTTGTGCTTGGGATGGCGATGGCAACAGAACTGGAGCACGATAGGGAAATTGACATCGGTACAGTTTGTGCCAAAAGGATGAACTACTGTGGCTGCCAATGGCTATGAAATATTCGGGATTGTTGGGGGGAGGGTGAGAAGGTGAGAAAGAATTCAAGGCTATTGAATCTGCTCCATACTAAATAATGATTAGTGATAATTCTCTTTTTGTCGCGTGTGATTCCCCAGAAATTAGCGATTTCGACGTTATTGTCAACCATTTGCAATGCAGCTGAAGGATGATGAAGGCGGCAACTAGAAGGGTGCATTGAAGTCGAGGGTTTGACAAATGCTCGTCCGGACGGGAGGGTGCATTGAAGAAGCTAAAGGCACTGACCAATGAATGAAACGAAAAAAAATTAAGAGACGTTTTGGCTCCAACACAGGAGCCTTGTTCACAAAAATCAAGTGTAAGTCAACCTAGATTAACCTGCAAAATCAAGGGTATCGAGGGTATTGTGAAGTGTGCCCTGTTACGATTCAGCGCGTCCCTGCCCTGTGCGCACGTGATAAAGTTTGGTGCAGTGCAGTGAAGTTTTTGTGTGTTGCGGTAAAGCCCTGACCTCCTCAAACAAGTTATGACAAGCTGGAGTGCGCCTCTCTCGCAGACCCTCGCTGGCAATGATTCACGTCCATGCCAGCTGCAAAATTTGGAACAAACTAGCAGTGGCGTGTTGGGATGCATTGCTGCGAACAGATGCCACCTGCTAAGAACCCTTCTGTCCCCTATCTCAGACACGTGCGCTGGCTATCATGTGACCGGGGGAGAGTGTTCCTGCGTGTTTGTACTTTTTGTGCCGTGTGCAACACTCACGAAGACTGCAGAACTGCTAACGCTTCTGTGTATAAATTCCGCCTTTTGAGCTTCCCATGTGAGAACAACTCGGGCTTTCGTAAGGAGCATTGCCCTGCCCGAGTCATGCTGTAAGCCCGCAAGGTGCTGTTCTTGTACCGTTGCTGTTCATTTCTTGCCATGCAGTAAACCAGTGTAAGTTTTTGCTCTCGGCTCTTCGTTGTCAACACCAAGGCAGCTCTTCTGCTGGCTGGTGTCCATCATGCTACCACTACAGGCGGAGGCGCGGAGCGTGATCCCCTCCAAAATGAGATGAGGCTCACCCAGGAGGCGGCGAGCAGCAGAACGCCCGTAGGCGGCCGGCACAGCAAAGAGCCAGAGGCCCGTGCGCTGGCACTGGACGCCCAAAGCGACGCCCAGCGCCCCCAGCACGTGGGCGATGGAGGCCAGCTGCGGCGGCACATGCGCCATGGCCACCAGGGTCACCCACAGGGACAGCACAGGCCGAGAAGAAGTCGCAGAACTGAAGCACCTCGAAGCGCAGCAGGCAGAAGCCAAACATGTCCACGTCACACGCGTGGTAGAACTGCAACGAAAAGAGCACGGGGAGAGGGGAGACATTGGGTGTCTCATCGTGCACGCTGCACAGCCCGGTTGTTTCATCATCATCACCATCATCATCATCACCTGCCTATCTACGCTCACTGCAGGGCAAAGGCCTCTCCCATTAATTCTACAATTATCCCTGGTCCTGTGCTAACTGCAGCCAATTGATCCCCGCAAACTTCTTGATCTCATCTGCCCATCTAACTTTCTGCCGCCCCCTGCCGCGCTTGCCTTCTCTAGGGATCCACTCTGTTACACTTAATGACCAACGGTTATCTTTCCTTCTCATTACATGCCCTGCCCACATCCATTTCTTCTTCTTAATTTCTACTAATATGTCCTTAACACGCGTTTGTTCCCTGACCCACTCCACTCTCTTCTTGTCCTTTAATGTTACACCTATCATCTTCAGTTCCATTGCTCGCTGAGTCGTCCTCAATTTAAGTTGAACCTCTTAGTGCGCCTCCAAGTTTTTGCCCTGTGGGTGAGTACCGGTAAGATGCAGCTGTCATACACTTTCTTCTTCAGGTGCAATGGTAGGCTGCCATTCATTATCTGAGAATGGCTGCCCGGTTGTTTAGTCACAGGGTATGACACATGCCCTGTCTCCAAGCAAAAGTTCAACCTTGTGTACGTCATAATGCATTGTTTACGGACACCATCATCATACCCTATACTCATCACAACCTGCCTAGGTGAGAGGCTGGCCTACGCCTCAAGAACAGAGCCTCGTGAAGTACACTACTGGTGAGACAGTACAGTAGGGCGGTGACAAATCTAGTAGTGACATCACGACCCCTCTGCTCATAATGTGAAACAAAGTCATAAGTGCACCGACCACCCACGATTGTATGCTCTACGTTCTCGCAAATTCCTTCGGAAGAGGAATCAACCTCGAGCTGCTTTCGAAGCCGTTTGGTGACTACACACTGGCCATGTGGGTGTTACAACTGCCCCAGTCTCAAAAAATACACTGACACTGATGTCACAGCAGTGGTGGCACCCCTGTCGGCCCAGACCTAGACTCACCATGGAGAAGAACATGGTGACACCGTAGACGACGGCCTCGGTGTAGAACTGCCGCCGGGTGGCCAGCACAATGGCGGGCAGGAAGAAGAGGTTGCTCAGCGTCAGCAGCAGCGTCTTCATCAGCAGCAGCGGGGCCGGCGTTGCCTGGCTGTTGTCTGTGCAGCCCCAGCCACGCCAGCCTTTGTGGTGGGAGAGGGGGGGACCCAAGGAAAGAATTAACCAGAGGGAATACGCACACTCACCCTGCACATTCTCAGTGTTCCCAAAACGGGCTTGCAAAGGTGCTTAAGTAGTCCTTCAAAGCTTGACCGTGTACTTTCTGTTCTGTCCTACTTCTGTGAAGGTGCAAGAAGCTGGCTTTTCTACATACTAACTGCTATTATTTCTGCTTTCGTTACAAGTTCAAATTTTGGACTGTGTCCGGGAGGCCAACCTACTGTATTTCTGCACATATAACCCGCATCAAAAATGCAAAAATTTCAGTGCCAAAGTAGGGGTGTGGATAATGCGCGGGGTTTTTTCCTTTAGAGCAGCTTCACGGCAATGCGCCTTGTGCTGTGAAGCTCCTGCGCAAAAACACTGACTAAGCCCTCCATGGCAGCGATTGCGCAAAACATACAAGGACAAGCAAGAAAAAACAAGGACGAGCGCACTCTAACTGAATTTTATTACTGAATTGTGAGTTTCGCCTTGAAGTCAATGTATTCTACTTGATAAATATATGCTTTTTCTGTCTACATAGTACATGATGTGTTGCTTGAGCAGTAGCTTTGGTGCAGCCTTTCCTGCATCAAATGTGCGGGCAATACACGAGGATTTTTTTTTCTTTTCCGGCGGGCTGAAAATGGGGGTGCGGATTATATGCAGGGGGGGGGGGTTATATGCACGAAAATGCGGCAGTTTCCTGGATGTAAATCAGGCTTGCTTAATGTCTACTAAACCTTGAGGCTATTAAATAAACGAAAAAACAACAACAACAAATTCAAATTTGGGGGTTTTATGCTCTGAAGCTATACCTGGGCTACGAGGCACAGCATAACGTACAGCTCCGGATTAATTTCAACCGTCGGGGCATCTTTAACGCACACTGAAATCTTGACACACGGGTTTTTTTTGCTTTTCGCTTCCATCAGAAAAGCAACCATGGCACCCAGATCCTTAACTGGTCTCAGCTGCACAACGCCTTAGCCACTGAGCCACCACGGTGGGCCAGGCTTTTGTTACAGCATGCGTTCACATGTAGCTTCTTTTGCACGACTTTAGCATGTACCAACAAGCAGAGCATATGTAATTAAGAACAAAATTAAGAGAGTAAAAGGGAGCATTTTAGTCGCAGGTTGTCAAGGCACACCAAAGAAAAAATGCAGGTTACGCTAGATCGATACATCAGGTCATTAATGAACACGAATATACCAGCCTTACATGCAACATTTCACCGCCCCCCTTTTTAACAAGAAACGGTATTGTGCTTTACAAGTGCACTCCACTCGGATGCTGGTAAGCTGCTGTTTGTGCTGACTTTATGGCAGCCACAACAGGACTTGACTTCCTGCAGTGGTTATTAAACCCAATGCATCAGGTGCAGCCCTCAATGTTTATTTGTTGGCTGACATCTATTTCAAGTGTGAAAACAACTAGCTTCATCTAAAGCCTAAAAAGCTACCGTCTTTATTCTTCCTTCAGAACTTGAGGGAGGACACTGGTCTTAAAACAACTTCTTTTAATTTTCAATAAGCCATTACTTTTACAGTAGGTAAATTATTTCCCAAGATAACTGGAGATGATTAGCCATTTTTGGTCAAACAATAGACAAAACAGTGTTGGTCCTAAACTGTGATCCTTTCATATTTTCCAATACTATGAACCCTGGTGAATGCAATAATCGAAGCAGTTTTCTGATGCACTGCTTGAAACTAAATTTACAGCTCATTAAACTTGGGTTGCACCAGTGGCAAGGAACCATTTTGAGTGCCCATTTAAAACACCAAAGTTTAATGAGCTGTAAAATTAGTTCCAAGCGATGCATCAAAAAACTGCTTCAATTATTGCATTCACCAGTGTTCATAGTATTGGAATATGTAAGGATTACAGTCTTATGACCAACACTGTTTTGTCTATTGTTTGATCAATAATGAGTAATTATCACTACTAATCATCTTGGGAACTAATCGACCAGCTGAAAAAATGACGGCATAATTGAAATCAGTGGCAAAAATACAGGAAGACAGACAAGTTTCACAAAGTTTACTTGGAAATTAAAAGTTGTTTTAAGGCCAGTGTCCCTCCTTAACAGTAAGTTCAGGAAAGTTGACTGTATATCACATCAACAACACAATGGCAAGTCTGCGCAGAGAGGTAGCAGACAAGACACGTAACACGCCCACCTCCGACACAGTGACAGGAGCTGAAGTAGAACTGCCGGAAGTGGTTCTCCTGGCAGAAGCCGTGCTGGCCGCAGGGCGAGCCCTCGAAGACGCACGGCTGGAGGCGGATTCGCAAGTCCACGATCGTCTGCTCCAACTCACAGCGCACGGGAACCGACGAACTTTCAACGAGAAGGGAAACGAAATCTCTCGTGAGTCACAGAGTAAACTTCCAGGGCTGTGAAGCAGAATTGGAAGAATTGATTGAGTGACTGATTGTGGGGTTTAACCCTTTTAGACGCCGCTCGCTATTTCCCCCTACAAATTTTTTTTTGTTGTTTCTGTGCTGTGTATTTCACCAAATAAGATGAAGTGGCAGGTTACTGACCCCAACACAATCTTAGTTTTTTTTTTTTTTTTACAGTCATGTACAGAATTGTGTACATAGTGTCACAGAGGTCACGAGCATCAGGTAGGGCTGAATATTTCCACATACGTATATATTTGTGTGATATGCATTGTTTCGATATTTTTTCAGGGCCACAAGTCTTTTGAGAAAACGAGGAGACACAGTTGAAAAAGCTCACCCACTGAAGCCGTCGCTTGCATCGCCATTTTGTTTGTTTATACTCTTATTAATCTTACTAGCCGCCAGATGGCCCTAAAATCTTCATTGTCAGACAAAAGATACAAAATTATGCTAAACTAGCAAAAACTTTCAGCTTTGGTATTTCTTTTTGTTAATAAAAAACGCAGGATTGAAATGTACACAGTTGTGTACACAGCGCCTAAAAGCGTTGAAGCGCCGACGCAACGCAGGCGACAAGGCGCGCCGTTGTGGAGGGCTCCGGATTAATTTTGACCTCCTGGGGATCTTTAACATGCGCCGAAATCTCCAACACGCGGGTGTTTTTGCTTTTCGCCTCCATCGTCTTGGTTTTTTAACTTGGTTTTTTAATCATCGCGAAGATTTCACTGATTGGGACAAATTTACCACTGACTTGCGTCGATTTTCGGCACATCCTCCACGCGCGCTGAAGCTGCCAAGAAAAAACTCAATGAGCGCGTGCAACACCCCATGGAGACCTATACGTCCTACATCGAGGATGTCTTGGCCCTGTGTCGACAAGTAGACGGCAGCATGTCGGAAGAAGACCGGGTTCGGCATATTCTGAAGGGAATTGCCCCGTTTGCTTTTCAGGCACTTGCCCTGCAGAACCATTCACGCGTGCAGGACGTCATAGCCGCATGCAAACGACTCGAAGACCTGCAATCTATGAGGGTGCAGCCAGCCATGTGGGGCGAAGGCTTCTCGAAGGACTTCGACTTGCGCGCCATGATTCGGCTGATCATTCGCGAGGAGCTTGAGGGACACGTCTCGCACAATCTCCCAGACAACACGCCACCAGCCTCCGAGTACTACAGTGCTCGCAGCTCCACAAGAAAGCTTGGTTCCCAGCCTGCGTGATCTCATCAGGGATGAGCTGGCCGCTGTTAAGATGCGTAACTCCTGCACATGTCCTGTGGCTTCTGCTTCCACACTGCCACCGGTCATGCAAACGTCGACGCCGCTAACGCATGTGGGGCAATCCTGCGCGCACGTGGCTCCCATTTCTACGGTCTCTTCTACTCCGCAGTCTTATTCCGTCTGGCGCCCTTCACGGCCAGTTTGTTACTACTGTGGCATCCGGGGCCATATTTCACGTTTTTGTCGACGGCGCCAGCAGGACGAGCGATACAGTTATTGCTATGAACGCACGCGCCCACGCCGTTATGGACACCCTTGTTTCCACCAGCTACCCGTCGCTATTCGCCCCCTCCTGACTCCTATGACCCGCCCCGCACGCAACATTCTCCCCGACGTCGGTCACCTTCGCCTTACCGCCGGTCATCGTCTCCTCTCCGCCCTGCCTCTCACGTTGCCGACCGTCTCTCAGAAAACTGAAAGCAGAAGGTTTTCTGGGGGGAAACTGCGTCACGGAAAAATCTTCAAGTCCCCCTAAGTCCCCATCAAATACATTGACTGTTTCATAGAAGGAGTTTGGGCCGAAGCTTTAGTCGATACAGGTGCCAGTGTTTCCGTCATTCATGCAGATTTGTGCTGTAGGTTACGCAAGGTTACAACGGCCTATGACGGTCCGACTCTTCGTGGAGCCAACGGTGTTATGATTCGACCCTCCGGATTCTGCACAGCTCGTACGTTCATCGATTCCATACTTCATCACATACAGTTCGCAGTGTTGTCCTCATGTGCACATCAACTCATTTTGGGTTGGTATTTTCTGTCGTCGGCCTCAGCGGTCAATCACCTGTCGCCAACCCACCCTTCATATCGCCGATACCTCCCATTGCCAGTGTTTCCGAAAGACCGCAAGCAACGCCGCTTAGTAGCGAGGACCGATTCTATTTTGGGCCCAGGAGAAGAAACAGTTTTGTCCGTCTCCTCGACCACAGTCACTGATGGTGATGTGTTGATTGAACCAGCTGGGAATTTTATTTTGAAAGGCGTAGTCATACCTTCCTGCCTCGTCCGTTTTTCGTCTGGTTCGCTCTCCTTGCTGCAGTAAATAGGTCTACCGAAACAATTTTGCTACCGCAAGGTGCCACGGTCGCTTCAGTTTGTGACGATGAGGCGGTGTCTGTGCTCCCACTGTCTACACTTTCGACCGATCAACACGCCTCCAAGTCGTCAACCCCAGCCTCTGCTTTCGACACAGCAATAAGTTCTGATCTTACACCAGACCAGAAGCAAGCATTACAAGTCTTGCTATCGAAACACCAGCGTTCCTTCGACATTTTTTCGTTTGTTCTGGGAAAGACATCTGCTGCGGAACATCGCATCGATACAGATGCATCGTCTATTGTTCGCCGCCGCCCATACCGCGTTTCTCCATCCGAGCGGAGGGTTATACAAGATAACGTCGACGACATGCTGAAGCGGAATATCATTCGTCCTTCATCGAGTCCGTGGTCTTCGCCTGTTGTGTTAGTGCAAAAAAAGGACGGTTCCGTACGCTTTTGCGTCGACTATCGGGCGCTGAACAAAATAACTCGTAAAGACGTCTACCCGATGCTCCGCATCAATGATGCCCTGGACACTTTGCAAGGTGCCGAGTACTTTACGAGCCTCGATCTTCGCTCTGGATACTGGCAGGTTCCCATGCACGAAGCCGATAAAGAGAAAACAGCTTTCGCCACGCCCGATGGTCTTTACGAATTCAACGTGATGCCATTCGGGCTGTGCAACGCTCCGGCCACATTTGAGCGAATGATTGACACCGCCCTTCGTGGCCTTAAATGGAGAACCTGCCTATGCTATCTAGACGACATTGTTGTTTTTTCCTATACTTTTGCTGACCACCTACACCGCCTAGATGAAGTCCTTACATGCCTTGCCAACGCCGGGCTCCAACTAAACACAAAGAAATGCCGATTCGCGAGCAAATCCATCAAGGTACTCGGACACGTAGTGAGCAAAGACGGAATTCGCCCGGACCCGACAAAATTAACGCCGTACAACACTTTCCCCGGCCGACCCGCCTCAAAGACCTCCGCAGTTTCCTTGGCTTAGCTTATTTCCGGCGTTTCATACGAAACTTCGCTTCGCTTGCTTCGCCTCTCCACAAACTTCTCGCATCTGGCACCTCTTACACATGGTCTGATGACTGCGAAGCGTTCGAAAATCTAAAGCACGTTCTCACTTCTGCACCGGTGCTCCACCATTATGACCAAACGGCGGCGACTATCCTACACACAGACGCCAGTGGGCATGGCCTCGGGGCCGTGCTGTTGCAGCGCACCGCATCTTCTGTAGAAAACGGTTGTGGCCTACGCAAGCCGTGCCCTGACACCTGCCGAACGAAATTGTACAATCACGGAACAAGAGTGTCTCGCAGTTGTCTGGGCAGTACAAAAATTTCGCCCATACCTGTACGGACGTCATTTTACGGTGGTCACTGACCACCATGCTTTATGTTGGCTCTCGTCGCTCAAGAACCTGAACGGACGGCTTGGCCGCTGGGTCTTGCGGCTGCAAGAGTATGATTTCACTGTGACCTACAAATCTGGCAAAAAGCATATGGATGCGGACGCCCTTTCGCGTTGCCCTGTCTCGACACAAAGTGAATCATCAGCTCCTGTGGCTCAAGTCACCCTGCTGTTGCGGATCTGGTAGCGTGACCGGTGGTGGCATACGTTGATCCGGAGTTGGGGCAAACATTGGGCTTGTAGGGCGACGAAAGAAACTTTATGTACAGATATCTACATGGCGTTTGACTGTGTGAACAGGGTTTTGCGCTCCTGCGCGCACGAGATTAAATAACCAGGTTGGGTCCGCCCCGTTTCCCCCTTTCCTCGACTGACGTCAGTATGGTCCAATCAGGGGCGCCTCGGCTGACGTCCACACACTCACAAAGAGATGGCACTTTGCACAGGTTAATGTTCAGTTGACTCCTGATGATGCAATGGTTGAAGCTCCGAGAAGACGCCCGGACCCGGTCGATAATCCGGCGTGGAGTATTCGTTGAATAGCAGCGTCTCGGACCACAACAAAGCAGTCCCCCGCTGACGATTGCCGCCGGAAAAGCAATGCTGCACGTCTTTGTAAATCCCTCCCTGCCTCCCTGCCTCGCCGGCGGGAAGCCGCGGAAAGCGCCTTGTGTCCAGCAGAAGCGTCCCTCTCCGCCGCGTCATCGCATACAAAGCCGGGTCGCTCCCCATCGATGAGGGTAGGGGAGAGGAAAACTTGCGATAATTGGCCGACGGAAGCGTTGGGTGACTGAACCCGATAGCATTGCAGACGGGCGTCGTAATGTCAATACGCCGATCGTAACACTGCCAATAGCGCCTTTAGACGTTGTGAAGCTCGACTGTCCCGAAGACTTCGTTGCACTCCAGCGGGCAGACCATTATTGTCGGAAACTCATGGATGAACTGAACGGTTTGGCAGAGCGGTCGTCGAACAGCCGCTTACGGTCGTCAGCTGCAGAAGTTCCGTCTCTTTAATGGTATCCATGCATCGTTATAATTACGACCCTACCGGCGACAAGTGGGTTCCCGTCGTTCCGCGTGCTCTTCAACAGCAGATACTGCGCGTTTTTCACGACGACGCTACGGCCGGACATTTAGGCTTTCACAAGACCTACCACCGAATCAAAAGTCGTTTCTTCTGGCCTGGGCTTTCTACCAGTGTTTCCAAATATGTCGCTTCCTGCGCGCCCTGCCAGCACCGTAAACGGCCAACCACGGCACCTGCCGGACCGCTGCAACCACTACCTTGTCCGTCAGCACCATTCGATGTTGTGGGCATCGACTTATACGGCCCGTTGCCTGTTACCCCAGCTGGTCATCGGTGGGTAGTAACTGCGGTTGACCACCTTACCCGCTATGCTGAACCGCCCCTCTCCGAACCGGTTGGCGCCGTAGAGGTCGCCAGCGAGTTTTTCCTTACACTCCCTATTTTGGCGCCACGGTCCACCACGCGCTCTTCTAAGCGACCCGTGGGAAGACGTGTTCTGTCAGCAGTCCTCGCGGGAAGTTCTTCGTTGCCGCCAATACCGTCCATAAAACGACCTCGAGTATCACCCTCAAACAAACGGGCTGACTGAGCGCTTTCATCGGACACTTTCTGATATGCTTTCTGCCTACATCCGACCGGATCACACAATTGGGACACTATTCTGCCTTTTGTGACATACGCGTATAATTCTGCAGTTCAACGCACCACTGGTTTTTCGCCGTATTATCTCGTCTATGGGCGCCCACCACCTTCTGTTCTCGATTCAACTTTCTTTTTTGCACCTGTTTACTGCACAGAGAATGTCCCCGCACAATTCGTTGCCCGCGTCGCTTTACTGCGCCCAATTGGCCCGGGAGAATACTGAAGCCATTCAGCGTCTCCACAAGTCTCACTACGATGAGACTCACCGCAGTGTCTCCTTTCCGCCAGGGGACCAAGTTTTGCTCTGGACACCCGTACGCCAACCTGGGGTGTCAGAAAAGCTGCTTTCGCGATTCATCGGTCCTTATACCGTGCTTCAGCAAACGTCCCCGGTGAATTATCGCGTGGCTCCGAACAACGCTGTCACCGATCGTCGCTGCCGTGGAACTGAAATTGTTCACGTTTCTCGGCTGAAGCCATACGTTCATCGTTCCGACACGCCCTAGCCAGCGGCCAGGTGACCGCTTTTTCTGAAGGGGGAGGATAAGTGTGAGAAGCTGTACAGGTTATATTTTAGCATGTGGACAATCGCCCTTTCCTGGGTGTGCATCCTATTATCATCGCATCATCTTCATCTCGGTGGCGACAGTGTCATAGACATCGCCTTTCTTGCTGAGCCTTCCTGGCGCTGTGACCCAGTAGCGGTCCCAGAGATTGGTTTTAGGGGGGGCGAATTGGTTTTTTTTTTTGGGGGGGGGGGGGTGGCGATTTTTTTCTTTTTTTTTTGTGGGGCGAATAAGAACCGCTCCTCTCCTTGCGCCAGTTCTGCGGAGGAGGTGATAACCATGCCGGCGTGTGCGTGTATGTTGTGTAACCCGCTTGCGCACAAATCACTTAGCGACAGTGGTTTTTGACTCCCCGTAGGCGGTGCTACGGCTGACTCGAACCCGCATTTCTGACGGTCGCAACACGTTTGCGACCTCACACAAGTGGGATTTAACCTCGCGCAAGTGGAATGCTTTGAAAAAAAACAAAAAATAAGAAGCTGAGGACCTTTTTGGGGGGGGCGATCGCCCCCTTCGCCCCCCCCTTGGGACCGCCACTGTGACCGCACGAATAAAGACTCCCGCCTGGCGACTCCCAGAGCCTCTCAATATATATATATATATATATATATATATATACTTCCACTTTCTTTCTTTCTTTCCAAATTCTTTATCTGTTTCAATGACCTACCACATCCTCCCCTTTGTTTCGCGAGGTTTTCTTGGCTGCCAACTCTTATTTCTGTCTTATTTTCAACGAGCCCCCTCATTTCCCATTCTCATTCGCTACATGCATAGCGAGGGCCTCTGTTCTGGCAGTTTTGGTGCCATAGGAAGCTTAAGAGGGTTCAACGCTGGTCGACCACTCTTGACATGTCGTAGACACTCGAGCCACGGCCCAGGGGTTAAAGGGACCCAGAAAAGCCTTTTGTAAAAGTTACAAAAGGCTTTTATTGTCGCGTAGTACCAATATGGCGATGCAAATGCCGTTGGAATTATTGATCTACATTCAGTATTAGCTGCCGCCAGAAGCAATTAAGGGGCACCTCTTCACCCCTTGCCGATCGATTCCTCCGCCCTCCTCTGCTTCTTTCAAAACAGCTGGAAACACTGGGAATAGCCAGTGTGACATCGCGACGCTCGACTTCCGTTCTCCGCTAGCTACATTCCTGCGCCTAGGCACGCGTCAATCGCTGCAGACCCGCCTTTGCCTTGGGATCGCGCAGGAAGGAGGAAGAGCAACCGGGAAGCCAATGGCAATGACGTTGCCGGCGACCGACGATCGGCCGAATCAGGGGGGCGCCTCGCCGTTGCGTCAGCCGCGATCGCCGTTGCGTCAGCCGCGGTCGGCTCGCTGCGGCGGCGGCGCTCATCGGCTGAGAAAGGCGATCTTCAAAAATTGTTTACAAATTATCCGTACAACGTATGGGGCTCCCACTTGGCTCAAAAATCCCCGTTATGTGTTCTACAACCTGAATGCATTTGATTGCCACCTTCACAAAGCTTTTCTGGGTCCCTTTAAAAAGAAGGTCCCCTTCACCCCGAGTAGTCAGAGTGGCGCTGGCTTCCACCCCCAAGTACAGGAACAAAAATACCTTAACATAAATACCCCAGAAAGTGGAGGGGAAAATCGCCCCGCCGGTAGCGTAGTGGTTATCGCACCGGAACGCGGTCGTCTGGAGGGTCGTGGTTCGGATCCCACCTAGGGCGGGCAGATTTTTCTCCACTTCGTTTCTTTCCAAAGGCTTTATCTGGTTTCAATGACCTACCACATCCTCCCCCTTTGCTTCGCGAGGTTTCCTTGCTGGCCAAGCACAACTCTTATTCTGGTCTTATATATATATATTATATATATATAATATACAGAGTAGAACTTTGAAGAGGGTAAGAAGACACAAGAGAAGAAAACCGTCGAACAAGGTAAAAGCAAGATTGGTGGCCCACAATCGTGCTTTACCTGGGTTCGAAGTTTTTCTTCTCTTATATATATATATATATCATATATATATAATATATATATTATATATATATTATATATATATATATATCTGCTGCGCGGACGCTAGAGCGGCCGGTCACACTCAGCCCGTCACAACCGGCGGCAGTATCGTTGGCAGAGATGGCAACCCTGCAAACCAGAAACAAAATGGCCCCCACACGCTTCTGGGTACACGAAGAGGCGGTACTCTTAGCGTAGCTTATTTAGTGACGCCAGGTGGTAACCACATATGCAGCGCGACGGTGACTCGAAAAGCGTAACTCAATGGGTACAGAAGAACAGGCCGCCGGGGGCGGTGCCAGCGGATATCGACGGGCCGTCGCTGTCCCTTGCTTTGGCCGGCCAGAAGCAGCCCACAAGCGAGCGACAGCCACATAGTGTATTGGTGGCAGTGTATTAATTTTAACACGAAAGTGGTTTATTCCCGGATTCAAGAAGATTTCGCTGACCCGCCGCGGTGGCTCAGTGGCTAAGGCGTTGCGCTGCTGAGCACAAGGTCGCGGGCTCGATTCCCGGCCGCGGCGGCCGCTTTCTGATGGAGGCGAAAAGCAAAAAACGCCCGTGTGTACGAGATTTCGGCGCACGATAAAGATCCCCAGGGGGTCAAAATTAATCCGGAGCCCTCCACTACGGCGCGCCTCATCGCCTGCGTTGCGTCGGCGCGTTAAACCCCACAATCAATCAATCAATCAAGATTTCGCTGACGTCATATCCGTCACGGAAGTGACGCCAGTACATCGAAGCCAGCGGCCTGTAAAGGGTGCACCCCTGCACACAGGGTCTTCTTGCGGGGAAGCAACCTTTAGTACTAAAGAGTACGTTATACTTAGGGTTGTTCGTTTTCGGGTTTTATATTTTAACACACAAGTGTTTCATGCCGCAATACCCCAATATTTCACTGACGTCATATCTGTCACGGAAATGACGCCAGTACACCTTTGCCGAAGCGACCCGCCAGCAGGACGTCGCTCGACAAGCCCACCCACAAGACAGCCACCGACCCGCAAATCATACTCAGCTGCAGATTTCGCTGCACATTTCCCTTTTTGTGTTTTACCGATTATTATGACAGAGGAATCAGCCACAGTTTTTTTTTTGCGCTTGTCGCTGTCGACCACATTATACCTGTTTCCTGCGCCCATTGAGTTACGCCTTTCGCGTCGCTTGTTGCCATGGTTACCCCTTAACACAAGAACACAGCATCCACAGTGTCACGAAGGTACCATGCGCGACAACACCTTTGTCGTTCAGCAGAAATGATGAACGATACAGCAGCGTATAGTTGCTGCCTCAAATTAGTCCAGGTTTGGTGCAAGAAGCAGGTAGCAGTATTTGGACTGCCGCAAAGGCGCTTTTTAATAGGTTGTAGCTTAGAAAAATGTTTCATTTGTTCGATCTGTATCGCTTCAGTGAAGGTATATTGTAAAGCTATGAAACCTGAATCATACTCGTGAAATCCAAAAGATTTCCCGAGTACTGCGGTTACTGACGTATTCTCAATTAACCCTTAGCCCACCCGCTCCCTATCCAACGTTGTGTATACCTCTTGTAAATATGCTGTGAATAACATTGGAGAGATCGTGTCCCCTTGTCTGATGCCCTTCCTTATAGGTATTTTACTGCTCTCCTAATGAAGGACTATGGTAGACATGTGTATGGGCCCATTGTAGATATCCCCTAGTATTCTTACATAATGCGATCGTCTACACCCTGATCTTGCAATGCCTGAATGACTGCTGAGATTTCGACCGAGTCAAATGTTTTTTCATAATCTATGGAGGCTATATATAGGGGTTGAGTATACATTGCGCATTCCTCTATCACCTGATCGATTGATCATGTGAATATGGTCCATTGTTGAATAGCCTTTAGGAAACCCTGCTTACGACTGACAGTAAGCTGATCGGCCTGTAAGTTTTAAAGTCCTTCATGTCACCTTTCTCGTGGATTAGGATGATGTTCGCGTTCTTCCAAGATCCCGGTACACTCGCGCGTTATTAGGCATTGCGTATACAGGCTTGCCAGATTTTCTAGTAAAATTTGTCTGCCATCCTTCAAGAGTCCTGCTGTTATCTGTTCTCGCCAGGGGCTTTGCCCCGTCGCATTTCTTTCAAAGCCTTATTTACTTCTGTCGTTCATGGTCTTATGGCTACCTCCTCTGAACTACTTCCTCGTTCGGTATTATGCTGGATGTCACCGCCACTGTACAGATCTCTGTAGAACTTCTCGGCTACTTAACTGTTTTATCCCTATTTGTGATGACATTGCCTTGCTTGACTTTAAGTGCATACATATGAATTTTCTCCGTATATATATATATATATATATATATATATATATATATATATATATATATATATATATATATATATATATATATATATATATATATATATATATATATATATATATATATAAACGCCTCTTCACTACTTTCAGGATGCCTCCGTTTTTTACAGCATGCGCGATCCTCTCCATATTATACTTCCGTATGTCAGGCTCAGCTGTCGTATACGCTTATTAACTTCGAAAGCTCTGCTAGTTCAGTTCTGTCAGCTGGGGTAGATACTGTCATGGTTTGCCGTTTCCTAATTAAATCATTCGTCTCCTCGGAAAGTTTACCAGTATCCTGTCTAGCGATGTTACCTCCGACTTCTATTTGCACACTCCGTGATAATGCGTATAAGGTTGTCGCTCGCTTCCTGTGTCGCAAACTCTACTTCCTCGCGATCGTTAGAGCTGAATATCGGTTCTGCAGGGCGATCCTGAATTCCTCAACTTTCCCTCTTAGTTAGCCCATTGAACGGCTTATTTCGTACTATAGCTTGTTACGGTTCCTCCCGAAATCTAGCCTAGTTCGAGATCTTACCATCCTGTTGTTACTACACCTCACCCTTCCGAGCACTCCCACATCCTGCACGACGCCAGGGTCATCGCATAGTATGAAGTCTGTTACATTTTTGTGCCCCCCATTCGGCCCTCCCGTTTGCGGAAGAAGGTATTCGTGCCCCGCAGATTATTCCGTTGTGGGAACTCTACTAATAAGTTTCCTTTGTTATCCCTACAACCCCGACCATAGTTCCCAACTGCCTTGTCTCCAGCCTGCTTCTTGCCTACTTAAGCATTGAAGTCTCCCATAACTATTGTATACTGTGTTTTTACTTTAGCCATTGCCGATTACACATCTTCGTAGAGGCGTTCGACTAGCTGGTCGCCATGGCTGGATGTAGGTGCATAGCCCTGTACCACCTTGAATTTGTACCCCTTGTTAAGCCTAATTACAACACTGGCTAACCTTTCGTTAATACTATAGTATTCGTCTATGTTGCCAGATATATGCGTTTATTG
Source organism: Haemaphysalis longicornis (assembly GCA_013339765.2). Classification (NCBI taxonomy): domain Eukaryota; kingdom Metazoa; phylum Arthropoda; class Arachnida; order Ixodida; family Ixodidae; genus Haemaphysalis; species Haemaphysalis longicornis. Next base: position 1,186,498 of record JABSTR010000962.1, read on the forward strand.
ACTAGAAATCCCTCTCCCAGTTCTCTTCTGTCCACTAGACCACGGTAACAAAGGACGTGTCCCTTTTTCAGCACCGTAAAGGCTCCACCTGTCCTCCTTACCTCACTAAGTCCTATTAACATCCCATTTGATGCCCTCTAATTCTTTGAACAACACCTCTACACTCGCCCTGCTACATGAAGTTCTCGTGTTAAACGCAGCCAGGTTCACATTCCAATCGCAGCCTGTCAGGATCCAGCTATTCTTATCACCCTCTGCTGCGTCACAGGTCTGACCGCCGCCGTGGTCAGTTGCTTCGCAGCCACACGCAGAGCCACAGCCACCCACGCATACACGTGCGTGTGTGTTGTGCATATAAATATTAAACCTTTTCGTATGCCCCAGGCTTCCAACAGTCGGCGAGAACACGGAGGCCGTCGCAATGTGGGGCTACGCGGGCGATCGCTTCTTCAGCTTCGAAAGCCAGAGCAACATTCTTAAGAAGGTCAAGCCGCTGCTGCTCGACCTGGCGATAGATGACGAGGTGCCCACATGCGTGGCTGTGTACTCGGTAGAGACGGATGCCCTCCACGGACAGTGCTCGGTGCTTGAGCGCTACGACTGCAGTATGGCATACAGTATCTATGACCTTCTCTGGTACTTGCGCCTGCCTGCCGAGTAGTGCCCACTGTGGATATAGCTGGCCCGTGTTGTGACCATACTATCCTCCAATCGATTTGGTTTCGCTTTTGCTCGTCGCTGACAAATGCACAAGTTATTTCGTTCGAAGATATTTATTCCGATCACTGCCTGTTTTGTTTCATCGACATTTTTTTAGGCTTCGACTGTAACAATTATTCTTGCTGCATACGCTTAGTGTGTTGCAGTGCAATAAACCTATTCGTTCAATACCTTACCTTATGTGAAATGTATTACTTTTAGAGATATTTCTCTGGCTGTACGAAACATTCGTAGCCTTTTTTTATCAGCTCACGTGCCCGAGCAAGCTCGAGGCATTCTGGTTACACTGTCACAACAAAAGGACGGTGAAGTTGTCCTGCCTACCCCTGGGGAGTAAACAGTAGGACATTCTCCCAATACAAGGAAAAGGAACTGTCCTCTAGGATCCTGAAATTGCAAATGCGCCTGCAGCTGCGCATAAAGATAATAGTGTTGCCGTTATTTCATTTTGTTTGCTTTTGAAGCACGACCAGCTTCGACTGGCTCAAAGGGCTGTCGATGCTGCCCGCGCTCAAGGCATCCTGGACTGAGGACGCCTCCTTCAAGCTTCAGCACAACCCCCCTATTGATTTAAATAAACGTTTATTCTCTCTCTCTCTCTCTCTCTCTCTCTCTCTCTCTCTCTCTCTCTCTCTCTCTCTCTCTCTCTCTCTCTCTCTCTCTCTCTCTCTCTCTCTCTCTCTCTCTCTCTCTCTCTCTCTCTTCAGTTGTGGCCGACGCGCCGTCTGATATCTGTGACGCGGGCTCACCCTAACGGCACCAATCACGCGGAAAGTGATTGGCCGAAAATGGGACCTGCAACATCACCCGCTGCTTGGTTATGAATAACGAGGGAAGTGCCGCATTTTACCATCTGGTTACGTAGTCCTGATACCAAACAAACATTCTGCGTCTCGCTTCATGAATTGGAGATCCACTGACCTCCTGAACGTCGACTTCAAAAGTCTCATTGGCGCTTATGCTTGTTTTCTGCCAGGATTTAGGCATTGATGACACCAACTAATGGTGTAAATAAATGCCCGGGGGAGTAAAAAACTTTCCTCCGCACTGGGTGCTCTCATCGTTATATATAATTGTTCGTGTAACAGCCGGTTGGTGCCTTTGGACATAGGGTTTTGACAAGCGCTCATTCCTAAACTTGCTGTCATCCTTTCATGCGCTTGTAAAGAAGCAGCAAGCGTCGGCAGCTGCGTCGTCTGCACGTAAGAAGGCGCAAGGGGATCAAGAATGCACGGGTGGCAAGCGTGTACAACATCTGGATTGCATCTGGCCCGATGTGACGCGAACTGTGGATAAAATCATCGCCGTACCCAGAATTTTTTTCGGAAGGGGAGAGGTCATGTTGCTGGCACAACGGTGCACATGCTGAAGGTTTACGTTGACCTATTTTCACATATGAACCATGGGGTTCGGACTGAGGGGAGGGGGGGGGGGGGGAGGGAGGGAGGGAAGGAAGGAAGGAGGGTTTACCGAAAGGTGGCACGAAGGGCAAGCCGCACATGTGGCAGCGTTGTCTGAGCGTGGAGTTAACAAACATGAAGGGGCAGGGACACGTTGCTGTCACTTGACAGGCAGTTGGTCGACAGGAGCCCTCAGAGTATATATTTCCGGATCAGCGAAAATGTTGAAGCCAGAAGGTATTCCCGTGTTGGGGGGGGGGGGGGGGGGGGAGAGAGAGAGGTGGTTCAGAAACCCTCTCACTCCACCCTGGTTACAGTAAACTACCGCGGTTCCAAGTTGCCAGTAGTAGTAGCGGTTCCAAGGAAAGGAAAAGGAAAAGAAGTGGGCTGGAAGTAATATGTTGAAAAAGAAAGAATAAAAGATGGGGCTAACTCAGGATAGCACTCAGTCCGAGCAGGTCAGTCGGGGCGCTGCGTGAGACCCGTCGTCTCCAAGTAGTGGAGCAGCTGGTCGAAAACTCCTCGTTGGGTGGCGGCTGCAGAGCCTCCATGCATTGCTGGGGCAGAGATGCCACTTGGAGCGGACTGCCCAACCGCTCCATAGCACGTCCGTGCTATGGAGCAGTTGGGCAGTTCGTCTCACACTTTGTCGAGTGCGTGTCGCACGCTGTTCACGGTTCACCAGTTCCCTCTCTCGCTAAAAAGGTCAGATGGCACCTCTTTTTTTTTAATGGACAACGTAACTAAGGATGTCATGAAGACAAACTGCATATTTGCTTAGTTTGAAAGAAGTAGGTTTTAGTTGTGGACTCAGCAAAAAGTTAGCAGCGGCTTAGCTCGGCTATGCCAGGATATACGTAGCGTGAGCTAAGGTTCAGCTGGTTATTCTTAGGTTTCCTAGTTGTCTAGGATTAGCTGATTACCATGCTTACTGCCGCTAAAACGATTTCCAATCCAATCCAATCCAATATAATACAATCCATTTCAGTCGCGGCGGCGGCGGCTCCGGCGCGCCAGCTGTGTGCCGTGAGACGTCACTGCTCCTCGCGCATGCGCAGCACGGCTCTCCAGGAGCCACGCGAAACTGCTCAACCTCGGCCAGTGTAGCTCACGCTACAAAAGCCCACTTTATCACGTATTATGTCATTCGTTATGTCATCGCCGCTTGTATATTTTTAAATCGGATGTGTTGTACAAGCCGTACGTTCGCCTTTGCAGGAAAAAAAATATCAAGAAAATGCCGAGCCCTCGTGAGCGCGTGCCCCGCGGCGACCGCCGAGCGTCCCCGCGCAGTGGGTTTAGCAAAAAAAAAAAAAAAAAAAGAAATTAGCAGGGGCTTGGCTCAGCTATGCCAGTTTGTACGCAGCGTGAGATAAGTTTGAGCTGTTTATTCTTAGCTTTCCTGCTGTCTAAGATTAGCTTGATTATCATGCTTACTGCTCCTTCAATGACCCACACACGGTATACGCATTATCTGACACATGTATATTTATCAAGCGGCTACGGCACAGCGTCACAAATCGCCCCAGAGGTAAGTTGGTTCCACAGGCGCACGCCGGTGTTGCTGCGACGCACGAGCCGTCGGTTCCACACCCGGCCACCCCTCGCATGATCATCAAGGGGACCGGGCCGCCACGTGCGGAACGGAGGTCGGCGAAGACGCTGGGAGCGCGGGGTGTGCGAGAGACGCCGGGCAGAGAGCAACGCTCTGTGCGCCGTGAGACGTCACTGCTCCTCGCGCATGCGCAGCACGGCTCTCAAGAGCCACGCGAAACTGCTCAGCCTCGGCCAGTGTAGCTCACGCTACAAAACTGGCAAAAACCCCGAGGAGCGAGAAAATGCCCAGCGCCAGTGAGCGCGCGCCTCGCGGCGACCGCCAAGTCCCCGGCTCACGCAGTGGCTTTAGCAAAAACAAAAACAAAAAAGAAACTCCAGCGTTGATGCTTAAGTTGAAAAGACCCTGCTTCGAAGAGGACACTGCGGCCGCCGCATTCTCTAGCCTGGATAACGGGAGATATGGCTACAAGTGTGCCGCTCGTTTCCGAGACGGCTTACAGCTAGTCGATGACGAAGAGCTCGTGGAAGTCTGAAATGCTGACGTTGACTTTGCATCCACCAGTTTCAGCGAAGAAGACGACGACCCTCTTCGATACATATGACGACGATTGCTGGCACCGCAACTGTGCGAATAAACAATGACACTGAAACTTAACTACGTGTCTGGAAATGCTCACTACAACAGCTTCGCCGTTCAAGCCTTTTGCGTGAGTGCGAGCTTCCCTGAATTTTTCCAGGAGGTGATGGTAATGTTATAGTGCCTCGAATACCTACGTTTACGGAGAGACGCTACGATAACAGCGTCCCTGGACGGTTTGATTTCATTTTCAATTTAGTACGTGTACAATAATTCATCATAGTACGACAGTAAAATTTGTTCATGTCTACGTCTGTGACTATACGTAACCAGCGTTACTAGATAGGGCCAATTGTAGAACACTCCCCATGCGCTGTGTGTCGGCAGCGTCTTCGTTTTTTGACGTGCGCAAGAGGGCGGGACCTGGGTATGCGCTTATATGGGGTATGCGTGGCCTGCGGAAAAGAAACTAAACTATGTAACACATAATGGCGGAATGTGGGTGTATTTGGCCAAAGCTAAGTGAGGGAAATATTCGGCTTCCAGGAGCCCTAGGATTTAAGGGTAGCACAGAGGGAGTAAACTTCAAGACTGCATAGGGCAGCTTCCACCTCTAACAGGCAAAATTTATTTGAGCCTGCCCTAAGAGTAGCGCTGGAATTGAACCAAGAGTGCAACATAGACAGATTCTTTGGTGATATGACACATCATCACCCTGTTACCATTAACAATCATCATCGTCATCATCATCATCTCTAAGCGGCCGCTGCTCGTCGCGTGAAACGAAGCATCTCCTTCGGCCTTCACATTACGTTAGCGCAATAATGAAATTATAAAGACTTCCTGAAGCCCGTCAGGTTCTCCACATCCAGGCTATGCCTAGCCCAGAGTACTTCACAGTAGCGGCAAAGGATCACTTAATGCGGAACGTCAAAGCCGTTCTTTACGGCTCATTGGTTTGCTTAATGACGGTCAGCCGAAGCGTATCATAGTTTGTGCGCTGTTTCGAGTCAGCGGCCGCTATTCTTCTCACGCGTGCTGAAAGCTTCGTGCAGTTATTCTGTGCTTTGTGGCAGAGCCTACCACTACGTGTGCCTGGCACGTGGGCGCCTCGCTGTCGGTGACTCAACTTCGGCGGCTGCCAGCACGATGCCAACTGTTTTTCCTGTAGAGATCGACTTGCCTCGGCGAGGCGGACGCCGCAGCAGAGGTCTCCTCTCCCCCCTCCCTCAAGCTCAACGAGCGCCGCTACTGCCGGCCAAACGAACTCGGAAAGAGCGTTGTATGTGTCTGTACTATTCTCGGGCCATGTGCACAGAAGCATGGTGAAAGCCGCGCAGCCGTTACGGTCATTGTGTATAAGCCCGCTCTCTCGGTAGATAGGCTAGGATAGTTCGCATTCGTTTTGCAGCAGTGAATCCGTGCTGTCGCCCTGTCGACTTTCGCTGTAACCTTTCCCGGAAGCGTATTGTTCCTGTACTGCTTCGGCTCATCTTTCATTATGCAGTAAACCAGGTAAGTTTGCCTTCGGCTTCTTGTCGTCATCACCAAGGCAGCAACCTTTGCTGGCCGCTCACCACCACGCTACCTGACATGACGGAGGCGACGGAGCCCGGTTCGGGGACGCCTTCCAGAATGTAACAGCGCGCTTGCGTGGGCGGCTCGCTGGCAATCAACCACGAGCGTGAACTGTCTACAGGGAGCTGCTTGCATAGAACGAGCCTTCGTTACTCACTTCCGATTACTATTATTTAAAAAAAAAAACGCTCCCTTTCTTTTCAGCCAAGGAAGCCGGAACACCATCGTTATATCTAGCCAACCGTTGCGTTTGGAGCTACGTGGCTTTAATTAAGGTCACTAGAAAAAAACTGCACAATTCTCTCGGCTTCACCTTTGGAATATTGGAATAGTATATATATTTTCCAGGTTTCACACTGAGATCTAAACTTTATCACACGTCATTAACAGGCGTAATTTTATCAGAGACGGAAATATCTCTAATTGAAATTAATGATTTAATTAACTGACGAAATTATCCCAGCTTACATGTGCAATGAGCGTAATGTTTCTTAGTGATTTACTAGTAGTCAGCAGTAGACTCTTTTAAAACATTTCAAGCTATATCTGTTTCAAAAAGAAAAAAGGAAGGAAGCTCACGCCAACGCGTACGACTTGAAGGTACAACCTTCACGGCTTCTTCGCTTCCGCAACAACCTTTACTCTATCATTTTTGTTACAAGTGTGACCTTCCTTTCTTTTTTTTTTTTTTTTTTGAAGTGATAATCAGTGGACATCACCTCGGAGGGGGGGGGGGGGGGGGGGGGGCGTACGCTATGACGTGGCTTTCTCGTTCCGAGCTGCCATGATTCCGGCCGCTCGCTGGATTTTTTTGCCATTGTTGGCCAATCTACCTGAGTGGGTTTGCATGGCTTTACAAACGCGCGCCGGGGACGCTGGGTGGTCAACGCGAGGCACGCGCTCACGTGCGCTCGGCATACTAACTGTGGACACAAAACTTTTCTAGCTAAACGATTTGCTAAACAGCTTCGCTGTTAAAAATGACCTACCACATTTTCCCCTCTGCCTTCATTAGTGTTCTTGACTGCCTACCTTTATTTCTGTCTTCATTCAACGAGCCCCTCATTTCCCATTCTGATTCGCTATATACAGTAGCCCCCGGTAGGACGAACTCGAAAGGATCGTGGAAATGTGTTCGTATTATCAGAAATTTGTCTTGAGAACTGAGGTTTTTTGGATTGTGGATGGTTAAAGAGAGCAAAAGTGTTGTTCGTCTTAACCTATAATCCCCAGAAGGACAAAATTAATCCGGAGCCCTCCACTACAGCGCGTCTCAAGTGAATGCGGCTTGGTCTCATTTTGAGTACTGAATGATTGCCTACTGGAAAGACTAGCTATACTGAGACACAGAACACGCACGTGCATTTGACAAGCTGCTGATAAATAACTCTTCCGAAGGGTTCACTGAGGCAGCTGCTGCCTTTTTTTCAGCATCAGAAAAGTGCGCAAAGCAATTTAACAAAAGGTGAACGTAGATCAACATTATTCATTTTTATCGCTAATATTACGGAATGATGATATATAGACTATGCCCTTCTCTTTAAGAAATATATTTTCTTTTTGTGTGTTTATAAATGTATTTCGTGTGTACATGGCGTTCACACACAAATTATAAGCTTAAAGAAATGAAATAAAGAAATACGGATGACGTAACCGCCTCTGGTGCTTCTAGTACGCTCGTCCTCGTATGGTAAGGGTTCGAAAGGAATAGATTGAAAGTATGAAAGAAAGCCGCGTACATTCTCGCCAACAATAGCTTTTAGCCACAATAAAATTTTGAAGTGAAGGGCAGATACGGCACGGGTAATGGCACTTTTGCGAGTATAGGGGATCTGCATCGCCGGGGGAGCTCCTCACCCCTCTCTTCCCCCCATCCCGGGAAACACCGGATGGGGCTCGGGCCCCTGAGCCCCAAGCAGAACCGCCGTAGACCGGGCGGCTGAATGCGCCGGCTACCGCGGCGGTTGCGACTGCAGCGCCACACAGAGGATCGGTATCGGTGGCGGTTCCGGGCAGCGTTGCTCAGTTTTTGATACCATCGCCTCTACTACGTCCTCTGCTTGTTTTGTGTGACAAAATGGCGCAAGAAACGTGTCTCCTTCAAGGCGAAGAAAACTTCACAGACCATGGTTCGGTGAACAACTCATCTTCAGGTGACCTGGAAGGTTCCAAGGGTGTCGCCGAAACTAGAAAGACCAAGGTTAAGACAAAGAAAAAGATCCCCGGCGTCGTGTATTTGAGCTACATCCCTCCCAAGATGAACGTGAAGACCGTGCGGAGCATGCTCTCCAAGTTCGGCGAGCTCGGGCGCATATTTCTCCAGCCCGAAAAGCAGCACGGCAAGCCACGAAACTTCGTCGAAGGCTGGGTGGAGTTCACGGACAAAAAAGTTGCCAAGCGCGTCGCTGCCACCTTGAACGGCGTCCAGGTCGGCGGTAAGCGTCGGGCCGAGTACTATCACAGCCTGTGGAGCATCAAGTACCTGCACAGGTTTCGGTGGACGCACCTGAACGAGCGGTTGGCGTACGAGAAGGCGGTGAGAGACCAACGACTGCGCACCGAGATCGCTCAGGCCAAGCGCGAGTCCAACTTCTACGTAGCGGCGGTTCAGAAAAGCAAGCGCATGCGGCGCGAGGCGAAGGAAGCGGGTGACGACGAAAGTGCGCGGCAGTCAATCGACGTCAGGCAGCGTGCCACGGAAGAAGAGATCGCTGCCAAGCGTAGCAAGAAAAACGCCGACAACGTGCCGAAATCTGGGGCCGATTTCAGCCTGCTGAGGAACATTTTTGTGAGCGGTGTATCGTCGGACTCGGAAGACTCGTTGGATAAAGCCGACGCGTAGCATCGTTGTGTGCTCTTGTGTTTCATTCGCTGTAAACTCAGCCGTTCCAGTCGGATTAGGTAGTATGCTCATTGCAGCCATGAACTCTCGCAGAAATAGGGAATCTGTCCAGCCGTGCGGGGCTGTTTTCAGTGGTGTGCTTGGACTGTGATCCTAGAAACGGATTTAAGATTCTGATCAAGAAGAGCGCGGAGCCCAGGACGAAAAGAAGACCGTGTGCTCGAGTTTTCCTTTCTTTCGTCTCCGTTGTCGCTTTGCACTCTTTTTGGCTGAACGTTGCATGTTACCAGTTAGCCAAAGCTGAAGCCAAGGATGTTGACAAGGGGCGGTAGGATGAGATGGGACGAGTGTCCTTTCAAAGCATATATGAAAGTTGCGTGACTAATCTGCAGTGCCGATGGCATACCCCTGCGGCGACTTGTTTTTTGAAGGATGCAGTCAGAAATGGGCTAAAGGAGCCTGTGTTTTTACTTGTGTCAATATCATGTTGCAGGATGACTTGCTGTCTGACAGAAAGAGCACGTGGGTCCGTGGCTGTTTGCTAAAACTGGCATGGCAGTAGTGAGGTGCCTGTGTCTGTTTTCTGAGGTTTTGAGGGCCTGACTGCTATTGGAGCAGTGAGAACGAGGACTGTGTGTGATATTGTTGTCTTGAACTTTTAGTGCTCAATCAAACAGGTGCCAGGGGATGTCTCGAGCATAAGGTGAAACCAAGTGCATCTGAGGTACCAGTTGTAGCTGTTGAATGGAACAGAAAAGAATATTTGTTTCATGACAAGTAGTTCTGTGTCATTCTTGGTACGTGTTAAGATGACTTGCTTGACAACGCTCGCACTGCCTTTTGATGCCACCTGAGAAGCCCTAGTTCACCTTGCGAGCCTTTGTTAAGTTCGGAGTGCATAATCAGTCGTGTTTGGAAGTAGACACGTAGTCGTGACTGATCAGAGTTTCATCCAACGTTCATTGGAACTATGACTACTAGCTGTTACCTGCCGTGATCAGCAGTTGACAAAGAGTGGTCAGCTGTTCATTGAAGTGGGTGGGTAGGAAATTTCTTGTTACTTTGTTTGTTTGTGTGCATTGGGGGAAAAAAAAGTCCTGCCTACATACATGCTTTGGGGGCCACAATCCCTGACGCTGCTTGGCTTGTACAGGAGCCCTTCTCTGCGAATTGAACCCACATATTCTAAGAGCAAGCTGCTGCTGTTTTAAACGCTTCACTTAAAGGCACCCTTATAGTTTTTCTGATGTATCTTTACAACATCAAACTGTGGCAACATATCATCATCATCGACAGCATATTAAGGCCCACTGCAGGACGAAGGCCTCTCCCATTGACCTCCACTTGCTCTGTTCTGGGCGGCCCGAGTCCGTTCTTTGCCTCCGAATTTCCTTGTTTCGTCTCTCCATCGAGTTAATGGCCTTCCGCTTTGTCTAGTCCCGTCTCCGTATCCTTTCTTTTATCCTTGTGGTCCACCTGTGGCCGGTTTGTCTCGCTACATGGCCAGCCCTAGTTCATTTCTTTTTCTTAATTCGAGCTATGATGTATTCTATTCTAGTTTGATCCCTTATCCAGGTCGCTCATTTCCGATCTCGGAATTTTACTCCTCTAATTATTGCTCCATGGACCACTGAGCCGACCTAAGTTTGCTTTCCGATTGTTTAGTAAGGTGCCAAGTTTCCGCTCCATATGCCATCACGAGCAGGATGTATTGGTTATATATTCTTTTTTTGAGTGATAAAGGTAAGCTTACTTTCATTATTTGTGAGTGCTTGCCGAGTGAACCCAAGTCCATTCCTATTCTGTGCCTGGATTACTTTTCGTGATTGGATATTCTTCTACTTGTTAGAGCGTTTCGTTGCATATGCTGAAGGGGGGCGCTTTAAGCACGCTTCTTTATCATTACTTTGTATTTCTTCATATTTATTTTTAGCCCCGTAGCTTTGCTTTCTGATTGTAGTTCCGTCAGCGCTTTTGCAAGTGTTCTCAAGACTCATCTCTGTGTATGTCGTCTGCAAACCGCAAATGGCTCAAGTATTCTCTGTTTATCGGTAAACTTGTGTTTTCCCAGTCAAGCTTCCTGGCTACCTCGCCAGACATGCTGTGAACAGTTTTTGCAAGATGGTATCACCCTGTCGCACTCCCTTTACGGATCGGGAACGTTTCACTTTGCTTGTGAAGGGTTATCCTGCCTGTACATCCCTCGTATATGTCGTCTAGGAGTCTTATGTGGGTCTCCTCTATTCCCTGGTTTGCAATGCTTCCTGCACTGCTGCGGTGCTTACTGGATAAAACGCTTTTTCGTAGTCTATAAATTTCACTGTATAGGTACTTGCTAAACTCCGCAGATTTTTCTATTACTTCATTGACGACCTGGATGTAATTCATTGTTGAGTATTCTTTCCTAAACCCAGCCTGCTTCCAGGGCTGTTGAGGATCTAGGCTGTTGATTATGTGGTTAACTATTCCTTCGGTAAGCAGCTTGTAAACAACTGAGAATAGAATGATGGGTCTTTAATTCTTAAATAGACAATAAAGGCTCGAGTACCTTCTTGTTTAAACTGAAAGATCCTACATTCTGTAGCCCTCTCAGCTTTTGTTCGACAGCCAAGGATGCCTTTTTTGCTGAGAAATAACTAGGGCAGGCATTTATCTCATTTCCATATGAGCATGCCACAAATGGAGCCTGGTATTAATTACAGAGGGTTGAAGTGGCGAACTTCCATTTTGTGCAGCCTCAGTTGTGGCTCTGCAACGGACTACACGGAAAATGTACCGTTAATAATATTCTTCAATGACTTGAGCATCGAAATGTATCGTTCAAGATTTCAGTTTGTCCTTGTGAGTGCTCTTCGCAAGGTACGTGATTTCCACTAAGGGCACAGATTGAGCATACGTTTCGAGCCACACTTGTAATCGATAACGTTTTTTTCTGTGCTTTTCTACACTTCGTGTGGTCTACCTGTCATAATGGGGTCAACGGAGGGAACCAGAGCTGTTTGGAGCGAACGACTGAATCGTGCTTGGTGGTGCCGCGCCGGAGACTTCACATGCTTCCGAACATTGGAGCGTTTCCACGAATGTTCTGTTCATTTCATGACGAGCAACATGAGCTTCCGACTGCGTCTCAGTGGCTGAGCCGTTGTGCTGCTGAGCACGAGGATGCGGGTTCGATTCCTGGCCACGGCGGCCGCTTTTCTGATAGAGGAGAAATGCATAAAACACCCGTGTGTGCGAGATTTCGGCGGGTGTTAAAAATCCCCAGGTGGTTAAAATTAATCTGGAGCCCTCCATTACAGCACGACTCATTGCCTGAGTTGCGTCAGTGCGTTGAACCCCGCAGTCAATCAATCAAAGCTTGGAATGCATCCACAATATTAAATTATGACTTTCCTTCCTGCCTAACCCATTTTGCTAACGTTGCACTTCGAGCGGGCAATGGGAGTCCACAGCAAAACCGAAACTAGGCCAGTAGTGGGACGTGCAGCGGTGGCGCCATCAGGCTATAGCGGGCCTGACTGCTCACTGTAAATGGTCTATAGACGCCGTCATTGGGACTTGTACCTGTGCTGCGTGGTTGTTTCAAAGTCCTTTGGAAGGCTGTTGAACTGATTGCCTATCGAGTGCCCCATTGTAACTACATAGGGAACAGTTGCCGGCAAGAGTGCAATTTCCATTTGAAAATTACCATGTAGCACTTGCATCAAAAGCTTCGCTTTGTCGATGGCAGAAGCACGTAGCGATGCTCTCATGCTTCCCACCTTGGTGCCAAAGCAGAAGCATGGTACACACACCTTCCAGCTGTACTGTAACCACTGGCTTATCCTGAATTTTAATTGGGGGGGGGGGGGGGTTAAGTCTTTCTAGGAAGACGTTGGGAAGTCCTCCTACGAGGATGTGGTCATGAATTTTTAAGTGCGAATGCACTTTATAAGCGACCGCCGGCGGCGGCGGCGGCGTCGGCGTCCGCGCTCCTCTATATATAAAAAAAAACAGCATCCGGCGCCAGGTTTCGATCCGAGGACTTTGCGGCCGCAGCGCGACGCGCCGCTGGTATTAGAGTTAGTGACGCGCCTTATATCTTTAACGCATTCAAACTACGTCGTCAGCGGCGTGCGTTGGCGACTCAGCGATGTTATAGCGGCTTGATAACTGCGTTTTTTACAAACCCGATGGAAGAGAAGGCGGCGAGGCGGTGGGTGTTCATTCGCACTTTCACATTCTCCCCCTCGGGGAAATGCGGGGGAATTTTTTTTGTGTGTGTGTATGTGGGGGGTATAAATTCCTCAAGTCTGCAACTACGACACGATGTGCGACAACGACTGAGGATTGGACCGTCTGCTTTAGTGGGATTTGAAACAACGAAATAAACAAAGCACTTGCCCGAGTGCCGTTACCTCGCATTTACTACTGAAATTAACATAAGAAAGATACAATATTTTGATAAAAATGCGGCGCCCTTAGCGATAATTTTGCTAACTAGGAACAACAACGCTCATGCGTTGGAAAATCAGTGGAAAATAAAATCATTCAGCAAGCATTGCACGTATAAGAGGTGTGGCTGCGATTAATCCTCTAGTCATAGCTCTAAATAAAATCATTCAGCAAGCATTGCACGTATATTAACCGATTTAGCCCTGGCCAATCCCCCCTTGTGGGTACGTTCCAAAAAATTTGAGGACATCATCATCATCATCATTATAAGAGGTGTGGCTGCGATTAATCCTCTAGTCATAGCCAACGTCTAGTCATAGTCATAATCCTCTAGTCATAGCCAACGCTAGCCACTTTCGGCTACACTTTTCCGGTGCCCTTGCCTGGTCCGCTCTCATCGACTGTGGGTTCAGAATTGTGATAGTGAATTAACTGGATTAACCCTTCGGATTAGCAGTACAAAATGGGGTTCATACCACCTGCTGTACCTTCTCCTATGTTTATCTACGAATATTGGGAACAGTACCGAGAGAAGAAAGGCTGGAAGCCGTTCTCTTACTACCGCACGCCAGCGGACGATGAAGGGCTTGAAAAGTTGACCTATCTTTCGCTTTACTCTTTGAAGTACGGTAAGCACATCGAGTTAAAAAGTTTAGTTGTGATGTTCGCAAACGTTAGTGATCTTTAGTTCTTGCTTTTTAAACTAATTAGTATTACCTGCCGCCTTGCGTGGCTGAACGTCTCTACAGCTAGGTAGTGCGCTACATGTAGTTGCAAGGGCTCAGCTCTTGCTAGTTTGTTGAGCGTCATTTTTGAACGCATGTCTTGTGAGCTGTGCGCGAATTATTTGCGCCTTTAATAGTGTCAACTGCTTTGGATGCACTGTCGAGATACGACATAGCTTGTCCTTTCAACATAATAGACATTTTTGCAGTTAACCTTCAGTCCTTTCGCGGCTTTCTGAAGTGTGAAGTGACGGATGCAGTGACTGTTCCTAATAACGAGATGGAGACATCCTGTGCGAGCTCAATTTATTTAATTGGTTTGTCGATGCACGGCTCACTTGTTTTGTCTGCGGCTGTGGGCATCAGATTGATTTCTAGTACATGCATAGCGGCAATCTCTCCAGTTATGCTACATTAGTTACCTTGTACCGTTAAACGTCCTTATAACAAAGTTGAAAGGACATCAGAAATTATTTCGCTATAATCATTGCTTCGGTATAGGCAGTGTCTGCATGTTTACTTCCGGTAATAATAAAGAAAGCAAATTCCGAATATCTTGTTATGTCTGTTACTTCATTGCAGCCTTTTACAAAGCTGTTTAACTGTACCGTTGGCAGATTTGTAGTACTGTTAGAAGACTTGCATTTAAGCGCATTAGTGCCGCCAGAAAAGTTCACTGACGTGGGAAAAGTTTGTACCGCTATACCAAACAATTTCATGGGGTCTTAGTATGCCCACCACGTATCCTTGTTGCCTTATGTGAGGGATGCATTATTACCTGCCAGGCTGACGCGTCATGTGCAGTCGATTACTGAGCTGTTGCCTGTTGCATGCGTTTTTCTGTTTAGTAATGCACAAAATTTGCTCTTGTAGTGGGACGAAATTTGCGGTGCCCTTATTATTAGGGCATCTTCGTCCCCTGTGACATGCTTAACAGCTTTGAGCAGTAATCATAGGGTAATGCACTTTGAAAAGTAGAGGTCCCACACACTTGCTGTGGTGTGCACTTTTCAGAACTTCAAGTGGCGGTGCTTGAAAGAAATGCATGGCACATGGGGCCATCAGAGTTGCTTTCGATTGTGTGGGTTTATATTTGTAAGGGCAGATTGAATGCAGTGCAAACCTCGTCAAGGACACACAATCGAGGTTCCACTTTCGGCATATCGACTGGTACACCAGGAGGACCGTTCCCAGAAACTTTCCACGAAGTGTTTTGGTTCGTATGGCTGTCACACAACATAAGAAAAGAAAAATCAACCCCAAAACCTTCCTTTGGTACGGCATTGGCCTTTGCATTAGTACTGACATTGACATTAGTATTGGCACTGACATCAGTATTGGCATCAACAGTTACTTTCACTTGCACAGTTGTTATCTGTGTGTCTCAGTGGTCCTCCTGTAACTCATTTGGTTACAGCACGGTTCCTGTGGACATGCCAATTTCAACTAGAAGTGTCAAAAAAATACAAAATTGTTTGTTTCAGTGGTTGATTTCATGTCCACTTGCTCTACCTCAAATTGTGTCTGCCATTGCCGGTTTCAGTTTCCTCCCAATTTACCAACAGGATTGGAGCGGTTGGTCCTGTACGTGGAGAATTGTTACATCTAAATCCATTGCCAGTTGCCAGCGCGTTAAGCAGTGTTGCTCTCTTTTACAGGAATAGGTGCGGGGCTCGTAGATGGACTGACCTTCAGCAATGCAAGCGGTGCAAGCCAGTTCATAATCCGGATTGGCTACTGGACTGTCCCACTAGGTGAGCATTGTCATTTAATAAACCATGCATACTTCAATTTGCTAGACGAACCCGCCGCGGTGGCTCAGTGGCTAGGGCGTTGCACTGCTGAGCACGAGGATGCGGGTTCGATTCCCGGCCACGGCGGCCGCTTTTCCGACGGAGGTGAAAAGCAAAAACGCCTGTGTGTACGAGATTTCGGCGCACGTTAAAGATGCCCAGGTGGTCCAAAATTAATCCGGAGCCCTCCACTACGGTGCGCCTCATCGCATGTGTTGCGTATGCGCATTAAACCCTACAATCAATCAAATCACTCTATTTGCTAGACGACAGTGACACTTGAGTGAAAAGGGCTTGGTGATCTACTACGAATAACTTCTTTTTATACACTGGCATTTTCCGGCCCTCTCAGGGTGCTGCCATTTTCCTGCGATCAGTGCACCGCCGTGCAGGAGTTTTCTGGGGGACTGTGGGAGGAGTAGCTAGCTGCCGCCCCAGCCACGTGCCACTAACTGACCACGTTGGACTTGAATCAGGCGGCTCATTTTGGTGCCCAAACTGATTTGAAAATTGCTAGCTACATCTTTATTCAACATGTCAGCACCACACAGTTTAGCAGCACTCTAGATAGTGCATGCAACAGGACTAATTCCATGCCAGGTTTGCTGATGCAACACACAAGCCGCGAGTGCGCCATGCCGTGTGTTGTTTTCACTGAAATGACGGTTGGTAGGGCCGCATTTTGTGGTTGATTTCTGAACCCGACTTTGTCGTACCCGACAAATTAGCTGTCGCTCACCTTCCTCGCAAAGCTGAGCCGCATCACACGGAAAAGGTTGATTTTCGCTGGCCTTGGAAATGAACGGATCGAACTTGTAGGAAGCAGAAGTTAGCGATAGATAATGGCATGGGGATTTATTTTTATAAGCAGCGTGTGGCTGCTGTTGTTCTTGCAAAGCGGCTAGACTCACAATATTTTCATTTTAGCGCTATGACTCATTCAAGGCACTAGCACTCAGGGTCCCCCCAAAACTTTTCGTCGGAGTGTTTCTTTGTTTCTTCTGTAAAGACCTTGCGCTTGTGTCGGTTGTGAGTGTGCAATGATACATTCGCAGCAATGCTCAGTGGCCTTCCAAACCTCGTTACATGAATAAGCTGTGGACATCAGGCTCCTGTTTTATTGAGATGTTTTCTGCATGAAGATTTTCCGCTTGCGTTGAGTGCCTGACGTTTCATTCACGGCAGTGCTCAGGGTCCCCCTAAGACGATTTCAGCTATTGAACTTCGACAGTGCAGGCGCTTGCATCATCAGGATGTTTCTTGCATGGTAGTCTTGGGATTGCGTTGGTTTTCAGGCCACTCAACAACGGTGCAGTGACGCTCGAACGAGCAGAATCTGCACATTGCTAGTTTCACCCAGGGCACACAGATTTGCACACGGCATTTAAAAAAAAGGCAAAGGACTGTAAAAATTTTTGTGCAGCAATGGGCCACAAGACGCCTAGCAATGCAAAATACAGGGTGGTGTGACGATAATTGGAACTCCTTAAAATTTTTTCTGAGCGAACCGCTGCTCTGTTCGCGCTCAAACTTCATGCAAAAGTCGCATTTTGTGGTCTATTTTCTTTGACCTGTGGAACAACAATGGTACTTACCTGTTTATTCTGAAATTTTATAAAAACTATTTTTGCCTATGGGAAAATGGTGACTAATTTGCACGTGTGAGCCAGAGCAAGCCGATTTTAGAACGATGACGCCTCTGAGATATCCAGAGCGAAACGGACGATGGGGAGTCACGGTAGGAAGGAGCCAAATGGTGTAGCAGACGATCAGAAAATCTCTTTCGTCCCTAGTTTACGATGATCACAAATACTTGCATAAAGGCTGATACCAATCACAATAGAATATTCCCAAAGTTCGATCGTTGCCAATATACGTTGGATTTGTTTCCTCTTCCGCTGTCACATTTTCTGATCGTTCTCAGGTTCCTTTGCATGCGTCAAGATCATTGACATCGCAGATGTTGCTACAAATTTGCTTTTGCTAAGCTTCACAGGTGATCCAAATTTGTGTTTTTTTGGCCCAAAATCTGCTTTTTTCCTGATCCAAACATCTCTCCAAATCTCAAACTGGTTACTGTGACACTGAAATTCAAGCTCTCCCTCCATGGTTGCTTCCCTCAGGCTTATCCAAGGAGTAGCACGTGTGCACAGAAGGAATTGCCCAGGAGTAGATAGAAGTGGCTAATCAGATAAATGAGTTAGAGTCACTAAATTGATAGGTTCAGTGACATGTGCTGTAATCTGCAGTGGGATACAACAGTAGTATCACTAGATAAAGTTACAGAGTATCGGCACTCTTTTCTCCTACTGTTCCGTGCCGCCGCCGTGATCATTGGTCAGTTCGTATCACGTGACATTTGTTTACAATGCGACGCTTCATGGGCACCGCCATTTTGTTGTTTATCTGTCAATTAGCTGTGGTAGTCTCAGCTTGTCCTCCCTACTCTGCGGCTGCCAGCGACTGGCATCGTTTCGCACGCAAATCAAAGGTAACGTGCTTCGCAGCATTTCAGTTGCAGAGTGTGTCAAGACGCCGTGTTGCTGCGTCTTTGGCGGCGTTATTTACGAACGGCCTCGTCAAAGTTAGCGGTGAGGCTGCAGAAGTGGCAATCGGGCAACACTGATAACACCAAAATGGCCGCCGTTGCTCACTTGCACGCGTCAGTGACGGTACTCTGGATGTTATCTAGCGACACTAGGATGCAGCACACAGGTTTCAGAAATGTGACCGTCCCTGAAGCTTTTGCTTTTTTCTTCCAGCGATGTCCTGCTGGGCCTTTGTGGGAACCAACCACGTCCTGGCTAAGGTCACTGGCAAGGACACGGCGTACAACCATGCCCTTAGTGGTGTTGCAGCTGCCTCTGTGTGGGGAGCAAAGTGTAAGTGTCTTTCCCTGTTTACTTTCAAAGGGTGCTGAACGAGGCTTCCTTGTTGCATTATTATTATTATTATTATTTTTTTTTTCACTGCTGGTGGTCTCCGTAGAATTGAAATGGGCCACGCAACCAAAATACAAGTTTAGTTCACTAAAAAGACTCTTTTGCCCTGATAACAGTGATTCCAATTTTATCACCAACTTCGAACAAATAATTGAGGCATTAAAGAAAGCACAGGAAGCAGTGCCGACTTCTCAACCACTTACTGGATGTCTGTATGATGTCACGGAATCTTGTTTATGCGGTTACAGTAGCCTTCCGTTTTTTTTCGGACTCCAAAAATTTAAACTTGTTCGATATTCCGGACTTTCCAGAGGAACTGCCAGTTGTCCCGTATGAGTAATGTATAAGAAAAACGTATATTCTGGCAAAATGAAGCCATAACTTCAATTTTCCAGACAAACTTTTCCGTGACAGAGCCATGGTGCGACTCCAGGATGACCCCATTTTGAATCCTAAGCCGCCTGGCTAGCTTAGAATTAAAGGGGGATTGGCTTGACTCCCGTCGGGGTAACAAACTTTGATCTTGGAGGCCATAATTTTGCATGTAGTCTGCAGTGGAAGCCGTCCCGAAAAGCCGGAAACGGGTAATACGTGGCCAGTGTTTTTTAAACATCACTTTTTTTAGGCACCAGGTGACTCTGACTTATAAAGCAGCATCATCAGTCAGGTTTGTCCTGAGCCATTCGTGACTTCTTCAGTCGTACATAAATGAAATAAAGTTAATTTTTGCGAGTCGCAGATTTTTCGGACTGCTCTTTTATTCGGATTATTTTTTGTCCAAAATCGATCGGCTACTGTAGCGGCTGCTGACCTAAGCCACCACTGAGTCCTTCAGTGCTTTTCTGGTCACTAAACTCCGCGATAACGATATGGGAGAGGTGATGACAAAATCAAACCTCTGTAGGCAGGGAGAACTGGCTGCTGTGGATGCTTTGAAATTGCCGCCATAGACGCATCGCTCACTGGTGGCCCAAATAATCCGCCCCTGCCCACGCAGTGTGCCCTGAGTGGCATTTGGCCCGACATCAACAGTTTGGCCGCAAAGCTCTCACCACGTCATCGAATGCATATTGAAAAAGGGGTGCTTGTTCACAACTTTCTCGCACGTGCAAAGAAAGGTTCAGGTTGGTTAAAAATATGCCACGTAAAATAGTTGCAATTAAAACTTCCCGGGAGGTGTCCCCAGTATACACAGGAAGCTGTTTTTGTAGGTATCTCAACTTGGAAATTTTGTGTTGGTGCTCATTTAATAAGGTGTTGTGGGCACTAGTAGGGTGGGTTTGCATTTGTGTCAGGAACAAATGGCGAAATGGTGTCTAGATGGGTATGATTTGTGCTGTGGGAGGCACTTTCAGGCCTAGGATAGGCCATTTTTCATTAGTAAATTTAGACTAGTAGATTTGCATGGGCAGTACTTTTGATTGTAAACCAAGAGCGTGCAAATGTTCAAGGTGTCGAATGAGAATTGGATGTCTTTTATTTTTTTCATGTTCAGTTGAAGAATTTGGTATTAGTAGTAGCTTTTATAATGATTTCGACCATACACAGTAGAACTCCACCGATACGTTCGTGGTTCATATGATTTCCCGGTTACTGCGCTCTTAGTTGTGAACACTAAATTCCCGATAGTACGTTTTCCTCCGGATAGTACGTTTTACGGGATAGTACTGTAGCGCCCTTTTGTCAGCGCTCTTATCCAGCGCCAAGGTGCTGGCTATTAAAGACGACGACAATAAAGAGATGAGCTGCGCGTTCTGGGTGCACGAGCACGCACTGGCAGTTCGATTCCAAAAGCCTGCCACGCTGGTGCTCTCTCTCTTGCGCTGCACTGCTACCCCGCGGTTCCCGACAGTACGTTTCTCCCTTGCGTTTTTTTTTTTAAACGTATCAACGAGGTTCCATTGTACTAGACATGTGCCAAGAGAGATTTTTGCCTTTGTAGTGCACTCAAAAGCGAATAATGAATTTTAATCCATAGCAAGCTTTGGCCAGTATCCTGGGGTCACAACGTAATTCATGAACACGCCGCCACGGCGACGAATTACGTTGTACGCATACGCAAGCTGGGCTGCCATAGGCGGTTAGTAATGTTGTAAGGGTCGCTAACAAGGTCCAGTTCTTAGGTAACGGTGACCTTCGCTGTGACCGCCGCATCGTTGTGATTTGCCACAGCTTACACGTCATCGTCAACACTTACGAACATATGTGCTGTTGCGGCACCCGGAATTTCGCTTGGGAATGCTGACAGCTCTCTAATTCACTCTTGAGGCACTCAACACCATCGTCTTTTTGTATCCGAACACTTCTGGTCTGGAGCCGCAACAAAGCTGTTTTGCAGAACCAGCTTCTGGAACACTCACACAACTTGTTCCAGAACGGGTGAACTGCGCTGCCTTCGCCTTACGTCAGCTTGCTGAGCAGTGTCGCGTTCAAACGCGCCGCGCGGAATTTTGAACTTTGTATGCCTCTGCAACTGACGACTTCTTTTCACGGGCCTCCGCCGGTTCAATGATGTCTGCCTTCGTCTTTAAATCCAAATTCCACCATTTGTTCGTGACCATGGCTCCAAAGACATGCTGCCACGGCGAAAACAACAAACTCGCACCACGCCGCACCGGTTTCCGCTTCCCCTTTCGCATCCAATCACGCCCAGCGTTCCCGTTCCCGTGAGGCTATCCCCATGCTAGCACATCGAGCAGCTCTTGAAGGACACACAAGCGACGCGACGCGTGAGAAGTAATCATCATCATCCACAACTCCGTCAGGAGAAGCATACTTGCAAGCGTACTTGCAGTGGGGCATTCGACATATGGAATTTGACCGTGGATGAAAGTTAAATACACGCATACAAATGTGCTATACTTTTGCTTAGGACTTTCAAGGGAATGTTGGGATTCTTCAATATATGCAATAATTCGATATATCCAGGTTCGTCATATCTGGGATTGAGTGTATGCACAAAAAAGATTGACTGCTGTGCTTTTTTCAGAAATGCGTAACGTTGAAAATCGAAATAAGAAAATGCCCGGTCTCGATTTTCTTCAGAATCAGGGAAATAGGACTCCTTAAGAAAGACAACCACACTGATGAAAAACATGTTGCATTGCATGGTTTGTACTGAAGTAATAAGTGGCTGAACTCGCACGTTGGAGATGCGTTTCTCTGCCCAATGCCTATCACATTACTTAGCACTTTCAAGTTGGTCGCTATTGCAGTACGCAGATAGGGGGTGTCATATTGAGAAACAATCTAGTGTCTGATCCGATTTCACAATTTTCTTCATAATGTTTATGCACTGCAGAATGCAAAGCTTGGGTTCAACTTTCTCCTATTATGGTTTAGTTTTTCGTTTCAATCAAATTTTGGATTGAAAGTTGGGAAAGACTGCAGGCACCGGAAACCACGCGTCACCCGTACCATCTTTACAATTTCTTTTCTCGCAAAGTACGCTCATTAGAGGAAAGTGAGCAGCACTTCTGGGCTATTATTCTCTTGGTTGTACATGGCTCGTAAAAATATGGGATAAAACAAAAAATGTGCGTGTACGTGCATGTTGGATCTCTCGTGGAGTCGGCCTTTATTCTGTGTGAAAACGTACAAGGTTCTTCTTGCTTTAAAAAAAAAAACGATTATAATGAAATCAGCACCTTTTAATTCATTGAAAAGCATGTGGACCAACAACCTTTCTACAAATGCTGCAGTGTCTGGTTTCGGGCTACCAGTTGCGCAATCATTTGAGGGCATGGTGGAAGTTTGCTGGTTATGGCATCATGCCTTCTTTTTTTATTTTTCCTGTGTGGACTGGAATTTTTTAATGGAAGCTTATGCGAATGTATCAATTTGAAGCCTTCACACAATGTGACACTGCCTTATCATCATTTTTGCCTCGAATTAGCTAGAGCTCAGTTTTGCCTCTAATTGAAACCGTTCGATTGATTGTATCCCGATGCTGGGTTGCTGTGGGCACAAGCAGCGCATCAGTAGCTTCCCTTTGATTTGTTTTGGGTTATCATGGAATGTGATGAATATGTTACTAAGCAGGACAAAGTATCCTGATCTTGTTTTGAGGAGGAGAATCATGATCCTTGTTCTCATAAGAGATGTCAGCGTGTAGGGAATGCATTACCGCATCACTACACTCGATTCCCCCCCGGAAGTGGAGGCGATCTTCCCTGTCCTTTCCTCTGTCTTCCCAGTCCGCAGCCTGAAGGTGGGCTTCCCCCTGGCGCTGGTGGCGGCCACGTGGTGCACCATCAAGAAGATGTGCGTGGACCAGGGCATCCAGATGTCGGGCACCCCGACGGGCTACCCCGAATACGTGCACCTGGCCCAGATGCACGACATGACCTACATGCGGGCACCCAAGGAGGACGAGTGAGCGGGAGAGGCGTCGCTGTAGCGTGTTCCCCGCAGGGTTTGTAGAATAAAGCTGTGTTGTTTCGACTGGTTACTTCGTGTGGGTCACAACCTGGCTAATCCGCAAATGCTGTGGCACGTCATGTATTGCCCGCTGCAATGACACACGTGAGTGTTTTAAGTGCAGAGCACTTAATAAGGGGCTCGAGGGGCTCGCCTTTGTTGCCGTAGCTCGCTGTAACGCTCGATGTCAAGCTGCCTGCCGGAATCAGGCGGCGCAGTAAGATAACGGACCTAAGTAGAGCCCGGCGTTCCGTTCGTAGGGCGTCCCACAGGGGCTTCAAAAACCAAGCGGTTTAAAGAGTCGTAATCGTTCGAAACTCGTGAACCGCTGGCGCTTGTCATACATCTCCCCGTTGTTTAGCGTAAAGAACACTGCAGGGTACATTTGAGGCAAAATATATGTAATTAGCCGGCAGCACCCGCGTTCATCCCGTTCGGAACACTCATTGGGTTTGTTTTTACAATAGTAAGCAAAAAAGAGTGGCAGTGCAACGCCGGCACGTGCCGGAGGAAAATCAAGCACAAAAAGAGCAGAACTCCCGCTGGCGCTGTTTCAGGCAGGGCATCATTGCCTGCCCTGCCTGAAAATTTCCCACCTGCGCAGTGCTCAGCAGCAGGCGGGAAATTTGAATTGTAGTGGGTGGTAGCAGTGAGTGGATAACGGTGCTACAGCCCATTATGGCAAATCACTGCTCTGCACTTCCGACAGCTTTCACGTTGAGTGGAACGACTTTAATTTTTGGGTGGTCGGCACTCCACATGCTACTTGGAAGTACTGCATTTTCGTGTGTATAGCCTGCACCAAAAATGCAAAAATTTCAGGGGTGAAGTAGAGGTGCAGATTATATGCGAGGTAGTTCCTTTGGTGCAGCTTCACCACAGTGCGCGTTGGGCTGTGATGCTCCTAAAGCAGTCATAGCGACTAAGCCATCGTTATCCTGTTGGCAGTGCTTATTTTGCACTCACAGCTCAACAATATACCGACGTGAAAGAGTGTGTGCGGCAAGTCATCTAGTTACGTAGTCAGCTAGGCGAGTTCTTTCGGATAAACAAATGTGTAATGTTGCTTGAGTAGTCGCTTTGGTCCATCCTTTTATGTATAAAATGTGGGGGCAATGTGCGGGGATGTAGTTTTTATTTGTCGGCGGAAAGTGGGGGTGCGGGTTATATGCAGGGGACAGGTTATACGTGCAAAAATACGGTAACTGCTGTGGGGTGCCTTTCATTCATCGCTGTGCTGGTATGTGTTGCGGCTCAACGTGCAAGCTGTTGTGCTAGCCAGCCATAGCCTGGCTGCCATTGTGTCTATCGAGCTTCTACAGCTGCACGTGTGCATTATAGGAGTCATGGAGATGAAATGAAAGTTTAGTTCATTAAAAATACAGCCTCGTTTCGATAATAGTGATGCCAGTTTTAGTGCAAAGTACAAAGAAATAAGTGCCGTTTCATTGTATCACCTTAATGTGAACGTGCAGTTTTTGCACTTTTTTTTTTAGTAGTGGCCTCTATTGCGTCACCCTTGCCCTTATTACAACGCTGTAGCACAGAATTTTAAAGTTCTTCAGTATATTTTTTTACACTTTTGGTTAAACGTGGTGACTCTTCGACGACTGGGTTATAACATACCACTGGTTAAACATTAAAAAAATATATATACCTTTGAAGATACGCCACTGCATATGTGTGGCTGCAATACCACGAAATATGCACCCGACGTACAACAAGGCCAGAAGAATTGCCCGAGCACGGGCCGTGTCCACAAAATATAACGATGACCGCAATACGTTCTGTGTGGGCTTATTTCCTTGTCTGCACTATCCTGCCCATGTAGCCTGCGTAGTGAATGGACAGGACTGAAAATAACGTAAACCACGGTCAAGACCACATCAATTGATGCTTCTGAAGAAGCCGCAGTAGCCCACGCAATAACTACTGCTCGTGACACAGTCACCATAATCATGGACTCGCAAACTGCTGGCAGATATTATCAACGAGGACGCATTTCCAAAACGGCCCTCCTTATTCTCCAAACAGCCTGAACATTCTCAAGGTCTACGTAGCCTGGGTTCCTGGTCACTAATCCCTCGAGGGGAACGAGGTGGCTCACACCGCTGTCCGCGCTTACATACACCGGGCCGTTTCCCTCGTGGAGGATCGTCGCCACTGGCATCTCTCCTGCGCTACACAGACATCTTGGCCCACTACCTACACCAACAGCGAATGTCCGCCCTTCCACACCTCCAAATCGTAAGAGATGAAGCTACCACCTTCAGAAGACTCCAAACCAGCACCTGTCCGCACCGCACCCTCCTCCATGCCATATATCCGACCAAACATCAAGCCACCTGTAACTACTGCCCAGCGCTCCCATACCATCAGGTATGGCAGTGCAAGAAAACACCAGGTCTGCAACCAACCTCCAATCTCTCCATTCAACAGTGGACGGTGCTGTTGGCAAGCCAGGACTCTGTGATTCAGCTTAGTTGGCCTGGTGAACATGGCCTGCGCAGTCGGCCACAGCCAGGGTATCCCGGACTGAGGATCCCCTCCACCAGGCGGGTGCTCTAACGGCAGCACCTGTCGTTCAATAAAGATTTTCACACATTCATTCATGGCTGGAATTGAGCTGAGTGACTTACGAGCGGCTAGTTCCTTCAAAATTAGCAAAGTTGTATATTTTGTCTTCATGGGCCCTTTAATTAAGGGTGCATGCATTACAGCACACTACATGGTTGAGGAGGGACAGTTTTAAGCTGGCAGGCTGTATTGATTATGCCGAAATTTTGATGCAGTTCAGCAGATGTGGAAACAAGTTGCCTTCAGTCAACATAAATGAGGCTCAAAAGCGTTTTTTGTGACAAAGCTTGGCTGACCGAGAAAAAAATTTCACCGACTAAAACATGGCACAAAAGGCACACTCCAGCTTGTAATCGAGCCTCGCAGCTTTTTTCCATCGAGTGAGATAAACAAGTGCTGGATTTACCTGGCTTGAGCCGATTGAAGCCACAGCGATAAAGGAATATCTGATGAATCCACTGTACGGCCTTTCTCTGAAAGTACAATTAACACAAACCATCGGGACAGACGAAAACAAGAAACAAAGGATGACCTGAGGCCAATTTTGTTTTCAATTTAACTCTGGCAACATTCGAGTTACCCGGTGCGTGCATGTTTCCTATGTGCTGACGACAAATTGAGGTTACTTGGGCATTGTTGGGCCTACTTCTTTTTTGCAGGGCTAGTATTGTCTCGAGCTTGGCTAAGGCGTTCCGCTGCAGAGCATTAAGTTGCAGACTTTGTTCTCAGCCACTTCTTATTGAGGTGAAAAAAAAAAAACGGTGTGATTTTGTCCCAGCCTGAAAGCAGCCACTGTGTGCTCACATTTGGGTGCCCATTAGAGAACACCAAGTGGTCCAGGTTAACTTAACCTATAGACCTTTACTAAAGCAGGCCTCATTCCCCTAGTGTAGCTTCGGCTTGAAACATTTAAAATTGAACTTTGCATTGTGTTCCCCTTGCATTGGTATGTTTCGCTTCTCCCAGTAAGCTGCAAACACCGGCACTTACACTTCCGTCTGGTGTGAAGACATTTGTTCAAAAAATATAGAAGTGTCCAAGTGAAGGCAGGTCTTGTAACGCCTCGAACAAGGATAACACTGCGCAAATGTAAGACAGAATCACTGCGGTCCTATCTAACCACGAAAGCTTGGAGTCCTCAACTTAGTCACATTAGTAATTGGCACCAGTGAACTTTTGAAAATGTTGCTTGGGTGCCAGTACAGCATGTGAAGCTTCTTTTCATTGCTGGTAGAGTTTCCAGAAGTGACAACTTAAAGTTTTCGAGGCACCAGGAAGAGAAAACACAAGCTTGGTTATTAATATGAAGGATTGCCATGTCTGAATAAGTCTCGACAGTTTGAATGTAAACTGTGTACAATTGAGCTGGGTTATAAGGAAACTTGAAAAGTAGTGACTGGCATTGCCTCCATGACATCGCAGGAAGTAGTTTCTGCAATCAGCAGCGACAAACAAAAGCTTCAATCATTAAACAAGATTGCACGATTGTAGTATAGTTCCCCATCACACTGTTAATGCCAGCGCTCTGCTTCTGGTAATTCTTATTGCCATCACTGTTGACATGTAGTGGGAGATTTTGAGTATGTCAACATCCGTTTTTGTATTTGAGAAGAATTTCCTTCAGGACGAATAGGGAAGAAGTGCATTTTTGAGGAGAGACACCAAAAGTCGGCGGGCCAGAGGGCACCCTGTGCTGTCCTGTTCGGTCCACAACTGGTTCACCAGTGATGTACCAGGGAAGGAGGGAAGCGGGGTTCAAACCCTCCCTCCCTTTCCCCCTGAGTATTGTATTTCAGGGAATGCATGAGTGAGTACTGGTGTTCCTCTTGGCAAAACTTCTCCCTTCCCATTCTTCACACACACACATCCCCCCACTCCCCCCCAAAAAATTTCTGGCTACGACCGTGTGGTTCATCATGAGTTGTGTACTGACCACTGAGGTTGACCACAACTTCAACGCTGGTTTCACGAGTTTTTTGGGTTGTATACAAACTTGCAAGAACAATCTGGCTTCATCATTTGGAGTTGGCAAATGTGTTTAATGCCACATGTTCAAACACTTCCTGTGGGAGCCAAGCATCCTGCCTTCAAAGCAAGAAAGTGAACAAGTGAGCACGCTAACGAGCAGGATGTAGACAAGTGAGTGTGAGGAAAGTTCACTAGCTGTTTCCTTACCGGCTGTCATCAGTAGAAATACAGGAGCTGTCAGAATTGGTCAGCCTTAAGCTAATACCGACTAAAACAGAAAGTGCCCACACTTCTAGCACTCCACTGTAGTTACTAGTGTCACTAGTTGCGACATTAAATGAGGAAGTTAGGGTATCCTTTATTGATTATGATGAGAAAGAGCGCTTAAATGGAGGCAAAGAAAGAAATTCACAAATACATCAGTGCTTGTGTTTATGAATTCCTGTCCTTGTCCTCGTGTAAGTGCGGTTTTTCGTCATATACTAACTAGCCAAAGTTCAAACTTTCAAACTAGATCAAGCTTTCGTTAGATATCTTAGTTGTTCTGAAGAGGGGTGAATGTGGAATGAAGAACCGAAGTTATGGTAAAGGGGGCAAGTCGGACAACTGTGCAGGGGGTGAGGAGGGTGATGTGGGATAGGGGATAGGCATCACACAGGCAGGGGATAGGCAGATAACACAGGGAACTGTATGCCACTCTTCTTCACTAGCACTAATTTCAGGTTGCAGCGAAAGAACGACCCCATTAGCCACAGTGGCAAACTTGGAGGAGCACTCTAAACGCGATCTTTTAGTACATTTCACGCAATAGGGTGCAACGAATACTATTTCAGTGCGCTTAACAATTAACTGCCTTAACTCTAGGCATTGGAAACCGATATAGCCACACTGTACGCAATACAGGTAAATAACTTTATTGCGCTTGTGCGTGCATCACAAAACAGGAGTCAACAGTCATGTATGGGCAGACGTCATGAGGGAACACTATCACTTCCACGGTTGTTCATCTCGAAATGCTTTGTAAATATGACTTCAGCAAATTACAAGGTATGCAGTAATCTCTATCAGTGCTACATTTCGTCGGACTTTATGTCCACAGGAACATTGGACAGATCTTGCAAATGGAAGAACGGGTGTATGGAAGAACTGCTGGTAGGAACAGTACGTGAAGTGATACCCGTTAGAGTTTTCTCGGGAAGCACAGAAAATGTGACAAAGTTGCTGCTAGTGTGTGTCAGTGACACCTGTAACATCCACACAATACGAATGCGACAAATTATGCAGCAACATTTCAATAACACTCAGATTCATTTGTAGGTTGTGTATAGTTGAATCAGAAACCAAACTAATCGGAGCATAGTAAACATAAATGTTAAACAGTTATATATAAATATTGTTTAGATAGTAAACAGTTACATATAAATATTGTTTTCATAGTAAGGACATAATACAGTAACAATGCCACTTGAATTTCATGTGGGATACGGAGTACACGAACATTTTTTTATTTAGCAGCGACAGTTAACGTAGGTTTTGCCAACATTGCTGGTTATTGCACTCGTGCTATCGCTTTTGTCACTTTGTCTTCCGTTGGCTACACAAATGTTCCTAACCACCTTCCTGGTTTACGAGGGCATTCACCACATTTTACTGCTTGCATCGTTGTCAACTACAGTTCATTTCAGCAGGTAAAGAAAATGAGTCTGGACCCCGGCGAGAGTATACCATACCAGTACCAGGATGTATGGAAGACCATACTCCTATCCAGAATCAGAACAGAGCGGCACTACTTCTTCAACCATAAAGCTTGTGCGCTTGCTTTAACAATTCATAATCAACATGGCATAGTGTAGACACAATTTGCTAGAAAATCCACAATCCAAAAGACGATACACCGTGCTATTCTGCGTGTACAATATACGGCAAATGAAGCATGAACATGAAAATATGGATCAGAACATGCAAATAGCGCGATTTCTTTCCATACAAGTCAAAATGACGCGTGGCTTGGTTACAAAAACAAAGCCCGGAAAGGTGGCTTTCCGAATATACCACTAGCGCGCCATTATTAGACCGCGACGAACAGTATTTTTCAATTTCGCGCGTTCTGATTCATATTTTCGTGTTTGCGTTTCATTTGCCGCATACTGTACATTTAAACAATGCAAAGCAATGCACTGAGCATAAATACAATAATGTTATAAACGTCGCAGTCCAAAAACCGCCACCACCACCATGAAAGTATTGTGCGTCTGCTATCTTGTTGTGCACTATTTCATGCACCTTCTTCCTAGTATTCAATAGAAACAACCACCTTTCCCCTGCTTCGTCGTCTATTGAGGCAGGTAGGGCACTAAAATATTTCTATAGTAGAAGTTCACATACGGAACTTTCAACAAGCCTAGCAGCCTGGCCGCCAACAAATCTCAAAATACATCAGCTGTTGCAGGTAGAAAAGTAACATTGCTTAAAATATCCTTTGCAGTAATAGAGGGGTGTAAATAAATTCTGACTCCTTCGTATCTGCAACGCCGCGCTTTTTCTGCCGCTGCCGTTGTTTAAAAACCATGGCGCTGTAACAAGGTTAGTTGTTAAGAAGCATTCACTGCATATTTTTCATAACACCAAAAACTGCTCTTTTTACAAGAGCGTTTCCGAGTGAGTACCAACAGTCGCATACGCCTATGTTAGTCTATGTACAAGTCTATAAGGTAATGCGACACACGTCAACTTTAAAAACAGCACAAACATAAGGAGACAAAAATATAGCATAAAAACGCACGTCGTCAATTGTAAATACAATTGTAAAACACTAATGTAAAATCTCAACAAGGCTATTGAAAAATGGAAGTTCAGCAATTGCGTCTCTGGCAGCGAGATCATTGATCAGGCATTTCAGTTCAGTCAATCAACCGAACACTTCGCACAATAAGCCTTGGTCCGCCCGACACTAAACAAGCAGTAATAAAAAGTGTCAAAACGCCCAAACGCTTATGGTTAGGCCGCCTATACAGCCAATTTAAATAATTTAAAATGCTTAGGTACGTACTTTAGCATTGCTAGGCAGCTAGTTATTTTCTTTACTTAGTGCGAATGCAATCACATTTTCCTTTCGGTTTTCGAACGTTAGGTGCGGTCACTGAGTCTAGAATTTTTCAGAAAGCACTTTTTCAGCGCGATCGAGCAGTATATCAACGTGCTTCCTCTGGAACGTCAATGCCGGCCTGATGCGAAAGCTACGATCTCCACAGCCTCCGCAGTGGACTCCCTTGCGGTGCATTTCTGCGATAAATTTGTTGCGATCTTGCTCGGTGGGCAGGTCAACAGCACAGAAGGTTCCCCTTCCCCGGACATTGAAGAACATACTCGGATAACGCTTACTGATCTCCTTAAGGCCCTTCTGCATGTATTCACCCGTGTCCCGAACGTTGTCCAGGAGTTTTTCGTTGTTGACCACCTTGAGAACCTCCTCAATGAGCAGCAACTTGGTGGGGTCGCCAACCCAGGTGTTAAATATGCGGTAGCTCTCTTTGGGGCGAACGTGCGACTTGTAGAAGTAGCCACCCGTGAGCATTTTCTTGCTGAAGGTTACGACGTCTGGCGCAGTGTCCAAGCCCCAGTGCTGGTGGGCCCAGAACTTGCCGGTGGGGCCACATCCAGTCTGTACTTCGTCGCAGATGAACAGGACGTCGTTTTTAGAGGCCAAGGCGTAAAGCTTCCGGAAGAAGTCATCGGAGGCATGTCGGTCGCCACCTTCGGCTTGAATTGGCTCCACGACGAGACCTGCCACAGGGACACCCTTCTTGGCGTACTCGTGGAAGAGCTCTTCAACATGTGCTAAGCTCTTCTCATCCTCTTTCCTGTTCTCGGACTCGAACTCTTCGAGTGGGTACTTGTACTCGGGAAAGTGCGCGATGGGCCAGTCGAAGGAGGGCACGTCCAACTTGTGGATCGCCTTCGAGTGCGTGGTGCTGAGGGCGCCGAAAGTGCGGCCGTGGAAAGCACCGTCGAAAGACAGCAGCGACAGCCGGGGGCTGCCAGGGGGGACGTTGTACTTGCAAGTGCGCAGTTCCTCGGCCGTCGGCGGCTTGCCGTCGCGGTGCTTTGCCACGTGCCGGATGAAGACGGCCTTGTACGCGTTCTCGTTCGAGCACGAGCCGCACGCCATAGTCTGCACTTCCGAGAGCCCCTCGGGGGCTACGGAGAGGAGCGCATTCTTCAGACGAGACACCAAGTCGGCGGGGGGCAGGACCCCCATCGCGGGCCGGTTCACGAAAGTGGCCACGTTCCGGGGGTCGCTGACCGCGGCCACCATCGCGGGGTGGTTGTAGCCGAGCGGCAGCGACGAGATCTGCGTGTAGACGTCGAGGAAAGGCGTTGCCGTCCACATCGACCATGTAGTTGCCGGCCGACTTGGAGTAGTCGACGAAGAGCTGCACGGCGCCCGCATTCTGGATGGCGTTGAGCTCGCTCTTCAGGGCGTCCGATTTGGGCCCGGGAAACGTGGACGTCACGATCCGGGGCTCCGAGGGTTCGGCGACAGCGGACCCGGAGTGCTGCCGCGCGCAGCGCGCAGCCAATGCGCGCAGCGGAAAAAGAGCGCCGGCGCCTCGAAGCATCTTTTTGGAGTCGCCGCGCTGTGGGGGAAAGCCTGGTCGGGTGGTTTTATCTCCGCTGCCGAACGCCCGCGATCACTGACACAAACCTCGCTTCCGAAAATTGCCCCCGCTGTGCTTTGCCGCTCTGCTCCGACTGCCGCCCACTCTCCGCTTATAATTGCTGTACTAGCGCGCGCGCGCACGCCGTCGCGGCGTAGTCGACCGTCAAGGACGTCCGCTCGTTGTGGCCTAGCGCTGCCGTCGCGAGGGTCGGTCGCGGGCTCTCCGCTTCCATGTGTGCGCGGCTCGTGTTTCATGCCGCAAGCGGACCACGGCCGTTTCAATCAACGCCCTTCCGACAGTGCAAGGACTGCCGTAGAGTAATATCGCGTATCTAGGGCATGGTTATCAAATACGCGACCCGTCAGGAGACTAGCTGCCTTTATCGTGCGGTCATAGTTATTCTCAAGTGCCTTAGCAGTTACGTTTGAGCTGGAGTTTATTCTTTGATAAACGCATTTCGTCGCAGCGAGTTGACAAGCGTTATTGACGTACCTTCAAAATTTTGTTAGCATTCAATTGGTTCTGCAGCGTCTTCCCTAATCAATAAGCTTCCTGCCACGGCCAATAATTGGGCCTAAGTGCTCCCATAAGCGACGAAATAGGATTATAGGGTGTTATGTGTCGTGCGGAAAAGCCAACTCAAACGTGAAAGCCTTGCGATGAAGCTCAAAATTTCGCGTGTCGAGCGGCAGAGCCAACTTTTGTAGTGTCACTCAAAAAAAATTTTTTTATTCAGTCTCCCCCCATTTTATGGTCAGTTGCTTATTTTTATCTTTTCCAACACAAATTCGTTGGGCAGACTCGTTTACATTAATTGATTTAAGCCAGATTTCAAAACATTAGCTGTCTGGTACAGCTAACTGCTTGCTTGCTGGCTGGCTGGCATGCTAGGGAGCTGGGGACGGATGTGCGGACTCCATCATATGGCACTGGACAACTACATAATCCAATTTCAGTGTTGGTAGGGGATCTCAGGCCACTGTACTGGCCGCAGCGGGAAGTTTATCGATCAGGCAAGACGCCGATAAACCCTCGTTACTCCGAATTTCCCGCGATAGGAAACTAGCTTCATTATAAGATATGCTTCGTTAAGGGCGAATTTTAAGTTATGGCGCGACTTCGCCATAACGGCTTTCCAATTTATGTACCATAGTTGCCTTTGAAAGAACGTCCTGATACCGACCCTGTGAGAGCAAGATGTAATTCTAAAAAAATCACGCTAAAAGTGCCTTACAAAAATTTATCTTTTTTGCTTACAGTACTTTATCGAAAAAAAAATGTACGTTTTTCAGCGTATTGATTGTTACACGTGATTTAGAGAAAGCCTCGAACGAGCTCTGCAAATACGCGCCTCCACTTTTGTTTTACGGCATCCACGGTTTCATTGAGAAGTTCGGCTCAAGAAGCCGCTGAAATTTGTATTTCTTTTACAGCTGATTTGGCGGCACGCTTATTTCTTCAAATAACAGAGTTGTAATGTTTTGCTTTTAGAGCTTTTATGGAGCTGTATTTAAGTGTGAATATATAGGCCCGTTTGAAAATATGTTCATGCTTCATAGGATCATT
Organism: Haemaphysalis longicornis; assembly: GCA_013339765.2. Taxonomy (NCBI): domain Eukaryota; kingdom Metazoa; phylum Arthropoda; class Arachnida; order Ixodida; family Ixodidae; genus Haemaphysalis; species Haemaphysalis longicornis. The sequence goes on from JABSTR010000962.1 coordinate 1,220,257, forward strand.
TCTATATATGCCTCTCGTCTGCATTCGTGACCAGAACGGGGAAGCGGTATTTTGGAACACGCATTGGCGTTTATCAAATAAAAAAAAAAACGGAGAAATACAATCCGACGGAAACGGAGGAAAAAAGCACCGCTTGTTGTCGACCGGAAACCAAAAAACACATGACCTGTATTTTGATCTTTCAATTGCTGTTGAATTAAGTTTATTGGAGCTGAAAAAAAATATGACAAAGATTTAAACAGACTTCACTGTCTCTTTATGTACATTTAGACGACTTAAAAAGAAATATAATGTTCCTCATTAGGCTGTAAGCACAGGTGTGGGGATCTGATTAAAAATATTTGGGCATACAGGGCCGAAGATCCGTGACATATCGTAATGTGTTCGCGTTTCTTGAGAAGGTGTAGTCGGTCGCACCATTCGCTGTGGAGGTCGTAGACCAGAGAGTTATCACCTATAGCGTGCTAAACGCCACCGGATGTGGGACAATCTCGCAGATGTTGTTGATGCGCCCGTTCTAGGAACTGCATTTTGTGAGCAAAAAAAAAAAAAAAACACGGTTCGGGGTCGCTTCCAAGTGCAATGCAAAAATGTGAAGCGTTCGCGCTTCAAACAACAGCTTAGAGTTGCAGAGGGAGGCTCAGCATTTAGACCGCATCGGCAATTTCATCTTGCGTTCACGAAAAGGCCGCATTTTTTGCATCGTCCTTAGATTAGAAATTGGAAACAGCTGAGACCTAAAAAAAGACACCGCAGCATCGTGCTCAAAGCCGAAGTGTCTCAACCACTGCATGCACAAGAGGCTAGTTAAAGACATGCATATTTATCTGAATGTTTAACCAAGTGATGCACACCATCACAAAGTTCGTGTCGGAGTTGCCAATAGTTTCAAAATGAAGTCGTGTGACGCCTTTTGCATTGCAACTGTATTTGAGTTGCACTTTAGTTCATCACTTGACAATTCGGCGTAAGAGAAAGAATAGTGAAGGGCTAAGACCCACATTGCGTTTTCATATGGGGTTTCATGCATAAGAACAAGTGTCTTCATCGTGTAGTGTATATACGACCCCCTACACTAATGAGGCTGAGTTTGTGCTGCCAAAAACAAGGAATTCAAGGGGCCAAAAGACGAAATGCAAGTTTTTTTTCCTCATTAAAAAGAATGTTTCGTCCTGATTGCAATGATACCAATTTTATCACAAATTTCAAACAAGTAATCGAGACATTAACGAAAACATATGAAGCAGAGGCGGCTCCCCAGCTCCTATTTACGGCGACTTTTAAAGCGAAACTATACTCGGTGACAACTTAAGAACGGCACCGGAAGTTGCCGCTGTGCCTTATCACCGTAGCCGGATGTTTCTCCGCGCGGCGCAAGTAGGGCGTTACTGGGAATATTTTGAACCTGGCGTGAGCCGTTCCCGTGATATTTTGTACTTAATATGCTTATAAACGACTCCAGTGACGACAAACAAACGTTCGTGAGACAAGGCAGACGATATCACTCATTCATAGCAAACCCCTTTCAAAACGCGCGCGCACTGACGTCACGGGTCCGCCGCTTTGGCGGAGTGATACACTACATGAGGTGGTGCCGTTCTTGAGTTGTAACCGAGTATAATGCATTTCTTCATAGACCAGTTGGTCGACCGAAACGCTCTGACAAGATCTCTGGACACAAGGCGCGGGCGTAAAACCGGAATTCCATTGTGTCGTAACGGCTACTTGAAATTACGGGAAAAGGAACGGGTCTAGGTAAGACAATGCACGCATCGGTCATGAAGAAGGAGTACAGTAGTGTACCTTGTATCTCATAAACCACGTATCGGTATACATTCACATCGTTCGTAAATGCGTTTACTTAGTGCGCAAAAAAATCGTCACATGGGTTCGTTCTTCGTTTATGAATTTGGTCTCTCAAGGTTTGATGATCGATAGAACGCACTTTCAGAGAGTGTTGGACGGACTTTTGACGTCATAAAGCCTTCGTGCTTCTCTCAACTTTCTTTCGGAAAGGACGGTAACGTTTTTTTTATGACGTCACAGAATCTCGTTTGTTGTGATTGGCGGCGCCGAACTGTGCCACCGCCCAGAAACATGACTGGGGCCTCTAGTATAACTCTTGATCGTATAACGCTTGAATAGGAAAGCGCAGTTTAAGCACCGATAAAAATGTCTTCAGTGCTGGCCCATAGTCGGTCACTCCTGCCTATATAATACGTCAATGTGGCGAAAAAAATTGGAAGTGTTTGAATATTTATTGCATTGTTTCAGTTAAAAAAAAAAAAAAACCGTCTGAATTGTGACTGGAATGGGGCTGGGTGAGTTACCAAAGGCTAGTTATCTCAAACTCAACGAAGTTGTTTTGCCCTCGCGGCACCCTTAACATTGTACATACAGGTTCGGGCTAATGGGTGTTCCGTATAGTGATCCTTTGAGCACGGGTTCCAACGAGGTTGAAACGAGAGTGACGTGCGCAGGGTGCCTTTCCCCCTGTCCTCGTTGAAATTATGCGCCCGACAAATCACAAGTCGGCTGCGTATCCGGTCTTTTGTTTTATGTCAACAGAGCCTTTAAATTTTACGAACAAACGAATACTACAGGCGGGCGAGGTATATGCAGACGAGAGCAAAAGCTTGCACACGGCCGCATGCAGCAGAAAAGAGAAACGGTGACATCTGGAATGCACTTCTTTGTTTGTCTATGCCACATATGTTCTTTGCTTTAGCGCTATTTTGTACAAAAATAAGCTGCATTATTTTGTTTTCACGGCAGTAAACACCGATGAAAGGACCCATTGCTCGTTTATTTTTACTTAGGTAATCCCTGTACGTTAACCCTGTACGCTAGCGCCCTTCGAAGTGCGCGCGGTAACCGAACCACCGATTCCGGTATGCGCTTGCAGCTGCTGCAGAAAAACGACTCGTTTACAAAAACATTCCTTTCTGCGTCGACAGCGGCAAGCTGTTGCCCTGGCCCCGCCGGGATCATTTACATTTTCACCCTACATTTACATTTCCGCTGTAGCACGGGCTATGAAATGACGATCATCTGCCTAGACTGCAGAAACGATACGCTATATAGGGGTATTCCGCATGTCTTACTGCATTTGAAGTAATTAGGAAAAAAAAAGCATTGAACTGATTGAATTAAGAAACACGAATGATCGTCGCCCATGCGCGATGAGTCTAAATATCTAAAGCCTAATTGATCTACAACTCTCGAACTCTATATCTGCACATCACCACTGATATATCCTGCATTCCTTCCAAGTTAAAACTCGGTTTTACAGTGGATCTCCGAAGAGGGCAAAATACGTGCGCGTGACGCTTGGAAACATTTGTATTAGCTTTAAATGCTTTAAGCATTTTTATGTTGCTTGAGGTGTCACACTGTCGCCGCATAATAAAATGCTAATAATAAAAAAGTACTGGGACCTTTATGCGGTGCTAGCAGACTTCATAAAATGCCACCGGAAAAACGTCTTCTTAACTATGCATTTGCTTATTTTAATGAAGTCGATTTAAAAAAAAAAAGCTCAGTGTATAGCGCTGCGTAGGCGTACGTGGAGTTTTATGGATGCATTATAATTAAAAACAAACGCTCGAAGACCTTCATTAATCGGACTCCGTATATAGCGCTAAAATGTCTTTCCAACAATGCATTTGTTCACAGTTGTGAAGCCGACTTTATGGGTGTTCGGTGTTTTTAGGTACCTATACACGAAAAGCGTGGACACGCAGTGGTTAAGGAAGACTAGAAGGCTAGCGATGAAATATGGGAAGAACAGTGGAGAATCCAAAACAGCCAAGGTAACCAAAAATGAGGCGAGGTAGATAGAAAGGAATAAATGGAAAGAAAAAATGGAAGCTAAATCTTCGTTAGAGATGTACAGGGCTGAGAAATTAGACATCAGAAAGGAGAATTTCTACAGTAATTCCAAAGGCAGTGCTTTGCTTTTTGAGGCTAGAGCAGGTTTCTTTCGAACTAAGAGCTTTGTGGGGAAGTATGCACGAAATGAGGGGGTATGCGTGGTCTGCGAAAAGGAAACAAAACTATGCGGCACATAGTGTTAGAATGCGAGGGTATCCATCCAAATCTGGAAGGAAATATTAGGCTTCCAGAAGCCCTAGGATTTAAGGGTAGCACAGAAGGAGTTAACTTCAAGGCTGTCGAGGTGACGAAAAGATTAGAATGCTGGTGGACGCAAAGCAGAGAGGGGAATGTTACCTAGGACAGCTACCACCTGTAACGGAAAAAATAAGAATTTTCTGCCTAATAAGTTTTTTGTGGCTGCCCTAAGAGCTGCAGCGCTAGTATTAAACGAAGATTGTAAAACGCAAGTATGTTAGTTTCTTTTTAGTTTTTTTTTGTAAGGTGACGCGTCATCACCACGCTACAAATGGGGATACCACTATCAATCATCATCATCATCATCATCGGTGTATTATCGAAGCGGATTATGCATTTATCCGGGAATTCATATGAATTTTACGCACTTTTAAGTGCGGAGCACTTTAGGGGCCTGGCTGGTCGTTGTAGCTCGTCCGCGGTCACGGTGTTACGCGACGTTATACGCACCCAAACAGAGTCACGCGGTGGCACGCACCCAAACAGAGGCTTCGAAAAGACACCCGCTTGTCCCTCGATTCAGCCTGCCGGCCAAGAGTTAAGAGGGCGCTTGAACAAGAGGTTCAAGCGCCCTGCCTACACGGCGAAACAAATGTCATTTCATTGTGATAGC